>VXBL01007357.1:104580-177143 GCA_013400195.1 Aramus guarauna
TTCAAAACAATGTAGTACATCTTTTGACCAAGCTTTAGACAAAACAGAGAGTGTGCAATCAAAGCCTGTGCTTGAATCGTTTACTTCATCCCTCTTGTGGCTCCAGTAATTGCAGTGGGCTTACAGCGGGAACAGACCAAAGCTCGTTGTGCGGAGCAGAACACACAGCGCTACATTTTGTAAACTGCTCCACGTTTCTGATCAGAGCAAGCAGCTGTTTTAACTCATATTCCAACTGTGTCACCAGAAAAGCTCCTGGCCAATTAAAACAAGAAGTAAAGTTCAGCACTGCCTTCTACAACCTCAAGCAAACACAACATACACATAGCATTTTAAAATAACAGGACAGATATTATCAATTAAGTTTGAAGTGAGCAAGGACAGGGGTTTTTTTTTTGTTTTCTCTAATTCTTGCCTGAGATGCAGCAGAGTGAGATCACTAAGATCATTTGCCATTAGCAAAGCTTAAGGTTTTGAAGTTTTCAGGTCTCTGTTAGGTGCGTGCATTCCCCAGTGTGCTGTTCTTGTTTCTATACTTAGCTGGAATCCCACTGAACAAATGGATTGCATGTGCAAGAGCAGAATGAAATCAGGCTTTTAGTGCGACCGCTCTTCTCCCCACACTGGCTGGGGAGAAATAAAGTAAAGCAAAAAGTAAAAAGAATAAATACAAATAATTTCAGGGAATATATTTACTAAGCAAATGTGTGACAGTTTTTTAGAAAACAGTAACTCAGGTTTACATGTAATCAACATTAACTAGATACTTATGCCACAAAATATAATTGGTAAAGTTCAAGAAGTAGGGAAAACAAATTAGCTGATAAGCCACTTAACTCTCTTTTCAGTGGTGTTTAGTCACCATGAAAACAGAGCAAACAAAATTAGCTCAATAATGTGAACTAGCTCCCACTTGACATCAATGATTTCTAAACTGTTGGATCCAGGAGAAAAACAGTGGATCCAGGGAAAGCGCCCTGTAACCTCCAGGCTGTGTTTGCATTCCACAGAATGGAACAGAAGCTCAAGAATCCTGAAACTCACTGGTACCTTGGTGCTTCCTGCTATGACAGTGAGGCATGAACACGCAATGGAGGCAGACTCCCCACTCCATGGATATAAAGTCCACAGGGACTGCAAAAACTCTGACCTACAACACCCTAACATGAATTCAGGCAAAGGTCTACAAAAACTGTCTGCCACATGAATCAAGCCAAATGTGTTTCTGAGTAAGCCTTTTAACTTGAGGTACTCAATGTCGCCTTCACCTCAGTCTTTATTGGAAAGACTGGCCTTCAGGAATTACCAGCCCCTTAGGCCAGTGGCAAAGTCTGGAGTAAGGAAGACACCCTTGGTAGAGGAGAATCAGGTTAGGGAACTTTTAAACAATCTGGACATACATAAGTCCACGAATCCTAACAGGAAGCACCCATGAGTACTGAGGGAGCTGACTGATGTCATTGTGAGGCCACTCAATTACCTTTGAAAGCTTGCGGCAATCAGGAGAGGTTCCTGAAGACTGGAAGAAAGCAAATGTCACTCCTATCTTCAAGAAGGACAAGAACGATCCAGAAAACTACAGGATGGTCAATCTCACCTCAGTCACTGGGATGGTGATAGAACATCTAACCCTGGAAACTAATTTTAGGCACACGAAGGACAAGAAAATGATCAGGAGTAGTCAGCATGGATTTACGAAGGGGAAATCATGGTTGACCAATCTGACTGCCTTCAATAATGAGGTGACTAGCTTGGCGGATGAGGGGAGAGCAGTGGATGTTTTTTACCTCAACTCTAAGGAGTCTTTTGACATTGTCTCCTGTAGCATCCTCATAGACAAGCTAATGAAGTATGGTTAGAAAAGTGCAGTGATGTGGATTGAAAACTGGCTAAATGTCAGGCAGAGACAGTTGTGATAAGCAGTACAAAGTCCGGCTGGAGGCCAGTGCTGTATCCCAGATGTTGATACTGGGGCCAGTATTATTTACATATTCATTAATGATCCAGACAATGGGACAGAATGCACCCTCAGGAAGTTTGCAGATAATAAAAAACTGGGGGGCAGGAGCCGTGGCTGATGCATCAGATGGGTGTGTTGCTACTCAGAGGGACCTCAACAGGCTGGAGAAATGGGCAGAGGGGAATCTCAGGAAGTGCAACGAGAAGAAACACCAAGTCCTGCATCTGGTGAGGAATATGTCCACACCAATGACAGATCATTCACAGAAATAAATATATAGGGCCTAATTCACTGAGGCAGATGCAGATAAGTATGCATTGCAACTAACTCTGCAAGCCAGGTCCCTTGTATAGTCTACCGTTATCTTGCCTGAATTCAAAGACAGGCAAATAATCTTGGTTCCTGCTGATCTTTGGGTTTGTTACAAATTGAAATTTTTCAAGTGACCAAACCCCCCCGGCAACGAATGCTAATGGCTATAATGATTCATGTAACCCCATTACTTAGCTTTACCTTTCAAGAGCCAGTGCTGCTCAATTTAGGGACTAAGTGTATGCGCTCTCTTGATACAGAAATTGTAAACTAAATGTGCATCCTACCTCCACAGGGAACATCTTCTATACAGCTCTGATGACGCAAACTCTTAGTAGAAAATAGACTATATAGCTGAACTGAATCATTTCCCCATATTACCGATGTTAGAGCTTCAAGAAAATCTCGCATTGACAAAAGATAGTTGAACAGCTTTTACACTTAATAGTACAGTTAGACAGTAATCCAACTAAAATGTTTCAATCTGCCTGTGTAAATTCTTCAGAATCAAATATCCTAACCTGTTCTGGCAGAAGTTCCTCAGCAGTAATGTCAATAAAGATACACAAAATGGTAATTTCTTTATGAACTTTTTAACAAGTTTTCATATATCATGAATGCTTACTGCTGTTTCCTATGTTCCTGTTGGTATACTTTCACATTATGTTTAGGAAGGGGGAAAAAATTATAAATGGATGCTCTCAGCATGCTATACATCTGGTCTCAGTCAAATGTTATGTTATCATTCAGTTATCCTGCAGAGATCTTTGTATCCTATATAATTTTAAGTACAGGTTGCTACAGAATACTAACATCTAATGAAAGACCTTACACAATGAAATGTAAGAGGTCACTAAGGGCACTTCCATAATTATCTTACAAAAGCTTCTGAGCAAGTGTAATTTGAGGGTAAAGGTAAGCAGAAAGAGTACAACCCTGCCCGCCATCTTGACAGCATGGACATTAAGTCAACTCGATGAGGGAGGAACAGATAATTTGTCACAAGGCTTGTGCAGCATGTTAAATGCAATGTCTTTCACTTCAGCTACTTAGCCTATAAATATTTTAAACTGTGTGGCCTATTTTGAATGCTATAAACAGTTGCTAGTACTTGAATATTATCTTAACTTTGCTTGAATTGACTTTGATTAGGGACAACTGGATAACAAAGTATTCCTTACCAAGTGTGTCTAAAAGTTATAAAGTGGCTCGTGGAAACAGCCTAACAAGAACCCCAGACCCAAACCTTCTCCGTCCTCTCTGGGGCTGCACTGGAGGAGAGACATGGAAAGTTGATACTACAGTGCCAATGGAAGCAGGACCATCTCCTGGTGACTGCTGGTGACATTGAGGGATCTCTGGGACACATTAAGGTTTTCAGGCACACACTTAAACCTCTAGCTCTATAGGAGTATACCATGACTGATTTTGCATTGAGTTTTGATGGTTGGGTGTTTTATAGTATATAATAGAATGAAACTATACAACTTCACAGTAATTGCACAAGGCACAACCTACCATTTCTTGGGATTTCTACTGTTATGTGATTCAAGGATTTTTCCCTGTTGCTTTCAGGGTTCCTTTTTCAAAGCTCTAACATGCTTCTCTAGGAGTTATTCAGTGTGCTTTCACAGCAAGAGTTGCTATCATCAGATCCATGCACAAACAACCCTTAAAACCTTTATAAATGTTTGAAGTATTTTTTCTCAAACATACAAATATTTTGTTTGGTTCTGAACATTTCTAAATTGAAAACTCAAAGTGAAAACATAGATCTTCACTTGAAACAGAACACGGTAACTTCAATGTTGTACAGAGATAACCAAACAAGGTTACATCTTGAAACAATCCCAACAGGTAAGTTTATGACTATCTAAGCTGCCCTGCTTTTACAAGTAATTAGTGAAAGTGCCCATAGCATTAAAACTTTAAAAAATACATATATTTTCTTGCAATATGAATGTCTATAATACAGTAATGTAAGGAGTTAGCAAATACCTATTCTTAAAAATACTGGATTTTTTTCTAAGCTATGATTTTTGTCTTGCCTGTAAGTGTTTTTGAGGCATGTGATTTACAATAGTAACTACTTCAGAAAATCCAAATTTAAGTTTCTTCATTAATCTACTTGCATGACAAAAGGATTTTTCTGATGCTGATTCCTACTTATTCTTTCCAAACAAAACTAGTTTATTCCTGTGTATAATTTGGAGTGAAAGCTACTACTGCAGATTATCAAGTGGATCAAAACTTTTTCCCTTTTAAATTCCAAGGTCCTGCACGTGGGTCGGGGCAATCCCAAGCACTAATACAGTCTGGGCAGTGAATGGATTGAGAGCAGCCCTGAGGAGAAGGACTTGGGGATGTTGGTGGACAAGAAGCTCAACATGAGCTGGCAATGTGTGCTTGCAGCCCAGAAAGCCAACCGTGTCCTGGGCTGCATTAAAAGAACCGTGACCAGCAGGTGGAGGAAGGTGATTCTGCACCTCTACTCCGATCTCTCATGAGACCCCACCTGGAGTACTGTGTCCAGCTCTGGGGGCCCCAACATAAGAAGGAGCTGTTGGGGTGAGCCCAGAGGAGGGCCATGAAGATAATCAGAGGGCTGCAGCACCCCTCCTACAAGGACAGGCTGAGAGAGCTGGGATTGTTCAGCCTGGAGAAGAGAAGGCTCCGGGAAGACCTCGTAGCAGTCTTCTAGTACCTGAAGGGGCCTACAAGAAAGATGGAGAGGGACTGTTTACAAGAGCATGTTGTGATAGGATGAGGGGTAATGGGTTTAAACTGAAAGAAGGTAGATTTAGGTTTGATATCAGGAAAAAATTCTTCACTGCAAGGGTGGCGAGACACTGGAACAGGATGCCCAGAGAAGTTGTGGCTGCCCCCTCCCTGGCAGTGTTCAAGACCAGGTTAGATGGGGCTTTGGGCAACCTGGTCTAGTGGAAGGTGTCGCTGCCCATGGCAGGGTGGTTGGAAGTAGATGATCTTTGAGGTCCCTTCCAACTCAAACCATTCTATGATTGCTCAGAAAGCATCTTTCATCAATAATTTTGAAATCCTAGTGGGATAAAAGAGAATCATCATGTCAGCAAGAGTCCTTTAATATATATTCTGAAAAAGATCTGCCGCCAACAAGGTTTAGGGATGCATTGTGCCTTCAGTCACTATTCTGAACAAGGAATGACTCTGATTACAGCGCCAGAGACATGCTAACTCAATACCACCATTCAAAACCTACTTCACTCTTTCTCCAGGGTCACCTCAGTGGATTAGTTCTGATCAGGGGATGTACACAGAAAGTACAGCTAAATGCTTACCATTCTTCTCCTTTGCTCAGTTTCTCAGGTGTACATCAAGTCTAAGCCCAAAGAATGGCACAAGTGGGGCAGATCTATAAACAAACTGACAGCCTAGCAATCTTGCAAGGTTATGAGGGACTAACATACACATTTAACTTGGAAGCATGAATTTGCCACTGTTCTTCTGACCAGAGCTTTAATAAAACATCCAGAAGTGAGGGGATGGAATCCACTCCTGTGGAAAAGAAGGTGGCTATGTTTTAAAATGTTAAGACGAAAACTAAAATTCCTCTCCACAAAAATTTCTGAAGATTCAAAAAAACCAGTTGAAGCAATTTTGACAGAAATGTTTATTTGTTCCCTTCTACTTTTTCCTCTTATATTGACAAGGATGTGCTAACTGATGTGCCATTAGTTAATAACTTTCAAGAATATTTTTGTGCTCACAAATACACCTGAGGTGCCAAATGCTACCTTGCCAAAAATAATCTTTGCAAAAGTGCAAATCTCTACTGCAGACACAATTATCAGGGAACAGAGTTAAGCATAATGGTTTTAAATAGCTCTCTTATTTTGAAATCAATTTATTCACTTTACAAGGATATTTGCTGAGGCATGAAAGACACTTTTCTTTTAATGGAACATTCAGCACTATCAGGCACTTTGGACTTTCCAGGTCTTCTGAAAAATTTGAGATTTTCCTGAACACCAATAAACATCCAAGATAATTAAACTGGAAGATGGAGGAAAAAATCCCCAAAAGGATACAACTAAAAGCTTGGGATGCTAGAGACGTAGACAATGTAGATGCAAGAAAGTTATTCTATTCATTAACAGAACTTCTTTCAAACTTCAATCAACTATATCAGTCACTTGCTGGTTGCTTTTTACTAAAACTCCCCGACTGGAAAACTACCTCCAGGACAACATTTTGTTTTGGTTAGAGAGGGAAATTGAGTTGGAAGAATTATATTCTACTGACTTCTAAGTGTACGCACAAAGTCAGGCAGGTGTGTTTTGCTTTTGGACTAGTGGAAGGGGGCAAGATATTTCCTGAACTTTAATTTCTAGAAAAACTCATTTTTCAGATTTGGTTTGGTTTTCTCCTGTATAGATCATGTCCATCAATGCAGTTATCATTTGATTTTTCATTAGACTCAGAAAGGTCAATAACTGTAGGTAGACAGTGGATAAATAGGAATTTTCAAGGACGGTGAGGCCACTTATCAGACGAACCTAAACCCCTTGGGAACACTTTGCCAAGATTTTATTTATGTCAAACTATAGCTTCTCAGGTCTGTATTTTGATAACTAAAACTCTGGTTTGACTTTCAGGTGTTATGCACACAGCAGTCTCCAGTGAAATATCAGGAGACATTCAAAAAATGCATAAGGATTTAGCCATAAACACTCTCGGCTTTCTCTTAAGATTCTTTCCTCCCCTATCCCCCTCCCATCATTTTGAGCAACACTTGAATAGGGATGGATAAATTAAAAAAAAAAAAAGTGTGTCTCAGAAATTAGCGATACTAGCGTGGAATTTGGAAAATTTCTGTTTCCTTCCCACCTCAGCAACAGACTTGTGGGTTTTTTTTCATCTGTAATAGCTGTCTCCTACCTCAAAGAGCTATGAACACGATATCCGTAGAAGACTAAGAAGTAAGTTGATGCTAAAGGAATGAAATCTATATGAATAAGCAAATTATTGCCAACAGAACAGCACATATCATTCTGAAGTAAAAGTTGCAAAAATCTAAGGATTCACATCAAAACAGGCTTAGAGTTGCTCAGATCCAACAGTAATCCAAGAGTCATTTACAAACAATTTGCAAATATAAAACCACGTGTCCCAAATAAGGTATTAATAAGACAACTTGTTTAAATGGCAGCAGATATTTGACTAAACTGCCTAGATTATTTGTTCTCTTAAGCTCTACTTTCCTTAAAACAAGATCTGCTTTACTTCAAAGAATTCAGAAAACGATGAGCAAAGACTTATTAACACACATAGCCAAAGCTGGCTTTCTAAACTTTCTCCAATCTCAAATGCACAAAAATCCTGTTGAAAGTATTTTGTATGAAAATGTTGATCTGATACCTGAAAATTAAATATGATCACTTTTGCCTATATAGGAGGGAAAAAAAATCTTTTTAAAAAAGATTCTTCAACTGTCTGAATTTTTCAAAGAACTGCTTTGTGTAAATCCACAAATTGCACATCTAAAATCTCAAAATTCTCACATTCAAATTTCATATACAAAGACTGCAATGCAGAAAGAAAGGGCTATTCATATCAAGTTAGGCTTGAAAAATTAGGGGACAAGCTCTGAAATATATCAAGATTATGTTAATAAAGATTACTTAAATAATCACTGAATAACATTTCATAAGCTAAAGCTAAAAAAGTGCTTGCCTGTTTACCAGAAAAGAATGTTTGCAAGGATAGTTAACTGGCAAGGGTAGTTAACTGGGAGAGTTAACTAAACCCAATTAGTCATTAAGGATGTCAAGTTCTCTGAGTGCTGCTTTCATTTTTATTTTTTTTCTTGTTATTTTATACTGTTGGCCATTTTTCCATCAAACTATAATTTCCTTTCATTGTTCAGTGTTTTCCATGTGGTCCTAAAATCACATGAAAAATAAGGATCAGCAAGGCAAGATGGTTCAGTGACTTGACATGGCGTTCTTCGATGACTACTCATCTTCTAATTCCACTGATGTCAAAATATAGAAGTACTCATTTTAGAGTTACTCAACTGCTATTTCAAAGAACAGAAGAGTCCTCCTATATTCACTGTACCACTTCCCTTTTCTTTCTGATGGACATGCCACATCCTATTCCTATTTAAACAGTCAGGAGGAAGAACGTGACAACGTGTTTTCTTTTTGGCTGAACATACAGCTGCAATTGGGATGCAAATGGAATTTCGAGTCTGCACCCTTGGAAGTTAACCTATCCTTCTTCCCAGTGGATGTTCTCATGCAGCAACAGCCTTCAGAAAGAGCACATGAGCATACCGCTTTTGCTTAAGAGTTTTCCTGAATAATGGTCTTCATTTATTACGTAGATAATTTATGACCAAGAAGAAGAGACAAAATATTGACCAAAGACTTGAATAGCCACTGACATGGTGCCCCAGCCCCAGCTGAGCCCCTGGCGGCCGCTCGCTCACCCCTCCCCGGCGGGACGGGGGGGAGAACGGAAAAACAACGGCAAAAGCCTCGAGGGTTGCGGTAAAGGCAGGTTACTGGGACAGCAAGGGAGAGGGAAACAAACAACAACAGTACTGGTAACAGAGATACACAATGGGTGATAACAGAAAACAATTTACCGATCCGACAACGAACGACTGACCGACCGACCGGACCCTCAGCCCGCCCCAGAGCCCCGCCGAACCCGCCCCTCCCCCACCAGCCCCCTTTTATGGGGAGCATGNNNNAGCCCCTTTTTATGGTGAGCATGGCGTCACAAGGTATGCAATAGCCCCCGGCCAGCCTGGCTCACCTGGCCCGGCTCCTTGGGAAATTAACTCTATCCTAGCCAGGACAGCCAGTAAGGAGATGTGTTGGAAAATACATACAAAAAAAGAAAATATTTACTTTTCCCAGCACAACTTTTGTGGTGATTAGAAGAAAGATAACTACATAGGTACCTCTAATAATTAATGATCATTTAAAAAAAAAGGAGAGGAGAGGAGAAGGGAAAGGGGGGAAGGTCTCCTGTACAAAATGTACTGATTTTCTAACCCTTTATATTATGTAGCAATGCACAATTGGTTTGTAAGTTACAGGCAGGAACTGTAATTTTTCTTCAGAGTCTTTAAACTCTAGCAACAGTTTACCCCCAAGCCTGAACAAAATGAAACACATATAGCTTGATCCAGCTTCTCTCACAGTCTGGGTGAGTTTTTCCATAAAGATCACTGAAAACCATCATATATTCTATATCAAGTCTCAGGGTTTAGCCTTACAGCTCAACAGAATAAACAAATTTTAAACTTCACTTCCTACACAGGGTAGATTCTAAAGGCATTTGCCATTTCCACCAGAAATGTAATTCCCCCTAATCCCCAAAACCATTCCTTTCGCCCAGCTTACATCCATGTCAGAGCCAGACATACTCACCTGTCAGTATAACACAAAGATACTCGCCCTGGATTCATACAGCCAGATTTTTGCATCTGTGACTGAAATTGCCCNATAGGTACCTCTAATAATTAATGATCATTTTAAAAAAAGGAGAGGAGAGGAGAAGGGAAAGGGGGGAAGGTCTCCTGTACAAAATGTACTGATTTTCTAACCCTTTATATTATGTAGCAATGCACAATTGGTTTGTTGGTTTGTAAGTTACAAACCCCAACTGTAATTTTTCTTCAGAGTCTTTAAACTCTAGCAACAGTTTACCCCCAAGCCTGAACAAAATGAAACACATATAGCTTGATCCAGCTTCTCTCACAGTCTGGGTGAGTTTTTCCATAAAGATCACTGAAAACCATCATATATTCTATATCAAGTCTCAGGGTTTAGCCTTACAGCTCAACGGAATAAACAAATTTTAAACTTCATTTCCCACACAGGGTAGATTCTAAAGGCATTTGCCATTTCCACCAGAAATGTAATTCCCCCTAATCCCCAAAACCATTCCTTTCGCCCAGCTTACATCCATGTCAGAGCCAGACATACTCACCTGTCAGTATAACACAAAGATACTCGCCCTGGATTCATACAGCCAGATTTTTGCATCTGTGACTGAAATTGCCCATCAAAAGAATTTCACATTCTTCTTGCAAAAGTTGGAGAGGCTACCAGTTCATGCAGGATGTAACCAACATAGCACAATAAGAAAATCACCTGCCAGGCTCAAAATCCTCCCAGCAATCAACTAACTCCACCTCACACACATCCCCCATTCCCCACCCACTCCCCCAGTGATTACTGCAAGGTGGTTGAGTCAATCAATCAAGTTTAGTATTTGTGAAATAACCACTTCATAAGAAGTTATGAGAGCATTCTCTGGTACACCACACCCTGATTGTCATGTCTGAAAGTCATTTGCTTGCAAATGATTTTAGCGAAATACTGCAAACCGAAAATTGCAGAATACAGAAGAAAATTTAAAAAAAATAATCATCACATGCTACTTAGACTACTCCTTTAATATGCATAATTGCAAGACTATTTCTTGTTTCACCTATGTTTAAATTATGTTCATCCCACAGAGGGTATGTTCTAAGAAAAAATCCATTCACTCATGGAACTAACTACGTTTCATGGGCTTCAAAGTATTTATTTCCTCTCCACTGTGTCATTTCTTTCATGTAACTGTCAACCAAATATGCTCAAATATGTAATTTCAGGCCCTTTTATAAAGAAATCTGTGAATAGGACATCTTCCCAACAGATTTCCAACTGACAGCTAAAGGGAAGTAAAATTATAGCTACAGTCTGATCCTCTGTCCTGCAGCAAAGTCTTACAATAAATCCCACAGAAGGGTCACCTCCTTCAGTCCATCTCCAGGTAGAAAACAACAAAACAGTTATCAACATGTCCCTGGCTCTAATTTTGACAGTTTTGGCAGTCAAGCCCTGTAAGGTTTATCAAGATGCTGTTGATGTTGCAGTTAACAATGTAGAAAAATTTATGTCTCTACTACTTTAGTATCAAGAATCATCAATAAAGTTCTATAAATACTTCTTAGTTGGCATAAATAATGTTTATACACCTTTACTGAGACAATGTAAGTATGTATCACTGCTCATACTTCAGCCAGATTAAAAGAAAATAAGTTTAATTTGCATAACTGTAAAGGGCTGGAGACTAAGTACAGTATAATCACTACAGTTAAGCAGAGACGTTCACAAAACTTACAATAAGCATTTTGCTCTTTACAGTGATATAAAGCTCTGGTTTGTATTTATGTATTTCCTTAGAGCCTAGAATTCTTGGCAAATTAACAGAATTGGAATATTTTGTCCAGATGAGAGCACATTTCTCAGTTCAATGGATTTAAAAGAGAAACAAACCAAACCAACCAAAAAACCCAACCCCTTTTTTTAAATCCAAGTCAGCCTTAATTACCACTGGGAGTTTATTTATTAATAACCTCAGATATTCAGATATTTTTACTAGAAGCAGAATATGCTTCTCCTGCTAGAAATATTAATGACTAAGAACGCTTACTGCAGGCTTGCTTTCAGGTTAACCAGGGATGTTTTTGTGGGTTTTTTCTTTCTGTTTAAAAAGTGCAGTGAAATGACAAAGCAATACTAAGGTCCTGGCTCTAATTCCAATAAAGGCATGAATTCTTTTAATAAAAATGCAGCAAATGTTTTTTCACTGAATTATGTTCTTATGTAACAAAAATATGTAACAAAATATTTATATGTAACAAAAATATTTGTCATATAAAAAGCTCTACTAATTGTTTAGCAACTGTGTGGGGAAAAAAAAAAAAACAACAATAAAACAAAACCAAAAAAACGCTCACAAACTCAGCACTGTGTGATTGGTTTTGCTTCTGTTTATTTGTGGACTTGTCATAAATAATGGACAAATCTTGAGTTTTTTGACGGCAGAGTTCAATTCAGATAAAGTCAGAAGCATCTGCAATGCTTACCCATGACATTTTTGAATACAGCCAATTTCTGGAAGTCAGAAGGGAAAACTCAGGAGCTCCTAACAAGAGCTTTCCCATATGTCTTTTGTCATTTCTGCCAGAAATAAACTGGCAATGTTGCATTTCAGAGTTCCTATCTAGTTATAGAATCATAGAATCATAGAATCATCTAGGTTGGAAAAGACCTTTAAGATCATCAAGTCCAACCGCTAACCTTAACCTTGTCATCCCAAAAATACAACATCCCAAAAGTTGCTCAGAAATACAACAAAGCTATACAATAAAGCAATAAAAGAATTTTAAGATTAAAAATTAAGTACTTTAAATATTTATTTTATACTCATGCTACTTTTTTTTTTTTTTTCTTTTCTTTAAATCATCTAACTTATTTTAAGCAGTGATAATAGAACTATTGAATTACTTAAGCTGGATGGGACCTCTGCTCAAAGCAGGGACAATGAGATCAGGTTATTCAGGGACTTGCCCAGTCAAGTTTAACATATCTTCAAGGTGGAGATTCAACACCACAATGGGAGACATGTGCCAGTATTTGATTGCTTTCATTATGTTTATTTTTTTCTGACCAAAATTTCTTATGCTTCAGCTTGAGAAATTGCATTTTGCTTTATTGTGATGCATCAGTAAGAATTCATCTCCATCTTCTCTGTACTCTCTCATTAAGTAGCCGAAGACAGCAGTAGGACCTCCATGTAGCCTTATCTTCTTAGGCCTAAACAAACCCAACTCTTTCAATCATGTACTCCTCTCCTGTGACCATCGCAGTAGTTCCTCCTTGAGTTTGCTCCAGTACATCAATGCCTTTTGTGTCATGCGGTGCACAAACTGGACACAATACTCCATATGCAGTCTCATAAATGCTTAATAGAGGGGAAAATTTACTCCCCTCAACCTGCTGGCTATTTTCTTGCTAATACACTGCAGAATGCTGTTCGCTTTCTTTGCATGGCTTTCTTTACCAGGACCTGCACATGGCCTTTTCTGCAAAGATGGTTTCTGTCCTGCTAGCAAGAAGCCTGTAGTGCTGCATGGTAAATTATTCCAATCTACATGCAAGACTTAGAATTTTCCTTTATTGAATTTCATGAAGATTCTGCCAGCTCATTTGTCCTGTCTGCCAAGGTTCCTCTGCAATATTCCTGAGAGTGCAGTCTACCCCATTTTCCAGGTCATAATATAGACATGAAAACACTTCCTCCTCTAGCTGCAGTCCTTGAAGGACATCAGCAGGCACTGGCCCCCAACTGAATTTTGCACCACTGATTGCAGCCCTCTGATCTTGGTGGTACAGACAATTTTCACCTTTCAGTAAACATTTGCAGTTGATATCTCAACAAATCTGGCTACAGGAATAATATAGGAGAGAGCAAAGAAAGTCTTGCTAAAATCAAAGTAAAGAGCATCTATGCCCATGGTCTTCAGAGCCAGCTATCACAGATGACAGTTAAGTTGGTCAGCCATAGTTTGCCCTTGGTAAATCTATGCCAATTGCTCTCAATCACTGTCTTGTCCTTCACATGTGTACACATGGCTTCTAAACTCCGTAACTTTCCCAGGAACTGAGGCTAAGCTGACCAACCTGGATCCTTCTTGAAGATGAGTGTTTGCTTTTCTCCACTGATCAGGAATCTTCTCTGATCACCACAACCTTTTAAAGACAAGAGAGAGCAGCCTCATTGCAACATTGGTCAACTCCCTCAACACCCTTATTCAGATACAGCCTACTTGGTTCTATGGACTTGGCTTAAGAATTACCTAGCTTGATCCACCTCCCAGGTGTCCCACCTGACACCCCAGTCTCTGCTGGTAGGCTCAGGAGTCTGGAAAGTCTAAAAGAGCAGACCTTAGTAGTAAAAAGCAAGACAAAAAATGGCACTGAGGACTTTGGCCTTTTCCATGTCAGTGGGCACAGTTTATCTAGACTGCCATTGCTGCCAGTGTACTAACAAAACCCCATCTTCTTTCTTCTACAGTCCTTGATTCAACTGAACTCTGGCTTTTCTAACCTCATCTCTACAGGCTTGGGCAATGCCTCTGTAGGAAGTAACCAGGAAGACTATCCCATAGTCTACCACTATGTTACTCAGGTTGGTCTGTCCCACGATCATTACCCACAGCTCTTTACTGGCTTGTCACCTGCATCAAGGCAAAGCTCTGTGCATTCAAGCCACTCCTTTGCCCAGAATGTTACGGTCACTTTTATATGTGACTGCTAACATAAAATGACACAATGCTCATTCTTTATGGAGAGAACTATTTCTGCACTAATTAACTTGCCTGCACCTCAAAGAGTGTTCTAGCTTCCAATGCATTTTTGCAATTCAAGTGATTGATTTTAATCCTACAACTCTATGGGAACAGTAACCTCAGGGTTTGTTTTCCCCAGTGCTTCGAGCTCCACAGATTAAATGCTCCCTGTAATCACACATTATTAATTTCTTTTCTCTTTCAGAGTACCAGAAAAATCCCTATTTAAACCATATTCCACATACAATGGTAGCTAACATTTTATTCACAGATGTAATAGAAAGTTGCATACAAATGGCACATTTATGTCTGCTTCTGTTTATAACTAAAAGATATGTGTTTTGAAGAAATATTCATTTCATCTGAACTGGTTTACTAAATCCTACCAGGTACATTACTCATCTGAATGAACTGGCTTTTCTAAAATATATTATACCACTTTATTTTCATATATTCACTCACTCCCTTTGAGTGGCATGCAGATGGTCTGCTATAGAAATGGAAAAAACTAATGTTGTTTTGTTTTGTTTTTTAAGAAAGTATTTTTTAATTTATATATAATTAGGATGACAGCTTTGGATTACTATAAAGTAAGAAAAAAAATAAAGGAGAATCTGATCAGTAATAACTAAATGAACGACTGTATCTTCACAATGTTCCACACACTTCATGTGCAGATCTCATTGTCCTGTGAGAAGTGTATATAGATACACTTCTTTCCAACTTCTCTTTTATTTAATTTTGCACATTACCTAAAAAATACTGATGTGTTTCATCACAGAAATATGGCTTATCAAGACAGTAACTTTTGTTTTGGTGCCTCAAATTTTAGTAATTCTTACAGAAGCTTAATACTGATAACCCCAAGCACTAAATTACCAGAGGTCAGTTTTGAAAAGGAAAAAAAAACCCAACAAACAAACCAAACAAACCATAATGAATTTTGACTTCTTTTAATTTGCTTTGAGAGCCTGGAGGGTACAGGGAGATAATGTTTTAAATCTTTCTTACATGCCAAAGGAAGCAGAATCCCGCTGATTTTCTTTTTAAATTAAAGCTGGAATTCTAAAATAAATTGTTTGGTTCCAGAAACTGCAGCTGAAGAAAGCACATATAAAAGGAGAAAAAGGCATTGATGGAATGCTGTTCTCTCGCACACTTTCAGAAGGAGCTGACTAGCCTACAGGCCAAATGATTCTTCCAAAAAAGGTCTTTTAAAATAATAGCAAGAGGAACTGAGTGACAGTATGGAAAAAGGCTGTCAAAGAGAAAAAAAAGCTCATATGAAGTGTATAAACACAGCAGTTCCTCCTCTTTCTTCTCACAATTGCCCTACACTTAATTTGCTGTTCATTTATCTGTGCAGGCTGGAACATAGAGTCCCTGTCTTTGCTATTCGTTTGTATTCTGCCTTGGACAAGAAGACCCCCTGTATTTGGATTTGCAGCTTACTGCCGTACAAACTATCAGTCTGTGCCCAGCACTTTACAGCTGGAGTGAAGATAGTGAATGTGGCCACAGTTTTAGAACAGAGAAATCTACTCTGAATTCTAAGCACTTAACAGGCAAACTGCATAGAGATCCTCTCTGGGAAACTCCAGCACCTTCAGGGGCATCATTAGTAGATGAGAAGGATGAAGATCACAGCTGAGGAAGCTGGAAAATGTGAACTGGGAAGAGAAGGGTCTCTACAAGTTAGCACTGTAGCCAAGAATTAAAAAAAAAATAATTTTGTATGTTCATCAGTGCGCTTTTTTCTGTATCTGCTAAACACATAGCCATAAGCAAAACACCTTGGTCACTTTATTAAGAGTCCACAGATCATCCTGCCCATTTATAATGCACATATCTTTTATGACTTGCATATGCAGTTGAAAGCAGGATGCAATAGTAAACTCACAGCAGGATATAAAATTATCCCACATACACATTCCTTGATGAAATATATTTATTTTTCAAATAATAAGGAAGCTCTCCAAATGTGAGATGTAAAGTCTAACAACTATGCAAAGAGGTTAAATTATGTAGGCTTAAACCTCTGTTTCTTTGTTTCTTTGGATTCACACTCAGTTACAGAAATATAAATTAATATTTTATTGTACCTATATAAGAATACAAGTTCTCATTCACTAAGCTAGTATGCACTTCTTTTGTGTATTACTTTATTTGGAAGAGGTTAATAAAATATTAATGAAAGCATTAAAAGAAAATGTAAAAATACTCATTTTAGTTTTAGGTCTCTTACATACTACTGAAACACTCAACAGTAAATACAGAGGAGTAATGCTAAGCATGTTTTCCCTAGTTAGATAAGCTCCACAGTCCAAAGACTTGGGTATGATCACAGCTGTATCAGTAAAGAAAATCTTATCTTGTTCTTAGGACTCACCACTAAGGGAAAGTTTAGGAACAAGTGTTCAAGACTTCTTTAAGAACAACTAAAGCTCATAATCTGCTGCTGTCATAATTCCAGAAATAAGACATATGTCTGTAAAATAAGAAAATTCTTTCAAAAGGTAAATAATCCCATTTTTTTGCTTTAACATTCTTTTTTCCCCCAGACTATCCCCTGTACCAGAAATAAATATTTATTTCATCATCAAGATATCTCTATCATCTAAATCTACATAACAGAAAAGCAAATAATTATGCTCCAAGACAACACCATTTAATACAACAGCACAAAATATTTCAGCTCATGTATTAAACCTAGCTCACAAAACTGAGCTTATGGTAAAAATATCCTCCATTAGGTATCTCATTCCCTCTCTACAGCTTTTCTTACATGCATTCAGCATATATGCCTTTAATTCATTTCACAGCTGCTGTAAAATAAGGTTATTACAGAAATATCTTCAAAAGTGATGCTACTGATGGGAAAGAGTGGAGTTTTTTGGCTCATTTGGACAAAGCGAGGTATCCGGTATGCATAATAATATTTCACCAAAGTTACAACACGTAAATATAAACAACTGAATGACTTAATGTTCATTACTTGAATGGGCTGAAAGAGTCCTTCAGATTTGGTGGTACGGAACAGGGAATATTAGGTCAATCTAGAATTGGAATCTCTCTACAAACAACAGCACCTGTCTCCCTGTTGTATAAACACACAATTGTGGAAGACATGGAACTGGGAAAAGGTCACAATACAAGGAAAGAGCATTTTTTAATAAGCCACTTATTTATTTCTAAATATGCATGAGTATATATCTATTTATCTATCTATCTCTACACATGATATATTCCACATCAATTTTAATCAGGTTTTGGCTTCAGACTGTATTTATATTCCTGCACATAGCATGCTTTTTTTATGCTATAGAATATTATCCTCAGTGGTTCTCTCCTACTTCTTCCATTTAGATAGATGAGATTATGCAAGGGCACTCTGTGTCCGGGTTGAACGGCTTGCTTACTGGATAAGAAACCCAGTTAGATTTCATAATAAAATGAAATTACATTACAAAATACAATTTTTCCAGTTAATTCCAATAAATCCTAAAGTGGTTCAGTTGGGACTGCAGCAGTGTGTTTGATCTGCAGTGATGGCATTTAGCTGAGAAGACACCCTGCTGCAGTTTTCACATCAGAAGATTCAGGACAGGGAAGGTTCCTCCTCCTTCTTCCAGGAGCTGGGTCTTAAAATCAGGATCCTGGATCAGAAGTGGTTCCTTCCACCTTATGCCATTAAAAACCTGTACTTTGTTACTCATTTCCGGGAGCTGAATGAGCAACACAAAGCCTTAACCAGCTTCAGACGTGACTCTTCCTATCGGGGCGTATGAGTCATTACTACAAAGGCAAGGCAAGATGGTGCAACACAGACTGAGGCACAGAAAACAGAATTCGTATTTAGTGCATGGGAGTATTTTCCGATGTTTCTTCTTTCCTCTCCATTAACACAAAACAATTCCAGATATTTTTACATCAGTTTGAAAATGTAAAGCCTTATTACTACAAGTTTTCTTTTTATTTCTTTTTTCTTTTTTTTTCTTTTTTTTTTTTTTTCCCCCATGACTTAACATTTTAAGAGAATCAAAACCTTAGGATCCTTTTTATACAAGTATAAATCAAAGCACAGCACAAAAGATCTTCCTTCTCCTCAGGCCATTCAAATCCTTCATGTGTGAAAAGTAAATGAAGTAAACAAATTCAAACATAGAATCAGTCAGTACCTGGCACTCTCCTTACTGCAAAAGGATCAGTATTAACCACATCCTATAAAAAAATTCCTGATGACTTTCTGTGCTGAAGGGTTTGGGTTTTTGTTTGTTTTTTGTTGGCTTCTTTGAATATCTTATCTAAAATAAAATAAGAGAATCACACAGGAAGCAGATTTTTTTTAACTAATCCTTTGGCTTTCACAGTATACAAATACACATGGTAGAGTTTATCTACAGTCAGGTAAATATTAGCATAGGAAGAAGGGAAAAAATGGTAATAAATAAGGATGTGTGCGAATCAGGCTCCTATACAAGATCAATAAGCCTCTTCATGCCTCAGTATCATCATCATTTCCACAGTGTCCTGGATGCAAGTGTGGAACTGCAAACTTTGGACAATCAATTAAGTCAAAATAGGTTAGATATAATTCCTGTGATGGCCCTGCCAAAAGACACAAGCATCTCTTTACTGAAGGGGAAGAAGCAATCACAGAGACACCGAGGTAACAGCTGGAACTTTGATGGGTGTAATACGGGGAAAAAGGTCCTTTTGGGACAGTTAGTTTAAAGGTTATGTGTATGCTTAAGCATTATGATTGCTACGAACTAGGAAGCATCTTCTGTCATCTTTTTTATGTACCCTGAGAATTCCAAGGCACTCAAGATGTTTCTATGAATATTACAATAAACAAGAACATGTTATGAAAAGAGAAAAAAAAAAGAATTAATTTGAATTTTATGAGTTGGTGGAGAAAACCAGGAGTAAATGCTTGTCACATTGTAATCAGTTTGATTTGTGTGATTTACTTCAATAACATGAGGTTTACATCTCTGATTCCTGCAAGCTTTGCTGGGTTTTTTCCCCCTCAAACAAGTTCTGAAGAAATAGCTCACAGCTTTTTAATAAATGGAGCAGAAAACACACACATCAGAAAGAAGTATGTGACTTAGTTCATAAACTCTTTGATTCATCAGAGAAAAAAGGCAGGCAGTTAAGGAGGACTCCCGGCCTTGTGTCAGAGTACTGTCAAAGAAAATTCTTCTGTGAAACTCAGAAAATATACTATAACTGCAGATAGCCATTGAAGTCCTGCACATTTCTTGGCTATAATGGTGACAATTTTTGACTTCTGCACAGGCAAAGTCACTACTTTCTCTTTCAGTCATGCCCCCACGGGACTGAGGAGGGTGTAGGGATGGGAAGGAGGGAAAACAAGGGTAAAATTCCTTATCTGCAAAAATTTGCATGCGATATATGGTCCCTTGAGGTTCTAGGTTAAAGGCAGCTGTGCCAGTGATGCCTGGAATCATGGCTGACTGCCCAGTGGTTCCAGCGATTTTGGAAATTACTCTTGTTGGACAGATGAAAGGGAGCCATTCTACAAGTGAAACTCAAAACCCACTACAACCAAATGTTCTCTGCGTACTAATTAAGAAGGCCTCCTGCCTAGCTGTTTCTCTTCTAAAAGAGGTCCTGCAACTGCTTTATCATACTATGTCACATTTTAGAAAAGAAAAAATGTTCAGTCAGCCTAACTCTAACGAGCTCAGAGCACTTGCACGAAACTGAGCTGAGCAGATGGAATTTCAGTTCTTGACTGAAGACAACATTTGAATTCAACTGTCCTGTGCTCTGCAAATGTTATCCCATAATATTTACTCTTGTGGTTCCCTAAATTGCAAAGAATGTAACTTAAAACGTACAATTTTTGCATACACAGACACACACACATTATATAACAACAACTTCAAAGATTTTTTAATTGTATTGTACCTTCTCTTTCACTCTTATTTGCCTTGCAGTATTTCTGATTCAATCTAATTATAAGGTCACACAAAATCCAGAAAAGAAGCCCAAAGCACTACTATGTTACAACTATAAAACAGAGAACATCTGTACCTCACAAGACAAACTTTATATTTTCATAACCACCCCTTCAACTGTCTCACTCCTCACTTGTACATGAAGACTATTCTGAGATTAAAGAATATGATTTCTTAGAAACAACAACAACAAAAAATGGTTAGGAATGCACATGCTTATACCATTGGCTTGAATCTGTGCTATCCTTTCAGTACGTTGATGCTTACAAAATTCTCTAATAATAAAAAAGGGATTTTAGCATTGAGTGTCTATAGAGGCAGAGCTTATGACAATTTGGCTTCCACACTTGTGAAACTCTTTATAATTAATAGATTTTTGTTTCCTTTTAATTTGGCCTGGATTCTGAATTTTGTCAGCTTAACATTGTTTTTTGGTTGTTTTTTTTTGTTTTGTTTTTGTTTTTTTTTTTTTAATTATTAAGCATTTGCATGGAATACCACCAACCTGAAAAGGTTTTTATTTAAATAAGCTAGTAAGGTTTAAGGCTACTATACTAATCATGCAACAAGTTTTGTTCCATTCTATAATTCAGGATGTTGAGGAGAAACAGCTCAAATAATCATGAAGAGTCATTGCCAAAGAGTAAATTCATGAGCAGGACATTATGCATTTTGACAAGGATAAGAGTAATTCCCACCATCTTCAAAAGAAAATTACTCCACAGAACTGGTCACAGGTCACAAAACTCTTTCTGTTTTCTACTCACATAACCATTGGCATAAATATATATATTGCTACAGCTGAATCAGGTTAGAATATCTTTTGTTGTAGAATGCTTAAATTTTGTTGTAGAATGCTTAAATTAAATGTAGAATTGCTGTTAACTACATCTATATCAGAAAAACAAACATGTTATCTTGTTATTTTAAAATTATTGTACCAAAATATTTGAACATATATTTTAGTCATATTCTAAATAAAAAATAAAAAACAATTTTTTCATGAGGTCAATGATTTGAAACTACATTTTCCTGATGTTTTCATTTTGTTCTTAAACAATGTTTTCCCAAGTTTTGACCATCAGAACTTAGAAAAAAGAAAAAAATATTCAACCGTTAATACCATACTTGAAAACACAGAGTATAGCACTGACAAAATGTAATCAAAAGAAGAAGTCACCAATAATAACAGTAAACAAATATCTAATAGTCTATAAGGTTCACACCTCTTATACTGGGAAAACTTTTCCTCATTTGAGTCTTATAATACCTAGTAGTACTTTTGTCACAGACTAGCAGCAAGTTTATATTTATTTGTTCAGTAATGCATGAGAAAGTGCATTATTTTTCAAAATAAATCGTGGCGTTCTCTTAGATCACTGAAAGTCAGAGAAGTGCACAAAGGCAATATAATAACACAAGGTGGGAAATACATACGCCATTGCAGAAAAAGTTATTGCCGTAAAGTAAAGCTGTCATTATTAAGAGACAAAGAATTAAAACAAAAGACAATCTACCTACTTAGGTGATTGTGGGGCAAATATTATACTTACATATATAAACTTAGAGAAAGAAATCATGTTCAAATATTTTTTCCTATCAAAACTGAGATGTAACACTGTAAGAAAGCTAATAATCGCATTACTGTTCTGCTAAGAGAGAGAATTAGTGGCAAAAATTTGATGCATCTGTAGTTTTCAGGCAGGTAATATGAAAACACCTGCTTTTTCTATGCGTGACTAACATTAATGTTAAGCACCTCTACCATAGCTTGGGATTTCAACAGTAATCAGAGCACCCTACCAAAACCCACATTGCTCAGTGCTCCAAAATGAATGTCTGAGCTGGATAAGTGCCAGGAGCTTAAGGTATCTGTTTTCTATTTTCATAATTAGTGACAAGGCATGAATTGAATACTTAAAGGAGTGAAAATGTTCTTAGACTGATTCTTAGTATGCAAAAATCATCCTACTAAATTATCTTCTTGGCTGCATTGTGAAATGTGAGATCTGGCACAAGGTATAGCTCCAGCTCAGTCTAAACGAATGCATTAACTCCCACAATGTTATAGGAATGGAATTATAATATTCTGTGATGGCTCTGAAGATAAAGCGTGTCAGTGTCATGGTGAATTATTTTATGCATAGGATGCGGAAAAGAACAAGCCATTTGTTCAAAGTACTGAGTTAATTGCAGAAAAAACATTCCCCAAAATAGAACAGATTCTTTAGCGCATTCATTGTGGAGGCAGATTAATTCTACGACTGTGAAATATTTCACATTTTCTATAATAATAATAATAATAATAATAATAATAATAATAATAATAATTATATACGGCATTACGCCTCTTTTCCCACTCACCTATTCTGATCTTAAAGGAAATATGTTTGTACAAAACTTTGCACTTCCTATGATGTACTAAAAGTCATAGTAAATAATCAAATCAGCTGTGGACAAAAACGTGTTACACTATCAAGAGTTCACTTACAGTATTAAATGGATACCCCAAACTGTAACTTTATTTAAACTTGAGAAGACATGCAAAGCTAGAATCTAGCATAACTCTTCCCAAATAAATATATGAATAAAAACATCAAACAGCAAACCTTTGGGAATTTTCTACAATACTAATAGTACTACAAGAAATCATCTGGAAATGAACAAAAAGTATCTATTTTGGAACCGAAACATAATATTTTACATATTTTCATATTTCTGCATTGTATAGGAGGATATGTTCATAACTAATATTCAGAACACCAGGAATTCTCTCGCTTTTTTTTTTCTAAATGGAAAGTATTGAATTTGACCTGTCTTTCAAATTAAATCTCATGAGTTACAATTGCCTATCTTGAAGAAGACATACTGCATTCAAACATGTGTTTTGATAGGTTGCTATGGAAATTAAATGGCAGGTTCATTCCATAGTCCTTTCTGTTTGTTCTCTTTTTTCTACTTTAATAAGAAAATTGGTTATCACAATCATTCTGCAAGCTATTTTTCTTTCAGATGGTTACAGCAAGTGACTGACAGAGAGAGCTTTCCTATTTCCTTGTTTCAATATGTCTCATCTATTTATCTTGGACAATACAGATGCCATATCCAGGACTATTCTTAAACCTATTTGTCAGAATACTAATTATTTTCATGTCCCAGATATAATTATCAAGCCAGCCTAATACTCACACACATCCTCCGATCACATTCACTTGCTAAATCAGAAGTTTCAATTTATCCCCTTTTTCTTACCCATTGAAACATCAAAGTAGCTCTCATCAATCTCTTTAACATAGTGCGCAAGTACCAACCCAACATCCATTTCTTTCTTCCTGTAAAGGAACCAACTACTAGTCAAACTGGTCAAGTATATCTATGGATTTTTTTAATAACGGCAAAGAGAAAAAACTGAGAGCTTTATAACACTTTGAAATGACAGAGAGAAAAAAAACAAAAAAACCCCAAAAAACCAATAGCCCAAAAATTGCATAAATGACACTGTTTTCTGAAGAACAGGGAACAGTGTCATAAGAGCTATGATGGCTACAGACTCCTAAATAACTTCTTGAGCAAGGGAAGAACTTGCTTAAAACCCCTCTCCTGTAATACCTTGCATTCCATTGCAAACGTGCAGGGTACACAAGACAGTAGTTTAAATAACAGAAGCTAAAACCTTGTGAGGCATTAACACTCTAAGCTCAATAAAGTATTTCACAAGTAGATTCAGATGAAAAAATATTTTGATTAGTGAGAGCTGGATATCATTCTGAAATATTGGGAAATCACACACACACAAAAATCCCAAACAGGCTATAATGCCTGAAAAGCAAGAGTCATCAAAATTATTGTTTCAGGGGCCTTAACAAAGCAAACCTAAAATATGAGTTACATAAACCCATGGTCTTTCCTGCATCACAGAATACAAAGACTGAAAGTGTGGCAAGCATATTAAACCTAAATTATTTTCAGATGCCTTAAATGCATATGTTAAACACATCAGCAGCGATCATAGAACATTCACGATCATGTTTCACCCCTGGGCAGAATTCTACCCCAGTGAGGATGAGATCCCCCTTCTTGTGTAGAAGCCTGAGGAAACCTGAGCTGTAGAGGTACAGCATAAGCCTTCAGTCGTGCTTCAGGCTGAGATTTGGATTAACTTTCTGTGGTTGAACAGGGACCATCCCTACGCAGGACAACTCTGAGGAGTCTGTCCCTTGTCCCTGCAGTGTTGTTGCTGCCCTAGGAGCAGAATCATAAGACCAGAGTGACTGATTTGGCTACTCAGTTCAAACCCTTTCTATTGCAGAATAAATTTTATCTTACTTATTTGTGTGGTCTCCAACCTCACAACCTTTTGGATCAGGGAATTGAATATGAAATTCATAGGGCCTCAACTTATTAGAGCATCCTCCCCCTCATCAAGCAGGCTAAAAAGAATATGGAGTGAAAAACCGCATGCTTCCTTCTCTGTTCACTATAACAGCAAGCAACTGTACAGAGAACAGCAGAGAAAATAAACTGAATTATTATCTGAGCTGGAATAAATTACTTGCTCCATATAGCAAAAGAAGAGCAGGTGCTCTTTTTAGAGCAGAGCGGTGTACTCTGGTGCAAGCTTAATAAGTGAATCGGACTCTATTGAGATAGATTGAAGATTTCAATTGTAATGTACCTACTACCAAGAATTCTGTTTATCTTATATTCTCCAAATACTTGTATCATGTTTGTCAAGGCTATTTAATTTAAATCAACTCTTCAGGAACCAGAACCACAACCAGCAAAAAATCTATAACTATATGGGCAGCAACAGAGTTACACAGCTACCAGCTCAGTATTTGTATATCAAAGTCATAATAAAAGGCTTAAAATGGATTTGAACATGCCGCTGTTGCTACTTCTTTAGCAAGAAGAAAAATGTGGAGCAATACAGAGATTTGCTGAACAAATAAACCTGTGGAAATCCAAGTTACTAAGGTAAGCCTGATAGAAAATGAATATAGTCTGCCCAACGCTTTCTACATAAAACACATTGTTCCCTCTGTAGCAGATGATCCCAATTGCAGAGGCTATTCCATCTTGTACAGTGCAGTAAGCTCTTAATGCATAATGAGTAGCATTAATGACAGGCAACAGGCAAAAGTTAGGAGCTACCGTGTCTTTATCCAACCATTTATCTCACAGAAAAAGCTGAAAAATTTCACTCTTTATATTCTGAAAAAAATACTCTGCTTGCACAGTATTTGTGCAAGGGATCTGGCCGTTTTGGTTAATGGTAAGGTCGAGTCACCAACGTGCGCTGGCAGCCAGAAACGCCAACCGCATCCCGGGGCGCATCAAACACAGTATAGCTGACCAGCTGAAAGCAGTGATTGTCCCATGGGGCTCAGCATTAGAGTGGCCTCACCTCGAGTACCATGTGCAGTTTTGGGCTCCACAACATAAGCAGGATATAAAAATATCAGAATGTGTCCAAAGGAGGGCAACAAAGATGGTGAAAGGCGTAGAGGGAGGAGCAGCTGAGGGTACTAAATTTGTTCATTTTAGAGAAGAGGAAACTGAGGGGGGAGGAGAGGAGACCCCTCATTGCTGCCTGCGAACTGAGGGGGAGCTGCTGGTCTCCTCTCTCTGGTGCCTGGTGACAGGATGCCAGGGAATGGCTTAAAGCTGCATCAGGGAAAGTTCAAGCTGGACATTAGGAAAAAGGTCTTTGCTGAGAGGGTGGTCAAGCACTGGAACAAGCCCCCCAGGGAAAGGGCCATGGCCCCAAGTCTGTCAGTGTTCAAGAAGTGTTTGGACAACGCTCTTAGATCTATGGTTTAACTTTTAGGTTGCCCTGTGTGGAGTCAGGAGTTGGTGTCGATGATCTTAGTGGGTCCCTTCCAACTCAGGATATTCTATGATTCTGTGAAATATACTGGCTTCAAAAGCTTATACTTTCTTTTCTAAAGCACATCATGTAGTTGATAAAAAGCCCATGTTTTCAAGACCTTAGGTTGTTGTTTTTATTCCAGATACAATTTTTACTAAGTACTTTTGAAAAGAGTATTAGTTCACATGGGTAGGAAGCAAGATATTTTCAAGTGGCAATAACCTTCTGTTACAAAGACATACAAAACTACTTTCATATTTAATAAATAGAAGCTTTTTTATACCAAACAGTAGGTATGCAAAGAAGGTTAAGTAGGTTATTAAGAAATATATATTCTTGAAGTGATGGCAAATAGCATACCCAAAATCCAGGCTGAAAAAAAGAGGCCTTTAGCTTTTAATATACTTGAAGCCCTTTCTACAATCCAGGACTGAAAATAAAGTTTGTAATTTTTATTTTGTTTAGGCACTCAGCCAGTATATGGAACACTACAGGTCACATTAAATCTCAAAAAATACATTATTTTTTACCTATGTTTGTCCAAGTAGCATCCATCTATTTATAAAGTAGTAGCTTTGTTATTAGAAGTCTGGCAAAACAAAATATTTCAGTGTTGAGATGCATAATTCATTGCCATTTTGGGTATTAAGAAACATCACAATACTGAAATCATACAAGCTATGCGTTTAGCAGGGTGCCTGCAAAGAAGCTTATTGGTTTATATAAATTGCACTCCAGAGGGAATGGAGAAAAATCAGTTCATCAGCTAAACAAGGTATTGAAATTAACACTATTACAGTGGCTCCTTGATAAATACGCAGTTCATTATCGCTTTATTCATTTGCTGTTTTACGCTGGTGATAAGAGCGCAGCTGATCAGCCAAAGGCATCTTTTATGCAGTTCTCTGGAGAAATAATCTTATTTTTTATATAAACCTCCTGAATAACCAAGGTTGATATGTTTGGTTAGAATGGATCATCCAACGATAGCTGTTGAAGCAATATTCTCAGATGCTAAAATGTTTTACCAGATGATTTATAGGGCCCAAGGGTTTAAATTATTTACCAACACATACAGTTCAGGGTTAGAAAAGAAAGCAGACAACTGTTCCATTTCCATTGAGACTAAAGTGATATCATTTTGCAGAGGTCTAGCTGGAGATACTCCATTAACATTCTAATGAAAAACAACTCCCAAAATGTAGATGTAAAACATATGGTCACAAGGACATTTTTTATTCAAGGTTTCAGTTCCCTTGAAAACACAGATCACTTATGACCTAAGAAAGAAGTAATTGTCATAAAGTACAGTGAAATCCAAGATGGAAAAGTTTTCAGGTACTTACATACGGAATAAGCATACATACAGAAAACACTGGCTTATTGAAAGTAATTACAGCAGAATCATCACCAATGGGCCATTCAGTGAAAAGTTTAAATTTTAACTACAGAGAATTTCCTGGTTATGTAATTTAAATATAGAATTAATAAATAATCATTAAATTTTACATTAAACAGGGAACTTTCAAACTCCTCCACTAGTGAGGAAGACAAAAAAACAAAACAAAACAAAACAAAAAAACCAAACCCTCAGTGTGAGCCTTGGTTAGGTCACGTAAATGGCATGACATGAGTGGTGGAGGGTTTTTTAACCATGTCTAAATGATCTAGGTCCTTAAGTTGTCTTTTCAAAAGACAAGTAGCAAGAGCCTTATCACTTTAAATTATCATTTAAAAACTTCAAAGTTTTTCAAGGTCTGATATTCCTAACTATAAGGAAAAGTTCAGATCATTGTCTTGCAAATATTTATTCACTGAAATAATCGATTTATTCACATAAATAAATCAATGTCCTTTACAGGACAAAATCCTAGCTCTTTGAGACAGGATTTCTCTTATTTTCACCAATACTTGTGTTCAGGCATTAAAAAATATATATACCTACTCCCCACACATACACACACAAAACCTATTAATTTTCTGTCCTATATCCAGAATGAGTTTGTTGTCAGAGCTTGATTCTGGGAACCTTGTCCTTCTTTACTTGGTAGTCAGTCTGTGAATCACAGTTCCCTAGTGTGCACAGTCCTGCGTCTTCTGCTCAAGCACCATCTATCACTCCAGCGTTGAATAAACTATTATTTAAACTAAACTACCTTTAAGTTTTGGGTCACCTACATTTAGCCTTTAGTAAGTGACTATCAAAGTCTTTCATTAGTGTGTTTTGGCGATAGTGCTTTGTTATGCATGCTATCGAGACATCGTGAAGTGACTCTCATACAGAACTAGAGTATTTGTAGTTCACTGTACTGAACAACAGTGACAGAAGCAACACCTTTTGTTTGCACATAAGGAAAAAAACACACATTAAAATTGTTTAAGTAATATCTCCAAAAATATTGAATTATAAATACAAGTTTGACAGTAAAATGGTGTTCCACATGACAAAAATGTTTTCCTAACGTTATTTTCTGTAAGCTTCTAAAATTATTATTTTAACAGTCCATAAATTGTCATCCTTCTTAGAACTTCTTTCTCCTATATCCACATTCTTGACTATCACTTCCTTCAATTGATAGTCAAAGATTAAAGCAATTCTATTCTCACTCCACTTTGAGATTATTTTTTTTCTGCAGTTGAAGCATATGTTCTTACTTTGTTATCATATTGGGAGGTTCTAAATACTTCAGGTATCTGGAATTATTTTTCAATTTTCAGCATTTCATTCAGAATAGGATTTTAGTTAGGCTGCTAGATGATATTTTCTAATTCTTCTTTGCAAGTTGCATTTTTAATAGTTGCTACAAAGCAATTTCAGCTATTTCTCATTTATAAGCATACTGTACATACTGAGAACAAGCAAATAATCATAATAATCCCACAGAGGTTTCAATAGAGCCTACTAAAGCAAATAACAAAATCTCCTTTCAGATGTACTAGCATAATTCAGGAATAACTTCACCATTTGGGTAAGGCACTCTGGTATAACACTGAATAGCATATAGTCCAGGAATGGTCAGAAAAAATTTCCTTGCACAGTTTTCCAGTATACAAGGTTTTTACCCAATCATATATTTACAGCAGAAATGACAAAAATTCATCAACTGAAGTCCTTTTAATTGCAAACCATTTTAACTTTGAAGACTGTCCTTCTGTGATACAATTAGCACCTTCTTTCGCAACAGCTCTAGAAAGAAACACACTTCCTAACACTACAAGCTCAGAAATACATAGCTATATCATAAAAACAAAATCAAAATAACTCAAGTAGTTTCCTGATTGTGGGATATTTAGTAGAAGGTGTTATCACACAGCAGTCTTTCCCCCTAGAAACAGTACTTATTTCTGTAAAATTTATAGGAAACTTTACATCTTTGAGACTTCTAACCATCTGTGGAATTTGGCAAGAACTGGTCAATGGTTTAAAAAGTTGTTAGCAGTGGAGGAGGGCAGGATAACAGATACACATACATACACAGACAGTATGTATTATTAGACTGAGTTCCTTTTCCTTTACATGCTGCAGCAATGTACTAATGTAAAAGATATTTAAATATACATCCCAGATTGTCTTTACTCTGTCTAGAATTTAAGATTTAGCTAATCAAGATGGAATTCAGAATATGACATACATGATGTATGAATGCTGAACATGTAACTCAACTTTAGAATATTAAATCTAAAACATGAGAAAATAGTCCTCCTGGTTACAACCTGTAAAGGAAGCATCTACACGAGATGATTTTTTCTCTTTTGGAACTTACTGAAAGGAAATATATGCAATTCCTTCATTATTTAAACACAAACACAAAGTTAGATTTCTGAAGACATATATGAAGACAGTCCATACCCAGAATTTCCACTGTGTAGAATACGTCAAGAATTTTGTATCTGTTTATTCTAAATGGCAATGTGTCCAAATTCAACCTGAAGATGCATCAGGTCTTTCTAAAAAGACACTGGAAACATGCATACAATGACACTAGGAAGATGCAAGAGATATAATCTGTATTTTAGTTAAAATTACTTTTTGTTGGCATATGAAGATAACTCTTAACAGATATGCAAAAGTTGCAAGAAATAAAACCACTGCTAACACACAAATTTTAATTCAGGTGTTTTGTCTCCTCCTCACGGAAGAAGCTAAAAATAAAAGGAATCCAACTGTATTAACTTAGCTCAGCTCAGGTATCAACCAAACATTGATCCAAGATTTTTACAGAAGAAGTTACTGCAAATGAGATATCCATAATCACACCGGCTGAATCAGAATTAATATCTTGTCTTTTGGATTCCACCTCCTTCACTGATAAAACTACCTCCCATGTACAGCTAAATACTATCTGATCGTTATATGTGCAAAGTGATCAGAGTATCCCTGAACACAGCAATACTCAAAGGAGGACCAAGGATGACTAGTACCTAAAACAGTCTGTTACCTATCCAGTAAAAGACCTGGTTATGGTCTTTATTACACACTAGCAGCTTCTAATAAGCGATATTTGGAACTGGGATATGTAGGAAATACCTATTCAAGTCCTTGCCAAGAGACAGGTTCCACTGGTAGAAGAAACACTACCTGAAACTGTATTTCAATACTGCAAAATAGTCAAACAACTGATATTATTATCTGCTTCACTTTGTTCATTAGTAAGTACAGATCCCATAAACTTTATACGGCTATATGTATACCCTATTACAAGTTATAATTATCCACTAGATATTAGAAGTTTCTCCGTTCCAGGCAATTTAATTGGTTGAATAATGTTGTCTCCTTTCATAGTGAGGACTCACAAAAAATTCATCATAATACTCTAAGACAAACTCTATTGTTCTTTAATTGCCAGGACAAATGTAAGATCATAGTGCAAAAGGATTATAATTTCCCTGTTTTTTGGGAGTAACATATAGAAACATATTGTACGTACATGGCACTGTATTACTTACAGCAGCTTTTTATACTGAGAGCAAACATAATAATATAAATGTAACCATTTAAAAATTATGAAAGAATACTGTATTGTAAGTATGTAAGATGCTTCTCAATTCAAATACACCTAAAGATGTACAACTGCGTGATTTGATATGCCTAACATAAACTAGTATTCGGAGAGTAAGAAAAAGAGGAAGAAGAGCAATCAGTACTATATGGTTCATAGTCATAGTCCAACAGTTCAGCTGCATAACCACAATACAGCCTGTTCACAAACTGCTTTAGTCTGATAACATTTTTATGGGCTATGGAAAAAGGAAAGCAGTGTTATAAAATAAAATGTTTCTAAAAGCTGTCAGGATATGCCTAGCCTTTAAAATTTTTCAACATAAATATATGTTGGATCCCTAGATTCTGTAGGAGTTTAGGTAGCTCTAGTTGTTAGGAATATTAGTTTTAATTAGTATTTGGAAAGGAGATTAAATCTTTCCCTTTCAAATGCCATTTCAACCATGTTTTCTACCTGCTCTTAGTGAGACAACATTCTTTGGAATAAACCCTGTACAGGGTCATATCTAAAAGACTTGCAGAAATAGAAGCTACTGCAGAGTTCATTTAATAAATAAGATAACTCTCACACTGTAAATTATTTCAAGTTTACTCTTTCATTTTCTAGCTCTGAAAACTGACATCATCTGCAAACCTCATCTGCCAGAGAGCCTGTCTGCATCTCTTTTCATACAACAGTATTTGTCACGATCATAGGCTTTTCAGATGAAAAAAAAAAAACCCTCCAGTCTTTGTGACAAATAATAGGATATTTCATGTGAAAAATCTTGTGCAAATCACTTCCTTCCTAGATCTGATGACTCACAGGACACAACACAAAACCCTTTCCCCAAGCATAGTAGAGAGCGCAAATGGAGAAAAGCAACTTTGTAAAGGCATAAAATACGTGTTTTCATTAAGATATATTCCACTATCTGCTCCTCAGTAGTAGTGCAGTACTACACAGCAGTATAACCTCCACATATCGTTCAGTACAAACTCAGTTTCTTTTCCAACTCACCAGTCTCTTTCCCAAGTAACAAGTGACAGGATGAGAGGAAACAGCATCAAGTTGCACCAGGGGAGTTTTAGATTGGATATTATGAAAAATTTCTTCACTGAAAGAGCTGTCAAGCATTGGAACAGGCTAGTCATGGAAATGGTTGAGCCACCATCTCTGGAGGTATTTGTAGACATGTAGATGTGGTGCTTAGGGACACGGTTTAGTGGTGGTCTTGGTAATGTTAGGTTTATGGTTGGACTTGATGATCTTAAAGATCTTTTCCAACCTAAATAATTCTATGATTCTATGACTTTCCAAGCCTGTCCCTCAAATGTTATAATGTACCATCCCTGACCAGAGGCAACAAAATGAGGAAAAATTTTCTATTAACTAAAAAGAAAAATACAAATAACTTTGCACCATCATCTCAGTCAGTTCTCCCTTCCGAGTACTACAAAGATCTGTAAGATCTGTCTGAAGTGGTCATCCCTTTCAGAGGACACTTCTCACACTCCCAACCCTTGCTAGATCAGAGAAAGGTAGCCTCTTCCTTTCTTTTCACTTAAAATTTCCCTCCTCGCTACTCCTTCTCTTCCACTGAGCAGCACTACATTCAACCTTCATCCAAGTACCTGTCTAGGTCCAACATCCATCATCTATTTGCTGAATTTCCAAATAAATCTCTCTGAACTTTCTATCATGTCATACTTCATGCTCACAACTTCTTCATAAACATTACTTCGTTCTCCAGTTTAAATCTCTCATTTGCTACCACGATAAAAATGGAGGCCTTGTGCACCACGCTGACAAACATGTCTTATTTTCTGTTACACCTGATTCCATCAGCAATCATTTGTTGTCCACACCAGCTTTGCTGGTGATTTGGCCTCACTTATAAATTTTCTTTCAAACCCAGAAGAATTAGAATTTTTACTCTTTTGAGCTGTGTTCTAGAATTATGACAATAATGTCAAAAACAAGTGAAAGCACCCACAAGAGTAAACCGATGAAAGTTTAAGTTTTAGATTGCATTTTATCTCCATTGCAAAAGAAAAGCTAATGAATGATGCAATGTAGCACACAGAAATTAAAGTATCAAGAAGCCACTACATGGCTTTCCATAAGTCATTTTACAATTGATATGCTGCAAGTTTTCAGAGATCTTATTAGCAGTAATGTGGCTGTTTATGAATGGTGACACCGTAAGCCATTTGTTAGTTTCAATATTAAGAGAGTGTGCAATCAAATTAGCTATAAACTTACTCAGACTGCAAAATTCTGCTAGCAATTTTGTATTAATTCATTCTAAGCACTGTCTTTCACAGCTTTATAAAGAAATGATCTTTTATCTTAACTCCACTAAAGCATACTTACTGAGTGATGGGCTCCACAGCAGGAAAACCTTAACAGATTGGGTGAGTTCGCATTCCTAAATATTGATTTCTCTTGACTTTGAAAACATGGTGACATCTATGTGTAGACATTTCCAGCTTTGTAATGTTTAAAGTATCCCTACTGGAAAAGGAAAGATAAAGCCCTGCAATGTCACGTCCCTGTCACTGCTTTGTTACTGTCTTGCCAGCAATGTTAGGGAGGTGATCCTTCCTCTCTACTGAGTACTGGTGAGGCCACACCAGGAGTACTGGGTCCAGTTCTGGGCTCCCTGGTGCAAGAGAGACATGGACATACTGGAGAGAGTCCAGTGAAGAGCCAGGAAGGTGATTAGGGGACTGGAACATCTCTCCCACAAGGCAAGGCTGAGAGAGCTGGAACTGTTCAGCCTGGAGAAGAGAAGGTTTAGGTGGGATCTTAACAGTGTGTACAAATACCTGAAGGGATAGAATGAGTAAGAGGGAACTCTTCTCAGTGGTGCCCAGAGACAGGACAAGAGGCAACAGGCACAAACTGAAACACAGGAAATTCCACATGAACACAAGAAAATACATCTTTACTGTGGGTAGTCAGGTTGCTCAGTGAGGTTGTAAAGTCTTCATCTGTGGAAATGAAACACCCAACTGGACATGGTCCTGGGCAATCTGCTGTAGCTGACCACGCTTGAGCAGGTGGGTCAGACTAGATGATCTCAAGAGGTCCTTTCCAAGCCACATGATTCTGTGACTCTGATTTTTAAATGGTCGTCTACCAAATATACATAAAGGTATTTCTAGGCAGCCACACACACAACAAATGCTGTAACACTGGACTATAAAGAACTATGGGACACTAATTCCAACAATGACTTTTTATTTTTAAATCTATCAGTACAATACCCAGCCCCATGTATTATCCTAACAATGGCCTGTAGGTGGTATCATAATGCAAATAATACATGAAAGAATTTAATGGCCATAAAGCAAAACATTAAAAATAAAAAAAAAAAAGTTCATTTTTTGGTCAGTTTACCATCTGCCTGTGAGGGTACAGATGCAAGAGTGTATGAATGCAAGTTTTTTTGCTGTACCTGAGATTTCTTCTTTCTTTACCACACCTCTGCAGGGCTCCAAGCAGTAATGATCCAATGTTTAGGAATATGCAATTAAAGAAAAGAAAAAATCTTAAAATTTCTTCAGTGTTATCAAAATCCAGGTGAGATTTCTCTGAGCTTTGTTGGCACATGTCAGAAGTCTTTCAAGCCTCACAGATAAGGTTTTATAAGTGTACTTCCGCACAATACTTAACTGTGCCACAGATAAAGAAAACATGAACAACAGCTCCTCACAGTGAGCTCTAGGTAATTAATTAGCTTATACCTTGGTATAATTAGACTGTTAGACATTATGGAGCAGTTTCATTGAGACTGATGAATACTATCCCAGCCTACCAGGAAAGGAATAACCATTCTGATCAGCCTGACTCTTCAGAGGAAGAATGTTCCTGAGGAAAACTAAAGCCTAACAGCCTCAAGGAACCTGTACATTTGAGAGTTTGACTTAGAAATTCTCCCTGTGTATTATCCCAACTCATAGATGTCAGGCTCACACTTGCAGCTCTTCTCCTACTTCTCTAGAGGAAGACCTAGATTGCATTTTTATCATCAGGTGAATATCAAGTCTGATTTATAGTTTGGGCAGTAAGGGTAAGTGATACAACAAAAGAAGATAATAGGTCCAACAAAGTGGGTGAGCAGTGAAGACGGTGAGAATTGTGGCTGGATATGTTTGAGATTTTTTATGACTAAACAAACATTTTTTTAACATAAACATGTCTCTGTAAATTAACATTTCCATATATGAAATTCCATGCAGTTGTTGATATAATCTAACACTCTCTGTTATCACTGTACCAATCAACAACAGCCAAGAGGTTCAGAAGTTGATTCAAGATTCCATGCAAATTTTATACTATTGAACTGGACAAATCCAAACATCCCAGACATTTCTGATCATGAACATACTCATTTTCAATTACAGCTTTACTAGACAGGAGCAACAAGAAAATTCCACACCATTGCCATGACTAACATTTTTAAGCATGTGAATCTATAATAAAAGCTTTATGTTGCTGTAGTTTTATTATAAAGCCACTTCAAAGCTGACCAGTTTTTCCTCTTGGGGGGAAAAATTAATCAAGTAAAAAAGACAACTTGCTTAAGTTACCACTTATAGGCATACTTGCACAAATTGACACTTGCTGAATTATCAGAGTAGTGCAAGTTATGTGCTTATTTTCTGTCCTTTTACGTGTACAGAAGCACTGCATCTCAGACACCATTTTGTGGTAAAAACAGATAAAGGATGATATGGGATGTCAACACCTTTCCATATGGTATTTGCCAAAAAAAGACATGCTTTATATATATGGAAAATATATCACATATACACAGACTAGATTGTTCTTCACCACCGGCAATCAATGGGGTTGAGAAAAATCTATGCATTTTACAGGTCTGCCATCCTAATCAGTAAAAGATCTTGTTGACAACATGTAACATAATTAGGCAATGAGGAGAATACAAATTGTATCAAAACAGAAAAGATTTAAGTCATACTAAAATGAGCTTCAGAAGCCAAAACACATAAACAAACCTATAGTGGTTAACAGACATGACTCTGAATGTTGGATGCGTGACTGCATCACTTTGCACAAATTGTCCTCAAAGCACAAAATTCAAATCTTAGTTTATGCATTAAAATGTACTTTTTAACTGTAAGATGAACTAAAAATGTAAAAAACATCTAGTAGTTCAAGTACGCATGAAATCTAAACCCAAAAATATATTATTTGCAACTTTTAAAAAGCACAGGTTTTAGATATATGAACACATCGTTGCACTTTTCAAAAGATGTAGTCAACTGTGAATCCAGTATGTGTTTTACGGGTTAGATGACGATGTACTAGTAAACCATGTAAGTGGTTAAAAGGCAACAGATTGAATTTAGGTAGACATACTTTCCAAACATCAACTACTAAATCATCTCCCGATATAAAATGCTTCTCACTCTTCAAAAATGAGGGCAAGGTGCAATGTCTTTCTCTGGATGTACAGTATGTAATCCAAAAGAATTGTATTTATGACTTACATTCAAGCAGAGTGGTAGGAAATCTCATAAACCATGGCAATTCACAGTAGTATGTATCAAACATCTGAATAACTTCATTAAATAAATGTCTGCTTTTCTTTCCATATTCTTTTCATTTACGTGACAGAGTAAATCCATACAATGAACAAACACTGTATAGGATTACAGAAGTGTTAACATATGCTACTGAATTGCATCACAGCAGCATGACACCAACAGCTGAGAGTGCTGAGCTAGATGCCTGCTGCCCATCACTCAGGTTCATCTGAAATAGTCATCTTTATACCTATCAGTTGTTTCCTTCCTTTCATAAATGGAAATAATCGATAAGAATGTCCAACATCATTCATAAGTGAACCTTATTAAATGATAAGCTAAGATCTATTGACTACATAACTATGAAATAAAATACAGCTCCAACTTGCAAATCAAGACATTACATTCTACAATATTAAGTGAAATCCCTTATATATGCAACCCATTTAGAATTAAAATGACCCTTATTTACTATCCTAATGAGAAATTTTGTAAATCTTAAAACCAGTGGTAGGTGCTAATTACTTGAAAATATAACTTGAAGACCTTTGAAATAAATAATCACACAGCTGGGCTGAAACTCCAAGTTCCAGTTTCTCCCTACAACACTTCTAACTGTGCATTGGTCTGACTAAACAGCAAAATAAAGGAGAAGTTTTGTAATTGAAGAATTATCCTTGTAATAGTTAAATATGTAATCAGATCATTTATCACTAATAGAAAAAATTAATTCCTTTCAATTCTTCTTGAAACCATCCACAGATGCTTTTGGTTTTGTTGTGGTTGTCTGTTTGTTGTTTGGGTTTTTTTTAATTTACTTTTGTTTTTAAACACAACAAGTGTTTCACAGAATTACCAGGAAGTAAGTTGTATGTTGGTCTTTCCCCTTTCTAAGGAAAGGGACCAGCTTCGCATAGCAAGTCCTAAGGCCTGCTCTAAAATTTTAACTAAAATACTACAATTTCATGCCAAAAGTTTATTCTCCGCAACATAGCTTATTTTTGCAGTTATGATTAAAACAAAATAAACCAAAACCAGACATATACTGCAGCCAAATCCTGAGATAATTACGGAGTTTAAAGTGCAACCAAAATAATTCTTCCATGTATTAAATCACTTTTTGCAGTGGTCAGAGTGTACACTGAGGTGACTTTTCCTCCTTTTCTTTCTTTGATTACTTAGTTGCTGATACTGATACAGTATAATACATATTAGATTAAAGACCTAAACAGTAAATATTTTCTAAGATATCAGTTACTTTCAGATTTTGAGATATACTTCTCTTTTCTGCTCTTCGCACAGTATCAGATTCCAGGAATTTGGGGAGTTTTTATTTCCTTCAGTGCTAACCTAAATCAAGATATTTTTCTTCAAAATATCAACTTCCCAGGAATATCAAAATGCACCCAGTACGATCTAAGTCGTAGTATAATAAGTTACATTTCTCCTACTTGCTCACTTTTACTAAAAAAATTATGACTGAGGAACTTGATATTTGTTTAAGTATTCAAAGCTTCTACAGAAATGTAAAAACCTCTTTCTCTGTCCCGAATATTCCTGTACATTGTTGAGTGTTTTGCCCATAGATAAGCATCCTCTTAATGATCACTGGAAGACTAATTTTCCCCTGCTAATGTTTTCATACAAACTCTGGAACCAGTCTACATGAAGTCTTTTACCTGTGAAAACTCTAGAGAGCATGCTAGAAATCCCTGCTTGTGGTAACCTGCAATCCTGAGGCAGGGCAACATACTCAGCAAATCCAGCTTGGTGTTTTTTTTTTTCCCCTTTTGCTTTTTTAAAAAAAAAAAAAACCAGGGGAAAAAAAAAAAAAAAAACCCAAAAACAAACAACAACAACAAACCCACAAAGCAGTAACATTAAAAGTAATTATAAACAGTGCACTTGTAAAAGAAAAAAATGCTCAACCTGTTTACGATGAGACTAAATCTGAACTACAGCCACCTGACTTGCTTTAGGCTTTTGCTGTATCGTTGGTTGCATTTCTTAGACGAAGCCCTGTCATTGTGGAGCGCAGCTAAGTTTTCACAGCCAAATTGTATTTTGGAGTTAGGCCCAATAGAACTAATTTCTTTCCTTTTCACTTATTCACTCTTGAAAATAACTTCCAACCTATCCGGAAGACTTTTTTGACATCTTGACTTTTTTCACTCTTTGGCATTATTTTAAGCATTGTTTCAGCTCTTCAGATGTTAGATAAGGTTAGCCTACAATATAGTAATCAGCCACTTCAGGATCTGTGATAATAGAAAAGGAAAAAAAAAAAAAAAAAGAATCTTTCTTCTAAAGATACAACAACAAAAGATCTCCCTGGGAAGAAAAAAAAAAATCAAAGACTTAAAAAAAATATTTTTCCACGAGTTTTAGTTGCTAAACCACCTACAGCCTAAGAACCATCCATCTGAGAAGAAAATATGACCTTCCACCCCATGTGACTTTTATCTTGGTCATGCTTTGTGGGTAGTTTTATAGATCTAACAACTGACCCTTCCCATATCATGTCAAATATGTCATACACATTGTAAGGAAAGAAGCTACAACATTGAGTCTTAGGTGCTTTTTTCAGCCCGTTTCACCTACTCACCAGCAGGTTGCCCAATTCCTATTCTCTCCAGGTTTATCTGGATGCCCAGCATTACAGGCCATGTTGTCCCACCACCAGAACAGAATTAGTCACACTACATGAAGTTAAATATCTGTGAAAGTAGAGATCAATGCCTAGATCTTCCTCCCTCTACAATTTCCAATAATGCTGTAACACCAGACAAGCGCACTCAGTGACCACTGAGATTTTCTTTATAAACATTCTCTGTTAGGAAACATAAATTGATCTGTATATTAAACTTTCTGTGATTACAGCAACTGTGAAATATTTGTGTTGTGAAGAACTGTAAGCTAAGAGAAAAAAAATAAGTAGTGTTGTAGCTAACTAAGGCACAAAAATGGTCTGATCCAGGAAAGAAATCTCATATGATTTTATCAGCTCCACCCAGTTACTGACAAAATTTACTGAAAAAATAAAAGAAAGTTAAACAGTCTCTCCACCACTAGTTGGTGTAACTTACCTTGTCGTGGTGTGGTGGCTTGCGTGCCTTGTCGGGCCAGACTAAAATGTTGCACCCTGGCCCTCCAGGTTGGGGGTTTTGTTTTGGGCTAACAACCCAATCATGTAAAAAACAAAACCTGTTACAGAAATTGCAACAACACGATCCCACCGGGTTCGGTGGCATAGTGTTGTTGCAGCCCTATGCTCCTCGAGGAGTAACAAGGACCAAACAACAACAACAAACAGTCTCTCAAAAGTGCACTATGTAGGCCTTTTTTTTCTTTAATAACTATACTAGCACATGGAGCTACGAAACCACCTCTGTTTCACTGTTTAGTGAGTCAGCTCTAGGCCCATTAGAACATTGGAACTACACATATGAACTTAGTAGTCCTCTACAGATCTACAGAAAATCACTAAATAAATGGAGAATGGCTCTTAAAAGGGGTATTATTATTGTTATTGTTACTATATGGTGAGATATAGAAAGTACAGTGCCTGCGTCTTCCCACAGGCATATTTTTGTGGATGTTTACCAGAAAGTAAGCCTTCATATGAACACAGATAACCACACAGACGTATACAAACATACATCCACCTAGATTTATGTTCTTTTTTACCTACCTGAGTAAGGCTGCATTTCTGAGAGGTATGCCAAACAACATTTAACCATATTACCACTACAACAGTATTGGAAACAACCATGATCAATGCATCAAAACTTCCAGGACAACATTTGGCTAGGAGTTTTTTGAGGAGAGAAAAAAAAAAATAAATCTTTAGACTCAATGAACATTACATCAACTACATTACCTGCAGGCCCAATTATGACCTTTGACAGCAATGATGCAGACCTTCAAGTACTAGGAAATACTTGAAAGAATTAAAAAAATTGCCAAAGAAAGATTTCTGCACATGTTCATAACCTATGCAATAGTTTTGACTTCACTGATGCTGCATCAGGCATTAATCAGCAAAAATTCTGGATCATTATCTTCAGAGTCACTTTTAGTGAGCCCTGTTCAAGTCAAAATTGCGCATTTAAAATAAAAACTAATCTCATACTGAAGCATCACTGTGCACTTGCTCACAGGGTAAAAATATATTGTTATGAGGAGGAAAACTTGTGTTTGGGGCCAATCACAGCAAGACAAGAAGCAAAAAAGGAAGTCTAGAAAAATTATTTTTATCATCAAATCTATGACATATTTTGCTAGTTTTCCACCCATCTTTTCACACTTCTAAAACTACACAGTTGTTACTAGATATCTTTTTGGCTGACAGCGAGTTAAGTGAAAAAGTTACCATCTACGACCTGCCCCAGTTGCTCATTAACATCTTTCTTCTCCGTATGTTGCTGCCTCCTCAGATCCGCCAGCTTAACTGCATGCATAGCCAGTCCCAGTGCCAGCCAAAACGTTTAGTATCAGATTAAACTTTGGTTTTTAATGCAGGTTATTTGACAGAGACAAGTTAAGGAGAGGCAATTCTACTGTTAAGGATGGAATTCTACTGACAGACAGGAGGATATAATAACGTCTGGAAGGATGTGGTGAAGAGCAGCTGAGGTAGGCTTGGAGCTGCAATCTTTCCACCAAGCTCAGTAGCAACCAAGATAGCATTTCAGACCACAGCCTTAAAGTTTTAAAAAGAACAAAACTTCTCAGTTTTCTAGGTTATCTTACATTTATGGAATAGCCAAAAACAATGAAAAAATGAAACCAAGAGGATTCTCACAGGGCAGGTGGGGGCATTTAATAAAACTCTATCCTTACACGATAAGGCTTATTTCAGGACTGGCCACATTCCTACAAGGAAATAGCTGATGTGAAGCGCTTACTGAACACAGCAGCATTTAAAATTTACTATGCAACTGAGAGAAAGTGGTGTGAGTAGGGTGCCTTAAGGAAACAGTCCAGATACTTTTACCTTGGGGATTCCTGATTCTTTCCCTTACTTGGTCACCTTACGGCCACAACAGCTGGCTCCAGGTCTTACGAGTTGGACACACGTAAAGCCTGTCTCTAAGAGCACGTTTGTTGCCAAGTCGCACAGAACCAGTGGTAAAAATCAGGCAGCGGTTCAGCCCCTTTGGATACGTATCTAATTAAATGTAAGTAAATGTTTCCTGCTACACAAGATAAAAATTGGTCTGTTGCAACAAGTAAGGAAACAGCGAATTCGCCGCCTTCTTGGGCCAGTGCCGTAGCCAGAAGGCTGCGCTTCTCTCTGCTTACTTCAAATAAAATTCATTCTTTGCTCATTCCACAACACCTAGAAATGAAAGAGAGGATCTTATTGAAATAGCATGGGAATTATTCATTTAATTTAGTCCCTTTTCAGTAACTGGATTAAGAGCTGTTTGTAGGCCTGGTTCTGTACAGGAGATCATAAATTTCAGAAGGGAATATCAAAGGCACTTGCAAAGCAATGTTACTGCGATGGTAACTCCACATCTTTAACTCTTCAAATTATAAAAAAAGACAGGCAGACACTAATAAACATCAGAGATATGCCATGTTTTCTTTCTCCACGGTCGGCAATCTGTAAAAAATTCAAATAGATGACAAACTGCTTCCATGGAAAAGAAAGAAAAGAGTGAAATAGTTACTTTCATAATTTCTGTCTGGACAGAAAGCACTTTAATTTGATTTTTATGCTGGAACGAAAAAAAAAAATCTAAATTACCCTTTCTCATTTGAAAAAGTAGAAAAAAATTAGGGGTTTCTAGGAGACACTGCAACAGCAAAAATGATACAGTATTCCTGCTGCTTCTAAGAAATAGAAACATTTGATTATTCTGAAGTAGCTGGCCAGAGCTGGCAGTTGAACTCAATTACGATTCCATCAGGTGCCAGCTGATACAATCAATAGCGTTTGAGAGAAGATGAAATACGGTAGTCCATGCAAACCATAACAGAAAGTAATCTCACTAAGCTGATGCTGAGCTGTTCCTCGCCTAAGAATAGGTCCCACATTCCAGATAAAGAACATCTGAAACATCAAAACTAAAGGTTGAAATCAACTGAGCAAAAAAAAATTTAAAAATACTTTTGTTTTAAAAACACACTCCCACAGAACTTAAAGCAAACATATAACATGGTATTATTCTTCCTGAAAATGATCACAAATAATGAAAAAGATGGTATCTTGGTTAACGCAATGTCTGCATTGTTTTCCTGTGTCCATCTGCAAGAGACCTATTTTCTCCATGCTATTTAGCATATGCTAGGGGGAGAGAAGAAGAAGGTTGCTTGATATTTCTCCAAAGGTTGCACAATGCACTACACACGTAGCATTTACTTAGGATTACCAAATGCAGCTGCACTGGAAATTAGGAAAATATTAAACATACACAGAAGTGAAGCAGTAGATTCAGACCTTCAGGGCATTTGGTGCTTCCTTTTGCTTAATGATAGCTAGGCCCCAACCCACTGAGAAAAGCACTACAGATTAGTATTTTCTGCCAGGCCACACTGTAAATTAATGTTCTTAATTGTAGTGGCATGCCGCTCGAGGGGAAAAAAATTCTAAACTCAGAGAAGTCAGAAGAAGGACTTTAAATTCTGCCCTACTAAATAAGAGGGTTACCTTAGAAATTAATGTTTGAGTACACAAAGAAGCTGTTTCTCATCATTATTTTCTAGAATGCTCTGTTGTCCATCTGAGTCATTTTGCTTCCTGTGGCTTCAACTTCTTTCCCTCAGATATGACTCCAGTGCCGAACAAATCTTTGGTCCTCCTGGTAATCAGACTCTATTTTATGTATCTCAGCCCAAGATGTCATAAACATTTTGTTTCACCTTCACAGGTTCATCTTCTCCTTTGGCCTTATAGACATCAAACCCTATAAATCAATTCTGCTCTCGCCATTATGACAAGCAAGCTCTACTTATCCTTCTTGTGGCTCCAAGTCTTGAATTTTTCTGTTCACTAATGCTCTTACCTCTCCACAAATACTCTTAACTCTTTACAAAAATACACATTTCTGGAAGAAGGGGACTTGGCTTCAGAATCAGTGCAGGTAAAAAAGTGTCCTCCAGAAGTGAGTCTCATTCTCTAATCTGGTTACTCCAGTTACTGAAGTTTGGAGCGGACATTCACATGCAAGGTAACTAGAAGTGAGCACAACCTGCGTCATATTGTCATACAAGGCACTTTTTGTTTTGTAATATGACAAATGACTGAATGGCCTAAAACTATCACATTGCTATCTTATTGTCCAATTCACGTACATTTCTTTCAAGATTGTTCTTATTTTAATTCTCTTTATAACTCATTATTTCTATTTTAGAATAAAATATGTGGGTTTTTATTATTATTATGAACAGGACTTCATATTGTAACCTGTCCCTATTACAGAAATATTCCTGCAAAAATAGCTTTACTGTACATATACAGCCTTCAAGTAAGAAAAAGAATACTTAATAGATACAATATGTTCCCATGTCGACTATTAAAGAAGTATATTGCTAAAGACTTAGAATTGGATTTGATTCCTGTGAAATTGCCACATAACGCCACAGAATTCAGCACATTAGTTTTAAAAAATAGCAAATGATAAAGTAAGCATTTACTGCAAATAGGACTGCAGATCAGAGAATAAAAGAAAAAACACAGGTCGAAAGGGACTTTTGGAGATCATCTAGTCCAGACTCCTCCTCAAGGTAAGGCTAACTTTCAAGATAGGTTGGGTTGCTTTAGGACCGTGTCCAGACAAGTTCTAAAAACCTCCACCGATGGAGGTCCCTCTGAAAGCAACATGTCCCAGTGCATAACCTCTCTCCTTGCGAAAAGCTGCCTCCTTACGTGCAATGGTAGTGTCCTTCATTGCCACTTGTGACCACTGTCCCCTGCCCTGTTGCTGTGCACCTCCCATGAGAACCTGGCTCTGGCTCCTTGACTGCTCCTGCAACCAGCTCCTTGTGGTGCCTTCTCTCTCATCTCCTGCCAATACAGATCCTCCAGCACCTCAGTGGCCTCCCACACAACACTTTGCATTTTCTTGACCTCCCTCTTGTTTTGGACCACTGCAAACCAGACATAGCTGTCCTGCTGCAATGGAAGAGCAAAATCCCCTGCCCCGACCAGCCAGCTATGCCTGGCCATCGAGAAACCTTCCTTGCTGCAAGGGTGCCCAGCTGCCTCGCCTGTAATTTACTGCCCACCAGATCCCCATGTCCTTTTCCATGGGACCATTGGTGGTCAGGCCGTAGCATTGTGCTGGGTAATGCCAAACCAGCTGCAGGACTTCTGCTGAGCTGTCTGTGAACAGTATTTGTATGGAGTTTTAAGACAAATAGCCCTGTCCTAAAAAAACTTAAGCCTAAAATAGGTGAGACAAGTAGATGAGACAGGATGAAAAATAATTGTTCAGGAAAGGCAAGCCATTAAAAAAAGAGGCCAGTTAAAAGTTTTGAGCAGGATTCAGAGGGAGCATAAAGACAAATGCAAATTCAGGAGCTTCTGTTCAAGGTGTGGGAGACAGATAATTGAGAGACTCAAATACAGGAATGAGTGATAGGGATAAATAAAGCAGTAGTATTAGAGGGCTACCTGGCCATAAGGCATAGGAATAGAAGAACGATTGAAAGCAAAATATTATGTACAACCTTAGGCACGCAGCTCACCTCTACATTCAGTTATTTATTTTTTCACTTCTGAGATTCCAATTAGGCAACATCAAAGATACCACAAGCCACTTTAGGTATAAAAAGGTCTTCAAAAGGAAAAGTAGTACTGCAGTCTGTTGGAGCTACCTGTCAAAGAAGAGTTCAATAATCCTCTACTGCACTTGAGCAATGAGGAGTGAGACGTATAACCTTCAAATATAAGTAATGGAAAGAATCAGGTATGTGCCTGAAAGGAAATCTCAAATTCATCATGCTAAGCTTTCAAAGACAAACTTTAAACAAAATGGAGGTAGCTGAAAATACCTATTCATTTTGCTTGTGAGAAAAACGAATCTCTCATGCCTTTAGGCAGTAGAGAATTATGTGGTCTTTCGAACTGAAAAAGTGCAAACTGTAGAGGATCAGACTGAATAAATGTTAAGATGCCAGTCTCACAGGGCCTTCGGGAATCTACTCAATAACAATATTTTTGAGATGTCTCACACAGGAATGTTGTATTTGTTATAGTTATTTACACCTTGCAGAGTAAGCTAATAAAAATGAAAGGATGTGTTTATGCATTAAGGAACAGAGACAAAGGAAATATCTGCATGAAAACACACAACAGGTATAAACAGACCAGTCATTTTAAAGTAAGCTGAAAAGTGAAAAACAAAACAAATAAAAAAATTTATAACATTCAGCTGGACCATACTATAGATAAGATTAATGTTTTCCACTCAGCATATTTCAAGTGTTGAAAAATCAGTCTGGTTAGTAGAGAACTTTCCCTCAATTTATGCAAAGATTTGAAATGCAGAATTCATTTAGTCCCCATAGCAAGAAGAAACCTCCTTATCATAAAAATGGCAGAGTCAAGCAATTAGGAACAGTTTCCTAAATCCGTAAAGACGATTACAGCACCACTGTTTACAACTGTTGCAGAAGAGACAAGGGTGGTATCCAATATTCAAAAGTGAGATTGATACATCTGAAGAAGCCTTCTTGAGGAAGTCCTGGTGTCAACCCTGCTGCAAAGACCTGCTTCCTGAATGCAAGTTTTCTGTGCATTTTATTCAGGCTACAATAATGATGGCAGCTGTGGAGAAGTCCCTCGGTCAGTATGATGGGAAGGTTAATACCAACAGAAGCCATCACCATTGAAAAAATTCTTTCTGTGCTGTTGAGCAGGAGTGCCAATAAAAAGCTGATACCCTTGGCTGAGGATCTCAACACATCTCAAGCTTGGGATCCAACTCAGTATGCAAATATATTTTACCGTGGTGAGCCCAAGTTAAGCAGAAGATAGGTATAATTTTCAATATCTGTCATATTGCTCATAATATCCTAAAAATAATTTATAAACACTGATTATTGGGTCTAAGCCTGTAATCCTCTTTAGGAGTAAGATACCTACCGCATAAATAACTTCTTAGAGGGAAAAAAAAAAAAATCAACTTCATTATGTGGCAAACTGTAAAAACAGACTATATCTTCCTGTGAAAAGAAAAAGATTAGGAGGCATAAAGGAGCTGACTCTAATTGACACCTTTACTACAATAATCTGGAACAATACTTCAAGAGGAGCAAAAAACAGGTTTAGTCATGCCTTTCTGTTCTTGTATCATACCCCCAAAAAAAGGTTTCAGTCTCTTTCTTAAATGACATACTTTTACTTCTTTATTGAATTCTTTATTTCATGTCTTTTAACCTTTCCTTTCTGCTTTTTTTAATCAATTGCTAAAACTACTCAGCAGAATTGCACATCAGATATACAACACTTCCTTTTGTTGGCATGAGATGTATGGGAGACAGGCGCTTAAAAGGCCAGTCATTATGTTCAGTCCATAAGCTAACATTTCCTGCAGACAAAATATGTTCACAGTTATAGCAGGTATGGGGCCAAATTGGATTTAAACTATTGATTTAAAGTCCTTTGTTTCTGCAACCAATCAAAGACCACCTCTGTTCCAAATATAATGTTCTCTAATGTCAGGTATATTGAGGACTCCACCAAAATGTGGCAAAGAACCTGGACCTCTAATTTAGCTACAGCTAAAATAAAGACAGAAGTGAAAATATAGAGTGGGCAGTAATGAAAAAGTATAAGAAGTCATGAAAAACTGTTACAACATGAGGAAAAAATGTGAGGAGTTGGGAAGACAAAAACTCAGCAAGAACTACGATTGCCACATCCTTGGCAGCAATGGAGGTTCACGCTCCCCCACCTGAGTGGTAACTGGCGTGCAGGGACTCAGCAGGAATCCACATCCGAGTTAGAAGGTATTATAATGTTCTGCCTCAGAGCAGGTTAGCCTTACCTATCTACTGTTTGTATCAGCCAATAAATAACTGCTGTGTACTCATAAATTCAGTAAATTCCTGCTTGTAAGTCTCTGTGGATGGTAAAAGATGTTCAAATAAAAGTGACAGAGTAGAGGAAGGGTTACAGAAAGCAAAAGCGTAGTTTGATTAAAGAGCTATCTATTGGTTTGAATTTATTAATACTGCAGTTTTTAAAATAAGAAAATGAAGGTGGCCTTCAGGTTTCACAAAGGATAAACAACTTTGCCATATCAGAAAATCAGTTCATATTTTTAAGTCTGAATGTTGATAAAACAGTATTTTTCAAACAGTCTACCTTGTTTTGAAGCTGCTTGTGTGGCAACATCAGGAGATGACGGAGAAGAGCGAAGTGTTTCCCTTTAGGGCTAACACTGTATGTGGACATTACAGGAATGTCATTATCAAAAGATCTGATGTCACAGCAAGATCATCAGCAATCTACAAAGATTGACTAGACAGACTGACAGGGTTAAGACCTTGACTACAAATCAATTTGTATGGCATTCAGTTTCTAGTTCTCCTTTTCTTGAATACAGTGATGCCAGAATATCGATGATACTCAGAAGACAAAAGTCAATTCTATATTAAAGTTCCCCTACTTAGTTTACAGATGCCATAAACTTACTTAAATGTTTACTAATATTTTTCAAAAAACATAAACCTGCTTCTAAAAGCTGTAAATGTGGTGGGGGTCGCATACCAAATCACATTAATTCACCAGCTTTAATTTTAATGAATACGTTGAAGTCCTGAACAAAATATTTACAAGCTGTCCTTTAAGACAACAGTCTTTTAATAAACTACTCATCTTTCACCTGGTATGAAATATGAATGCTAAGTACAGAAGCATCCATGGTTTTGGATTTCTGCAAAGATAAGAAAAATAATACCTTGTTTTTAAAAGCAAAATTACAGCTATATGTTGCACATAAATACACGCACACAAGTCACAAAACGCGTAACACATCCATTTAAATGAGCCATGTGCATGGGGACATTCTTGAGTTTTGCTCTGCAGGAGAGTCACAATACTCATTAAAATATAATAAGCTCCACAATGAATAGAGCAAGTGCTCATTATAATGTAATGAGCAATAATTATCACACAATGGTCCTGTGGAGTAAACTCATTGCATTCCAAGAATGTTATACCTTTTTTTCTTGAAAGAAAAACCGTAAGTGGGAGCTCCTCCCGTCTCAGTTCAGAATTAGGAAACACATAGGCACGTTGACATGACATAGTATATTTGACCAAACACACTGCCATAAGGTAACAACAAGCCAAACTGACTTCAGTAGCCCAGTGGGCATTAATAGCTTTAGGAAATCAGTCCTCACCTGACCTTATATAGTCTGAAACAGCTCAAGCTCATTAGCCTTCAAGTCACAACACAATGCTATATAGTCAACAAAGCTCTTCCTGCTGGCTTTGCTTGAGAGGTATTTACAAACCTCCTGAACAGGTTTCTGTCTAGGAGACTACTTTTCAAATTTGTGTAAAGAGGAATATCCCTCTGGTCATCCTTTCCATTCATCTGTTTCATGGATAAAGAAAGATTACCAAAATAAAGGTGGCCTATTTTTCTTTCCCCACATCCAGCCTGTTGCTCCTCCCATTTTCACTGCAAAAGATCTGGAACTTGCCAAACCTTCATATTAAATGGCATAGCTTTCTACTCTGGCAGAAAATTAACCCAAGAAAAAAATCAAAACTAAACAAACAAGAACAACAACAACAAAAAAACCAAACCCAAGCCCTACAAAAAAGCAGTAACTTATGGGGTGAGTCATCTTGCATAAATGCTCCGTAAGTTCCTCTATGGTCTCAGGGGCTCCCTGCTACAGTAACACACATCCATCTACTGACTCCTCCTTAAGAGGGCAAGAGTTTTTCTCACATTATGTTTTGCACTTACAGGATAAAACGTGGTTAGTATTATCATAATGCAGTTGTTTGAGCAGAATCTGAGAAACAGAAAGGCCTCCTCCAGGGCAATATTAATGTAAATGATCTCTACCTCTAAACCTAAACCGTTCCATTTACAGCACGCAAGCCACTCGCACTGCCAGGCCAACGTGTTTGTGTCCCAGCAGCAAGCCGGGGACTGATCCCCAGTACTCTGCCGGCACTGGGGACCCGCTCCTTGTTCATAACCCACGCACAGCCTGCATGCCCGTAACGCACCTGGTGAGCACGTGGGAAGAGGTTGGTGCTGCTTGAAGGCACTTCTGGCAGCAGGTCACATCATCTGCTCTGGCAATAGTAACCACGGTCCCACCATGCTGCTCTCTGGGGCAACCACCACGTGAATGCACTGTGAACCTTATGTCTAGGATAGCTGTTTGGAGAATATACAGTATAAAAAATAAATCCAGTTTATTTTGGAAACACTAGACCTTGTATGAATCAATTGTACTATGAATACTTTGCAGTCTTTACCTGACACTGAAAGAAACTCGACCAGCTAGAAATGTTGAGCACCACTTGAAAACATATGCATGCTTGCAGATTGTCTTACCACTTTCCAAAACCACTTTAGAAGGGTTTCTAATACAAAGCTATGATGGATTTGAAAGCATTAGTTGCGCATTCATTGAAAATGAAAAAGTATAAGAACAAACTTTACATTTCTTCAGCAGTTTTCTAAAAGAAGTCTTAGATAGTTCACAATTTAAAAAAAAAACAAACAAAAAAACAACTTAACATACAATGCTAAATGAACTGATTATTTTACACTGTCTGCCATGCAAATATAAAAATATTTAAGATTTCTCTTGGCTGAATAGGCAAGATAATAACTGAGCACAAATTCCCTAATATGAATGCAAGAATTCGTGCTGTAATGAATGGCAAATATATAACAAATTTTCTTCATCAGCAAAGTGTGTGGAAATAGCATGTAATAAATGATGTGTAGCTTTTTTTTATGACTCCAGTAAGAAAGCTTATTATTTATTAGAAAGAACAAAATGTAAAACATAAAAGAAATAGTGATTGAGGACTGTAATCCAGACATAAATTAGTTTCCTTTTTATTTTTAAATATTGGCAGTTCCCATGGGCAGTTAATAGCTGCCATGCTACAGTGCTGCTCATATGCCCTAGTTTTATTTCACCTCTCCTGAAAGCCAAGATTTTACACTTCGAAGAGTCAGCAGTTCCCAGGTGCTAATACAATATATCAGTGTTAAAAATACCTTCTTACAGTCAAATGAAATCTTTTTCACTATTGAACAAACAAAAGGAGCTATGTCCCTTTCAGCAAATACTGTATCCTTCAAATATGCACAAACACATGTATACACACTCAAAAACCCCCAAAATTAATAGCAACACTTTTCCTGTCCTGCCACTATTGCTAAATTATTATTTTTTTTATGAATTATAGGAAGGTTCTCTACCGAAGGAGCACTTGTACATTACAACTTGTACAGGATTCACTGGGACAGAGTCTCAAACTTGGTTCTGAGTATCTCGAATGCTTGCCCTGCTACTACAGGGATGGTTTCTATATTGCTCATTTTTAAAAATTATTTATTCTATCAATTTGAGTACCATCAACAGCAGAACAGGACAGAAAGTTTGATGAATCCTAGCCAGAAATCCAAGCCTGAGGAATTTCACCCCCTGCCCCAATTCTAAGTGTCGGCTTAAACCTCATTCTAATGACAGCCCTATACAGAAATGGTGTTTACAGGGAACAGACAGAACAAAAATATTTCCTCTGGGCAAGACATAATTATTGATAATGAAAGGCACTTCATAGTCTCTTGGACCAAAAAATATTCAGTCACAGCTCTCCCACCACCCAGTAAGAGTAAGATGTGAATTAAACAGAATTCAAATCCCAATGTATAACTTTGGTATAACTATATTACTCATTCAGTTAAGTGGTCTAATCACAGAATATTATTCAAAATAAATCATTTAATATAATTATGGAAATGCATATTCCCATCTGTGAAAACAAGCAGACTTGGCTCAAAGAATAGCTCATTGTACTGCCACACAATGCGATCAGTAAGTTTTACATGCTTTTAACAATACTGAGCAGCATTGTTTTTTTAAAAAGCTGATTTCCATTTCTTTGCACCTTCTCAAAGAATGTATGTGTGCATGTGTAAACATATATGCATCCATAACTGTGGTTATAAGGGCTTAATGGCACTTAATTATGAAACAATACAGTGCATGATAAAGACACCGGAACAGGTTGCCCAGAGAAGCTGTGGCTGCCCCCTCCCTGGCAGTGTTCAAGGCCAGGTTGGATGGGGCTTTGGGCAGCCTGGTCTAGTGGAGGGTGTCCCTGCCCATGGCAGGGGGGTTGGAACTAGATGGTCTGTAAGGTCCCTTCCAATCCAAACCATTCTGTGATTCTATGATACATCTGGAAACACCAAAACAGGAAGTCAACCAAACAGAGAGCTGGTTGTTTTCCACAGGATTACCGCACAGGAAGTAGACATGGTGGGCAGTATTTAGAACACCTACATTTAAGCACATACTTCAGTTCAACCTACCTATGTCACCAGCAGAGAGAGGCAGGTTTCTCCACAGAACAGTTCAAAACAACTCAAGCGCAAGATCCCACCACAGTGCGTGAAAAACCTGAAGCTGGATGATGATATGTAATGCATCATCCACCACCCCCAGCTGACAGGGGACCTGGACAAGGACACGGCAGTCCCCGGTTTCAACTCCAGCAGATTGTCCTAAGGAAAAGCGTGCCTGTCCTACCATCTCATTCCTCCCATCTGCTAAGTCAAGACAATGTGACTGATCCCTCTTGCAAAGTACTTTCAGGGTTCAACATCACAGACTGTGCAGTACTAAACAGACCAAAAAATCTCACAGGTCGCTACAGTCCTATGGTAGAAATGCAGCCAGTACCTGAGCTAGCTTAGGTATTCTTATACGACACTTCACAAACATCCTTTAAAATTTGTCCACGTAAGCACTGGATAAATTATATTGAAACCTAGGTAAGGTGGAGTAAGCATGGAAAAAAATCACAATGTCTGTGACCTAAACATATTCCCCCTTGCAAGAATATTTGCTTAAAAGAAGCAAACAGTTTCATAAAGAGTGGGGAGTGAAGTCTGTAATTGTAAAATAATACTCTGCCTTTTTTGCGATAACGAACCCAGCATAACTCTGTTCAGGTTTGAAGTAATTCCACAAAAATATAAACGGCAATTGCTATTACGCAAAATCATGATTCTTACAGGCCTCAGGCATCCATTAAATGTATTTTCAGTATACAAGAACTGCAGATGTGTAAACGCCATCAAGCTGCTTATCAGTTACTTATAGAGCTACAGGACTATGGTGTTCTGGTTGTGCTTAATGCACAAAGACATTATTTTTTCAAAAAAAAACCCCAAACTCAAACCAACAACCACTTCCCACCCAAAAAAACCAACCCCCACACAGGAGATTAGGCTTATGCCAACCAACTGGTTTCATTTAAATTCCTGTTGATTCTCCATCTGCATATTAAGGCCAGTCCAGAAAAGTAATGGTACATTATTTAAAGCATCTCAGTATCAGTAGTTTGTCAGATAAGGCCTGGTTTTGGAGGAAAAAAAAGAAAATCTCATTCTGCCAGTCTTCCTTCTCTCTTACAGGAGACATGAGGTTTTTGGCTCCTAATTCAGAAGCTTCTTAAAAATTCTACTTCAGTTCTTGGATTGAATTTTCAAATTCCATGTAGCTTCATTTGCTGGAAATGGAGAGTAAAACTGTATTTATAATCAAAACCAGTTTACAGAGTAACGGAGACACTAACACTTCAGTGTTATCTTTGCAATATTTCTTTAAAACATTATTGTACAATATTCATTCTGTAATTATTTTGCAATGTTCACGTCATACATGAAGTTACAGAGTGCTTCAGGGACATCTAAGACTGCCCATCAAATAAGTGGTGAAATTAAAGCACTTCACCCTGATTTATCACTGGACTATTACTCTCTTTAAACTAGAGCTCTGTTGACCAAGGAAACTAAAATTTCTACTACAATTAATGCTAGTGAGATTTACGTGCTGGATTATATAAACCTTTGTAGACTGCTTATGACCTTCGTATATGCATTTCCTTCCTCTAGCAGAAGATGAATAGAATCTCTTCCATGGATAGAATCACTTTATATTGATTTTTTTTTTTCGATGTATTTCCTCTGCTTCCTGTCATGTTAATTACCACCTTTATTTTGCATTGCCTACAAAGTAAACTGTGCCCCAATGTGTCATGATGGCTGATTTAGCTCAGGCCCCTTTGCAGGACAGGTCTGCCAGAGCTAACTAACCGTCAACTGTCCAAGCAGGAGCTCATGCTCATCTGCATGGAACAGATGACTCACTGGTATTTAGCTGGTTTGATTCAATCTGATAACACTGATAATTTTCAGCACTACTTGTATTAACAGAAATGTAGTTCTTAACCAGAGCAGGAGCTTCCAGACACGAAACAGGGTTTTTCATACCCTTCAAATTTCATTTATCAGTCTGAGATGTAGGTTGAAGTCTTCCATACAACCATGTTGCGAACTAACAACTGAATTACTCACATTTAAAATGTGTTTATTTCTATCGTTGATAAATATCCAGTCCTTATTAAAACCAGTGATTAAAGTTAAACTGAGTTCAGAGATGGTTTGGGGTCTTTTATTTTTTTTTTTTAATAACTTTTAAATACAGATTGTTCCCTGAAGAGTATTACATAAATGTTACACACCACAGGAATGTCAGTACTGGTACAGTAACAACTGTGCCTCTCTGGCATGCACACATGCACTCGCACACACTTATTTTGGATGTTGAAGACATTTATCCCCAGTTGTTTCATAACATTGCATATGTTCACCAGAACTATTACCACGAGCTAGCACAGCATGCACCAACAAAGTGGTTGAGTTAGAGTCTCTGCATTGCAGGACAACGATTTTAATGTAGGTACTAAGGAATGCAGCTCTCAAATGAAACTACCTGGGGAATTGAACTGGTCAAAGTATAAAAACTTCAACTGGTATTTTGTCCTAATAGCAGAGTCAGCACTCCTATCCTGTTGAAGCCTTATAGGATCCTCAGCACCTAAAAGTGGAAGGAATTTAGTTTTGAATCTCGTCTGTAAACAGTCAGCAACACAGTGCCCCCTAAGCCACTGGATCTGCTCCTATTTAAAGGAAAGTGCTGTCTGACACACTATTTCTCCTGTCATTCTTTAGAGGGAGCAGGTAACAGCAAATGGCTTGGTTTGGTTTTGGTTTTTTTCTCTCTGTTTGCTTGTCTGTTTTTCTAAGTAGAAATGAAACAAATTGGAATCATTAAGTAGGATGATTAGTAATTTTAACTAACTACAAAAGAAAACTATTACATGGTTTCCATAGGTCCACATAAAAAAAAAAAAAAGAAAAAAAGGAAAAAAAAAGAAAAAAGAAAAAAAGGAAAAAACGAAAAAAGGAAAAAAATAAAAAAGAAAAAAAGAAAAAAAGAAAAAAAAAGAAAAAAGAAAAAAGAAAAAAAAGGAGTCACAGCTTAATTTGCATTAGGTAACTGTAACATACCATGTCTTCTTCAGAAAAGTCTGAAATTAAATGTTCTGTCAAAGGCAGTGAAGTAGGTTAGGGAAGCCTTTGAGTTATTTCTGTAAATCAGTCTTCTTACCTTTACAGATAGGCAAAATGCCAAACAAAATGCCAAACTTTTAAATAAATTTAATATTTCCTCTGAAGACAAACATTTACTATCATCCAGGAGAAGGACAATTACTGCAGAAGGAAGGCTTCAGTGTTTTCACACAACTGCCTATGATTGACTGCAGCACAGAAGTAAAGCTTTGGAAATGCAGAAGCTATGCTTGGTATCTTGGAATGAAAAAATAAAATCTGTACCTTGACTACAGACAGTGATTTTATCACCTGTGCTAACTGAAGTATTAATTTTACCTGAGTTTTCCATCGTATTTCTTTTGATCATGAAAAACTAATGAGGCATTGATGCTCCTGAAACTGGGTTTATCCCAAACCCTAATCTGAAAGATGAACGACATTAAAATATAAGAAATGTTCACATTGCTTTACAGAGACCCACTCAGAGAAACACATGCAGGGGTGTACATTTGGCACATTTCATTGGCTTCCGTACCCTGTCCTTCTTGTATCTTGTCACTCGTGTACACAAACCAGACTCTTTCTTTCACAGGCACACACAGACATACACAGAGAGAGGCTCAGGACTGCCTTGTTTTCAAAGACAGATGTTAGTGAAGACATCCTGAAGAACTCCTTGCTTGCAAAAACACTCAGTTCCAGACCACTGGCAGTGCAATTGGTGAAAATGTAGTGTGAACTAAAGGCACAGAGTAGTTTTTGTTCATTAAGAAGGATACCATGGGGGTGGGCTAGGAGGAAATTAAGAGAGGATTCTTTTCTGGCCGTGCATTATTTACAGTGCCCTTTACACAAAGTAAAGTTGGGTCACTGCTTAAGCTTTAACAAGCTGCTAAAGGTAAATCTGCAAAAGGTGTTTTTATTGCTGTGATTTCAATTTTCAGTTATCAGATTAATATTACAGACATGGTGGGGAAAACCCCACCAAACCTGAAACTGCTATTCAAATATCAAGCTTAATGTTCTTCACATACAGTTTCACATCGCGTGCCTTCCGTATAGAAAGGGCTCACGTATGTGAGTTGAGCTACAGAATCTGCCTCCCATCACCATTAAAACGCATCTGCCCATTATTCCCGTAAGTTAAGCAGCGGAACTGTAGGTATTACGAACACGGTCACACACAAACACACACACAGAGCGCCGCTACCTTTCTATGCCTGTATTTTGCAGGTCCCTTTGCAACTGCCTCGGATAAGCGAACGCGATGCTACACCACCACAAGGGTAAGGCTTACGTATCAGCAGTAACTTTAAGACAGGCAAATTACAGGTCGTGGACCCACTGCGATAGCACAAAATATTTTGCACTGCTTAGAAGGCTGTGTTAGCAGCACCACTGTCCAGAAATATCCATGTTGCCACATATTAAAGTGTCATTTTATTTAAGCCTTACCTTGGCTGACTTGCCCTAACTGGTGACAAGGCACTTTAATTTATAAGAAGCGAATGGGGACTTTTCGCAGTGCTGGCGGCACAGCTGCTCGCCGTCCTCAGAGAGGCACCCGGCCCCGGCTCTGCGTCCCTCGGAGCCCTCAGCCCCGCGCCGCCGCTCCTGCAGCGCCGGCAGCCCGGCCCATTNAGAGCTCCTGAGGGAGGACGGCTCCGGCGCGGCGAGAGCAAGCCCCTAAATTCGGTGCCGGGAAGGGGGGCCGGGGGACGAGAGGGCTGGGCTGTCGGATGGGGTGGGAGCGCAGGGAAGGGGCGCACCGCCGAAAGCGGGCAGTACGGCAGTGGCGTGGCAAGCCGGCGATAAATTTTCCTATTTCTGTGCAAAGTCGTCACAGCCTGCTAAACATTCAACTGCCGGCTCGTTCATCAGCCATCTACATGGTCCGACGGTGGCTGCAAGATTCAGAGTGAACGATGCCCTTTGATGCCTCCTTCCAGCCCTGCTGGGGCGCAGGAGGCTTCACCCTGGCCACCCCTCGCCTTCCGGATCAGCCTCACTCCTTTAAAGATTTCCTGCCCTTTAACACCCCTATCTTCAAATTACTACACCATAAACTGTAAGTTGGTGGATGACTTATGTCCTTTGAGGCTGCTCTGGATCAAGGCAGGTTGGCTGATGCAAAAGTCATTCAAAAATCTGGACCTCGTATAGCATCTTTACTCCAAATACACCTTATTTGGAATTAAGATTAATGACATTCTCCTGATTCAGGGTTTCGGTAATGGAGCAATCGTGTCAGACTCTGCTTATCCAACCTGCTAAGGCAACGTATGAAAAAATGAAATTAACATGTAAGTGAAATCCCTGGCACATACCCTACTGGCACAGAGGAACCTCGCTTCTCGCCAGCAGGACGTGTGCCCTGGAGTGAGCCATGAAACCAGAGTCTGCTCCAGTCCCAAAGCCCAGGCAGGAATCAGCAGGACAGAAGAACAGAAAGCTACGGGTTACCAGTATCATGGGTCAGGAGCAGCACCCAAGTATAAATGATAGGCACCCTATGTATAAATGATCTAGATTGGAAAAGGAGAGCTGAAAAGAGTAATTCTATAATTTAACATAACCGGAAGGGAAGCTATTACACCAGATTAGATGGAAAGAACAACACTACTCACTGAAATCACTTAAATCAAAGTCAGGATAAAATCCAGTGCTGGATTTTGAGAACTTTTCAAACAAAATCACACTGAGCTGCTCAGTGATATACATTAAAAATGATTTTGCAAGCAGGGTAGGGAACTGGAGGCAAGAAGCAGCTAGTTGTTTGAATCTGGGAGATGTAAACTCTTGGAGGGAATGAAATAGTAGCTGTTTCAATTTGCTATTTATATGTCCTCTGGCTTGCAACTGCAGCACATATGAATCAATGCTTTAATACACAGTCTTCGGAATGTTCTCTCTCATGCAACTTCTGTTAGGTTTTGCATAGCTCCAGATTCAGATCTCGTGATCTGGGGGATGGGCTGCTTTTATCCAGATGCTTTCACTATTTTACTGCACTATGGGAGAAGAAAATTTCAAATCTCCTTGTCAGGGAGGCAGTTGCATTAGTAACATGGAGGGGAAAAAAGGAATTAAAAAACACCCCTTCCCTTTCATTCTCTGAAGCTCCACACAATTTCACATGAAAAAGAATTCATGCCCAGCCACCCTCCAAAGATGCCCTTCTCACTGCTTAAAGTGAAAGAGGCGAAACATGGGGTTACCTTTCAGCTTATCAACCATTGGATGAAATGCTGCTTAGGTGTAACAACCCAAGGATACAGCTCAAAACAAAACAAAACAATATTAAAGTCTTTTTTTTTCAGAAATTTTCAGTGAATAAGGCAGAATTATGAATATTCACCAGATACTCAGAGCATAAGTCATCATCTCATTTGTTTCTGCAATAAGAAGTATGACAAGCAGAGGGAAGTCTTGATGCTCCAGAAAAGCATTTAAAAGTTGAAAATCTACAGAATTCTTTCTTCTTTTTCATATATATATATATGTAATAAATACATGTATACACATTCATATCTACATATATCAGAGACTTCTCTCAGGCAGGAGCAAAGAATATCAGTTTAAAGAGATTATAACCAGTATTGCAGGTTAATTTGGTATAAAATGGTCAAAGATTTTCTTAACAATTCAAAATTATGCCATTTCAAGGAAAAAGCTGACAGTTTGTAAAAATTAGCATCAATGAACTCTGACTTTTATGCCTACATTTTAAGACTACTGAGATTTGATGTTATTGATGTTAGGTTGATCCTTTCATCAGTCTGAATGTTAAAAGAATCTAAATTTGTCATGGGGATAAAAAGCCTCATGAAAAGAACCTAAAAATGAAATTATTGTCTGGGACCGCAGCAGTATTGCCAAAGGAATTTCAGGGAAGTTTGGGTATAACCTTTGGAATCATTCTGTGCATAGGGTTTACCTCGGGAGTCCAGCAGACTTACACAATTCTAGCAGTATATCAAAACACAGAACTTTGCTGATCGCATTCAGAAAGTTCCCTTCCGAGACTTGAGAGCTTGTGACAATGATTACGGGGGGGAGGGGGGTAAAGAAAGGGCTTTTTTTGTATCTTCTAACTTGAAGACTTGTTTTATGTTTAAGAGCAATACTGAAAAAGAGGTGGACTAGTAATGGAGGAGCATGTATAGCTGTACCAAATAGTAACCAACCATCCACAAATTTAAAAAAGAAAAGAAGTAATTCTTTTGCTGCTACTGAAATTCTCTTTGTTAGATATCAGCTCCAGTTAATCACTTACAGGATATGCCCGCAAAACCAGTCTCTCTCCGCTGACACTTAATATGCTAAACATGTATTGATCATCTTGCAGGTAACTGCTAGAGAACTGATCATTCAGCTAACATTCAACCAGTTATAAAAAGACTAAGTGGTTCATTAATACATGAAGTAATGAAGAATCCAAGTCACTTATAGATTACAATTTTCCTGTACCCTAGATTCATTAAGAATGACTAAGATCATCCTGTGATAAGGATGTGGCCAAGTTCAGTCCAGCTCTTCCTTGTTCTTAGGCACGTGCACTCTAATAGCTGCAGTCGAAGGAGATGAGCACCGTGGCTGCCAGGAGCTGCTGCTCACCCTCTGAGAACGATTGTGCTGAGGTGGGGCTTTGGGCAACCTGGTCTAGTGGAGGGTGTCCCTGCCCATGGCTGGGGGGTTGGAACTGGATGATCTTTGACATCCCTTCCAACCCAAACCATTCTATGATTCTATGATTTTTCATGTTCTTGTTCAAAAGCACTAGGGAATATCCCAGTTAGCCCACCCCCAGCAGCAACTTTCCAGTCTTACAAACAAATTACAAACCTTTTTCCTACTTTTTACCCTTTTTCCTAGAGTGAAAGGGTGAAAAAAAGTATTCTACCATTGTATGCCACCAATTTCATAAAGCATGACAAAGAATAACACCACCTCTGAAAACAAATAGCAGTTAACATTGGCTATGTAACTGCTTGTGTATTCTTTCTTTTTTTAAAAACTAGATTAAGTCATTATTTTTGTTCTCACCTGCAGTGCATAAGAACCAGTCCCAGCAATATGCCTGAGAACAATGAAACTCCTTCCAATCATTATTTCTCTTCTTATTTGATAAACATTTTTATTTACAGTTACTAATAAATATTGTTATACCTACTAATATAAGCAGAAATTAATTTTCTTAAAAGTTTGTACGTGATCTACTAATAGTTCTTTAGAAACTATAATCTGAAAATATTTCAATAAGTGCAATTAACCATTGGTCTTAAAGACTTTGCAAGTAACATATGTCAAGTAAGATATAAAAATAATGTATATTGTTTGATGATGCATCACAATCAGACATAATTGATTCACCATACCACTGCTATTTCTATGTAGAAGACAACCTAAAAGTACTAAACATAAAAATGCAAAAATAATTTTGAAATCAAATGCGTTCAAAATATTGTTGCTTTTCTATCTTTAGATTTCTAAGAGAAAATCATTCCAAAATTGATCATAGCAGTCAAAATTTTCATTTTTATCCAAGCAACATTTTCTTATACAAAATGGTGGGACAGAAATTATTAACTCTGTCTAGTGGAAGAACACGCAACTTCATGTTCTTGATGAAGACTCTCTGCAGTGTTCCCGGATCATGCCTACTGTATATTGTTTTGGTTTTTTTTTTAAATTTGGTAATGTGCACAGATATTCAGAGGGAATAGGATTAAGACAATTCATTTTGCATATGGTCTCTCTGAATACTCTTTAAGCCATGTATTTCCTCTAAAAAATTAAAATAGTCGATTAGAAAAAATAAATTTTTAATACAGGTTAGCAAATTCTACACAATACTAATCACAGAGGGAATGGCAACGCTGCTGATACTGCCTTGGCTCCTTCTACACTAAGTATCACTGGAGTATTTTCTAATAAAACAACAACAGCTGTTCCTAGATATATGATGCCAATAACAGTTGCCAGTCACAGAAAACCTGTGATAATATAGTCATTTGCCTTTAGTATTGCATGAAATGACAGGTAAAACATACTGACAGGACTTGGAGAAAACAACATAATACCTGGCATTTTGCTACCTGTTACCATAAAACTGAGCTAATCAGTCCTCCTCCAAATGCAGGAAAGCACGGAAAATATATAAAGGGCAACAAAAGAATAACATGGTGTTTCAGTCTCTGCATCACAACACTGAGGGAAAGACAAGAAAGACGACTCAGCTAAAGGCGGAGAAGTGATTGACTCATACATCAGTAAATCTTTCTGCCCATCCTGTGGAATTTAACACTAGCATATATAATAGACATCATTCAATCAAGAAACTTGCTTAATTGGGATGTTTCCTAGGAAACCAATATAACCCTGCAACTGTATATAATGCAGTGACCACTGTAAAATGGGATGCTTCCTGGTAACTATATAAGGTTCTTCTTCTTTGAAAGGTCATGGAGAACAGGAGAGGTGCCTGAGGACTGGAGGAAGGCCAGTGTCACTCCGGTCTTCAAAAAGGGCAAGAAGGAGGTTATGGAAAACTAGAGGCCAGTCAGCCTCACCTCCATCCCCGGAAAGGATCCAGGATACCTGGGTGAAGAGACTGAGTGTACCCTCAGCAAGTTTGCTGATGATACAAAACTGGGAAGCGTTGTTGATACACCAGAAGGCAAGTGTGTGGCCCTGCACCTAGGGAAGAATAACCCCAAGCACCAGTACAGGTTAGGGCTTGACCTGATGGGAAGCAGCTCTGTGGAGCTGGGAGTCCTGATGGACGACAAGTTCTCCATGAGCCAGCAATGTGCCCTCGCGGCCAAGAAGACCAATTGTATCCTGGGATACATGAAGAAGACTGTGGCCAGCAGGTCAAGGGACGTTATCCTCCCCCTCTACTCTGCCTTAGTGAGGCCACATCTGGAGTTCTGTGTCCAGTTCTGGGCTCCCCAGTTCAAGACAGACAGGGAACTACTGGAGAGAGTCCAGCAGAGGGCTACAAGGATGATGGAGACTGGAGCATCTCTCTTGTGAGGAAAGGCTGAGAGAGCTGGGTCTGTTTAGCCTGGAGAAGAGAAGACTGAGAGGGGATCTCATCAATGCTTCTAAATATCTAAAGGGCAGGTGTCAAGAGGCTGGGGCCAGACTCTTTTCAGTGGTGCCCAGTGACAGGACAAGGGGCAATGGGCACAAACTGGAACACAGGAAGTTCCACCTGAATATGAGGAAAAACATTTTTACTTTGAGAGTGACCAAGCACTGGGACAGGCTGCCTAGAGAGGTTGTGGAGTCTCCTCCTCGAGATACCCAAAACCTGCCTGGACATGATCCTGTGCAACCTGCTCTAGGTGATCCTGCACGGGGGCTGGACTGGATGGTCTCCATAGGTCCCTTCCAACCCCTACCATTCTGTGATTCTGTAATTTACATGCAATAGGCAGCATTTTTGTAAATTTAAATCTGGTAAGGAAACTATCTTCATGTTTCTGAAACTAATATAGGCCAAAATAATGTTGGGTTTTTTTTTCATTAATAGGCTGATACTGAATCCTCAGAGGTCCAGGTTCTCTCTGGATTGTTGCAAATAGTTATTTAGATACTCTATATAATATATCAGCCAATTACAAAGATGTCTGATTTCAAATTATGAACGTTATATTTGGTGGAATTTGATGGCTCTTAGAGCTGCTAATGAGATACAGCCGCCTTCTTCACTGTACCAGGAGCTTTAATAAATTTTTGCTTAGAGATAGGTAAATACTAATAGGCAAAAGCTCCTGGGACATTCTAAAGACAGTTTTTTTGTAATATCATCCTAAAGGACATTATTTCTGGGGCATATTATGTACTTTTTAGCTTTACTAAGGTAAAGAAATTACTTCTCTTACACTCAACATTTAGTAGGCTAACAGTCAGGGCTAAAAGAGAACTCTAAAATGTTACAAGATGATGATGAGATTTCTATTAAAGTGAGAATATCCTTTCCATTGATATCGTAATGCTGAAACACGCTGAAGCTGTGTTAAGGAGAAACTGGGTAATTTTTGATGTAGAATCGTCCCTGGGACTTAGGTGTCCTTCATGCCTGCCCTGTACTATTTCTGTATGTGCAACCAGCTATTCTTTTTTCCACTTGTTGCCAGTATGAGGATGTGCCCAGATATTGGTTTGCTCCTTGCAAAAATCTACAGGATCAACAACTTTAAAATGTAAAAGACCTTTCACAGAATCATCGAGTCACTGAGATCAGAAGAGACCTCTGCAGATTGTCTAGTCCAGCCAACTCCTGCTCAGAGTAGGGTCAACTGCTTCAGGTTGCTCAGGGCTGTGTCCAGTCAGACTCTGAATATCTCCAAGGATGGAGACTCCACCACCTCTCTGAGTAACCCGTTCCAGTGTTTGATAACCCTCACAATGAAAAAATTTTCTTCTTATATTAGAATATAACAATATGTACTCAATGCTTCATGCCCTGTCAGCGGGCACCGTGGAGAAGAGTCTGGCTTCCTGTTCTTTAGCTCCCTTCGTCAGGTATTTATATATATTGATAAGACCGCCCCAGAACCTCCTCTTCTCCAAGCCAAACAGGGCTAGCTTTCTGCTCCGCCTGATATGGTGGATGCTCTGATCCCTTAATGATCTCCACGGCCCTTTGCTTGGCTTACTCTGGTATGTGCACATGTGTCTTCTCCTGGGGAGCCAACAGCTGGACTCAGCACTCCAGATGAGTCTCACCAGGGCAGACAATGGATGACCTCCTTTGGCCTGCTGGTGATGCTCTTCCTTATGCAGCCCAGGATGCTGTTGGCCTTCTTTGCTGCAAGGGGACAAATTTTCACTATATTTAACATAGTTATGATTTGTAATTATCTTGAGCACTAACATAGGATCAAAGCTGAATTTTGAAAATTACTGAACTATTTAGAGGAGATCTTAGTTGATGAATCACTCATGGCTTGTGGGACAACTCTATTTAGTAGAGGATTGTAGAGTCAATTAATATCTAATGCCAGTGCTGCCATTAACTGGATTAACCTAGTTTCTGATTACAGCAGGAAAAAAGATAAATCTGAGTAGATTCTGAAGAAGGAAGAAACTGAGAGAAAGTGAAAACAAGGATAAACTTCTTAGTCACTTCCAAATTCTGCAAGCTTATATTGACAGCTTTTTCATTTAGAACTGTCAAACAAGCAAACAGGGTTAAAGAACCTATAGCGTAGTCCACAGGGGCAGCCTTAATGCACTGTAGCCGATGGGGATTCTCCCCCACTAAGGGCTACTGTGTAGGCACAGCGTCCTTCCTATTCTGTAGTGCCAGTCCTGGTGCTAGCATGTCCTGGTCTGATGGGCTTAGTGAAAGTGGGAAATTGTAAGATTTTACTGGAGGTTTTAAAATTCCAGTGGAGATAAATGTCTGATATCACCGAGGTAAAAGCCCTGCCTCCATGCCCCACCCTCCCCGCCTTGTACTCTAGCCTGGCAATAAGACAGCTAAAGAAATGGAATCAATAGTCAATAAGCAAATTAACTCTTACTCTCCTTGTTTTTCCTTGAAGAAACAGTCCATTTCCACCAGCCAACTACATGATCCCATTTAGGAAATGTTATGACTGCCATTTATTTAGATTTTTTTAAAAACCACAACTAGTGGAATGCTTCTCAGGATGTGCTTTTCTTCTGCCATTTACTTGTTACTGCTCACTAGAATTCTTTAGAATTAATAAAAATGAAGAATATCACTAGTATGATCTGTTCCATAGGCCAAATAAGCAACAAGAAATAACCTTATGCTAGATGGTGACAAACAATGAAGCAGAGACATATGTTTGCTCTGTTCCCTAAGCATAAACAGAACACAGAGTTTCCCTGACTAATAAATTTACTTTCATTTTAATTAAAACAGAACATTTAGTTACATTTCCTCTGTTCTGTCAAAGAATTAAATAGATAAATGGCTAGCAGGGGAAAAAATGACAACATTTTCTTTAGTGCCCCAATTGTGAACATAATCGATTACTACCCATCTGTTCACTAAAGGTGGAGGAAATACACATCACATAAAGCCTTATTCTCATAAAAAAGGCTTGCTAGAGTACTTTGTTTTTGATCCCATATCTTCCAAAATACAATAAGTTTTTCACAAAGTAGAATCTGTCAGTTCTCTTTCAGTATAACATCAGATAAACTATTTTTATTGTTTGATTCCTCCGATTCTTTCTACCATTAAATCAAAACTACTGAAAAGTGGCTCCCTCCGAGGAAACAATCGTGATGGCAACTTCATTGATTCTAACCAAGAAAGAACAATTAAATTACAGAGTCATGTGCAAGACAAGACAAAAGACTCCACTCACTTTCTCTGGTAGTAAGCCTAACAACTGAGGTCCGATTAATGCATACGGTCCAGGAAGGTACTAGTTTTGCTTTAAGGAATTCAATAAATGGATTATCAGCCACTTCTCTTGGTAGTTTATTCCACTAGTTAATGGATCCTGTATTTGGTAATCTTCATTTACTGGCTTTCAGTAATTTTTAAGAAAATCTGTTCAATCTACTGATAAAATGTCCCATCCTTCTGATTGCTCGTTCTTTCAAACATGTTAGAGGTATGTAGGTAAACTGGAGAAAATCAAAATGGGACAGGATGCATCCAGCAGTGTTGAGTGCAGTGACTGCCATCACTGGGGAGATACTCCCTGGTAGCTATTAAACAAGCAGAGGAATTTCCCAGCAACTGAAAAATGGCAAACCACATCCATTTTCCAAAAAAAAAAGTAAGAAGGAAGATCCACAGAAATACAAAGCTTGTCAGCCTTACCTCAATCCCTATGAAATTTCTAGAGCAAATCCTCCTAGAAAAGATTTCCAGGATCATGAACAGCAATAACCTGATTTACAATAGCAAGTATGGATTTACCAAGAGCAAATCCTGCCTGACCAGCTTGTCTTCTGTGATGAAACAACCAGATGTAGACCAACAGAGCAGTACAGATATCTTTCCATGACTTTAGCAAGGCTTTCGACACAGTCTCCCACAGTATCCTCACAGCCAAACTAAGAATTTATGGGTTGGATGGACCACAAGGTAGTGGAAGCCTGACTGGACTGTAAGACTCTGGGAACTATATTTCTCAAGAGTCGATATTGGTCCAGATACATTTCAGCATCTTTGTCAACAACATGACCAGTAACAATTTGACAGATGATACCACATTGAAGAGAGTGGGTAATGCACTGTTGGGATGGAATGACATTCAGAGGAACTTGAACAAGCTGGGGCATGCCCACTGAGGTGGTTTGGATGATGGACGATCTGATATACATGGATCAGCTGTGTGGGCTGGGTCTGTTTTGCCTCAAGAAGAGAGAGGACATGCAGTAGGGATCTAATCGCAGTCTACCAGTACCAGAAAGGGAGCAGTAGCAGAAGAGACAGAGTCAGGCTCTCCTGGGAGATGCTCAGCAACAGGATGGGACAGTGGTCACAAGTGGCAGTTAAGGAAACTCCTATTGGAAATAAGGAGGCAGCTTTTTACAGGGAGCAAGGTTAAGCACTGGGACAGGTTGCTCAGAGACATGCTACAATATGATCTTCAAAATTTTTTTGGCAAAAGTCCTAAGCAATGCAATTTAATTTTGAAGTTAGACACACCTTAAGGAGGGCTTTCAATCTGATTTTTTCTTTGAATCTGCAAAACTAAGCTAGATATCTGAAAAACATACCAGTGCTTTTTTTCCTTTCCTATACTGACAATAATAAAAATATTTTCCAAGTATTGCACCTACAATACCTTTGCATTCAAGTCAGACAGTGAAACAGTCTCTTATTTCTCATGTGGTAAGAAATTCTATTCTCAATTGGCTGTGCTGAAGACTATCAAGTCAAATTCTTGGCTCTACAGGATCAGTAATGAGAAAAGAAAAGAAAAAAAAAAAACAAAAAACAAACAACAAAAAAAACCCAGAAACTTGCATTAGGGAACAGAAGGGCCAGACATAGCTATATGCATGCAGAGAGCAGACATACATGATAAGAAAATTACTGGTTTTACAAATATTACTTTTTGGTGTAGTAGGAAAGCATGATCTAAACCCATAACAATATTTAAAATTAAGATTGATAAGGAAGAATTATGATCGATAAGGATGAATTAACCAGTTGATCTTTAAATAATAGAAAAATATTTCTTTAAAACAAATATTTAACAGCAAGTTTTCCAAAGCTAAAAGTTTATTTAGTATTTCCTTCCAGTCCTTTGTAATATAGGGCTATAGACTACGGATACTTTTTCATTCTTCTAAATGCTTCAATAAAAGTGGAAGTTCATTGTTGTAAATGAAAACTCAGTGTATAGTATGCATATATTTACACATCTAACATTTCACTGCTGGCATTTTAACACTTACAGTATGTGGACTTTTACGTTCAGATGATTGAAGTTAATACTAGTTAATATTAATTTAATTTAATATTAATTTGATTTTGACCTTACTTGCATGCTACATTGTACCACATCTAAAAATATTTTTATCAGTGGCATTTAATGGAATCAGTACATCATCATAGCCTAAATGAATAGGCAAAAATTGATCTCCAGCATTGTCCTGTTCTGTCCCAATGCAATACCAGTATTAATAAACAGACGTTATTAAATTCCAACACAGACATTATTAAATGTAGGGGTTTATTTCCATGGCCAAGACCTAAGTGCTTTAATATACCTTTTAATTAATAATGTATTTTCTAATTTTGCTGCTTGTACTGTAGCGCATGGTTTTTAACCCTATCCATTGTAAAAGGTTCCTAAGTATCACCACAGTTGGAAAATATACCACCTTTATCTAACGTTACAGTTATTAACATACTTCCATTACTTTTATGGAAATATAAGTCCAAAGAGCCTGTTCTAGAATTTACATTTTCAGAAATAGTTAGGGAACAACTCAGGCTTTTCTGCCTGGAAACAGCAGAAAGATTTCTCTAAAATTCTCATGCTGATAAGGAGAAGGAAGGAGGATGCAGAAGCAGAAACACTGCTTGAGAGCAGCTGCCTTCCAAGGCTGTCCAAACTCTTTCCCAAGCGTAGAGGGGGAGGCTGTAGGATGTGCTAGGTGCGGCACGCAGCTGCACTGGGGTGATCACAAGGGGCATTGCAAGCCTGAGGGCTGCAGGCTGCCCAGGAATCAGAGAAACTGCTACACTGCATGAGTTACGCCAGCTGCCACAGTCTAACACAAGCGAAAGAAGCTTGAAGACCTATAACCCATGTCAAGGACTCACTTGCAACACAATCATCTGATACACAGAACTTTTCTTCTTTCCCCCCACCCCCCTGGTCACACTTCTACCTCCTGTGGGTAGGGTTTGCTCCAAGATTTGTTTTTTACCATGCGCAAAATCTCTTAAGAAACCCTTGCCAGGTTAGATTACTCAGTGAGCCAAGCATCGCAACAGGACAGGGACACATGGAGCCCATCTCCGAAGGGTGAGCAGTCACCGGGGACAGCTCTGCAGGGGGAACATAACAAAGGCAAAGCTGTCTGTCTTTCAGACCAGCAAAGGCCAGCTTCAGAACTGACAGATACCTTGGCTTTAAATTGCTGATAGTACTGATAAGCATTCATATAAATGGATGAATTTCAAAGTATGGCAGAAGTCTACAGTCAACTTAAAAAGCCTTGGTAGAACTTCAACAAGAGTTAGGAGAGGGAATTTGAACATTTCTTGCAATGAATGTGTCATTTCTTTTATAACACTCTTTGCTCAGACAAAACCAGTGATATACAATGCAATAAATTAGTAGATAAACCCAAACATTAGTGCCAGATACAGGTAAGAGAACTATTTTATTATTAAAGTTACAGTCATTCAACTATTTAGAGCATCTTAAGTGCAACTAAAACATAGCTGTGACTGCGTAGTAATCACACATAGACAGAAAGATCTGTAAATGGAAAAAAAACCACTGAATAGTTTTAAAAAATGTATGTTTTATAAAAAAATGGTAATCACAGTAATACCTGAAAAACAGGCTTCCTTCTTAGTTATATTCAAGACAAATGTTAGTTTTATTCTGTAACAGAACGAAAGCCAATCATCTATATACTGCAATTGGTTCCAGTTTTGAATTTGCAAACTCTTTATCTATCTTCTCTCTTTACTGTTGTACCGTTATAATGTCTTGTATGTTACATGGCTTATCAAAACAGTATCCCATGTCTTCCTTGCTGATACTATCTTGTAAGTTATCTAAAAACTTTATAGAATAGACTAAACTATGAAAAACCTGGGTGAAAATTATGTTTATTGATAAATAATATGTCAAAATTTAGGACTTTTAAATTGATGACTCATGTCAGTCTACTGCGATTAAAAGTTGCTGTTTGACTTGTAAAATGGACAGCGTTTCAGAATACCAGGGAAATATCAATAAGCAGCAGTCATGACTGATTATTTTTAGAGACTGAAATCTCATTAATGCCTCAAAGATACCACCATTTTTTGTGCACATTGAATTGACATCCCATTTGGCTCTTAGGTAAACCCAAAACATTTCTTGAAAGAAATTTCTGGCTTTACCTTAAAATAGAGAAAATGACTTTATACATGGTGCAGTTTTCAACATATTTTAAGCACTACTGTCTTTTCAGCTAGCACATTTTCTGTGAAGAGTAACATGTTGAACTAATGTTTTGAGTGAGAGGCTCTAGAGACAGAACGATCAAAATACTCTTAATTGACAACGTTTAAAAGAACAAAAACATAGTGGAATGATTACAGAGATTACACTCCTGGCTTGCCTGATAAGTTGGATATAACTGCCAATACAGAAGCTGAAAAATAGAGAAGTTTAGTCAGTATCAAAGATATCATCGTCAAAATTTAAGACACCCTCCTCCCCTGTTTCATAGCTGCCAGCTGAAAGATGCACGAACATCAACATATACCCTTTTGCTTTTTCTTATAGAGGCAGTCTGAGCATAAACTCTCTGAAACCAGTTTATTTCTTTCCTCTGATTAATGAAGAAGGCAAAACACACTGTAAAAACTCCAGTTATGGAATTCTTATTACTGTATTATCTGTAGCTTCATTATCGCCCTTTCCATCTTTCCCTCTTCCACCCTTGGTGGAATTCTTTGGTTTCTCAGAGTATCAGAGTATCTTTGGTATCTCATGTACTCCATTGTTTAATAGCAAAGGTGAGCTTCAATATCAAATTGTTTAATGGAGCACATGGCCATAATTTTTATCACTTTTTAGAGGTTTTTATTTTGTTTTGGCAATAGAACAAATTTCCTTACATTCCACTGATTTCAATTCCGTCATGCACTAGAAAAGAGACATTACTTTTACAAGTTGATGCTCTATGCAGTTTTAGTTTATGTGATCATAATACCAGATTAGTCCCTGGATTCTGCAAAGATTCGTATGTATGGCCTAATTATTCTACAGTGAGCAGCTTCCATGATTACAGTGGGTAAAATTGGGTCTCCATGTGCTTGCAGGATCTTTAAAATATTGCTGCTGATCTGCTTGTAATAATACACTTTTAGGCCATTTATATAGGCCAGATTTTACAAATGTTATCACATACTTCAGCTTTCAGAAACATACTACTATTTCTTAATTAATTAAAATATTGTTTTCATATTTAGTTTTTTGGAATGTGTTTATTTCCTACAATGTTAAGAGAATAATTAATACACTCTTCTGCAGCAAACTGAAGATCATTTAGCAGTGAATCTAGAGATATACAAAAATAATTTTTGTTAAATGTTTCACAAACTCAAGATCAAGTCCTGTAAGGTATTACACTGAGGAGCCCCATAGCACATTCAAATCTCCATTAACTTCACTGAAGCTACAGTAAGCAAGAGTTCACCAACTCCTTACTTCACACCCATGATTTAAGTCATCTGCTTTGAACTGTGTCAACATGATTAATTACATAAAGAACTCATTAGTGGGACCTTTTAAAAATACAGAGATAAATGGAATGAGAATTGGGATTTAAGTTCTGCTACTGTTAACAAATTTCACTACTGTTTCAACATATCATTTACAAATTTACATTACAGTCGATGGCCATCTAGCAGTTGGATCACTACAGAAAGATGGCAATTTGCTAGCAGATTAAAGATAGACAAAACAACACTTACATCTTCAGCATACAATTTGGATGTAAAATACTCCTACTGTGGAGATTTATTTTCCGTGTGTGAAAAGTATTACAATGTTCTGCATGTTCTAGGAGTAAACAACCATCAGTCAATGTAGCTCTGCAAGGATATATGTGTATATATCTGACTGCTGAATCAAGAAAAATACACCTGGGGACCACAGCGTGCTAAAAAGAAGATGTTTAGGTACCCTCACAGAAGTGACTCACTGAAAGAATTTAAGGTAACGTTTCTGTGTCTCTGTCAAAGGATCTTATGCAATATAAAATATTTTGGGTTTTTTCCATCCTAGAATTTAAGCTCAAACTGCTGGTTTGAGCTTCTTACTACCTTCACTGGTTTTCTTTCATACAACCAGAGAAAACATTTTTAGAATTCTCCCACTGCAATTTCCCTGTCTTTCAAGTCCCTCATATTGTGAGATTGTCCATAATATACAAAAAAGTGTCTGTTGGGGAAACCACAGTAAACCTCTCCATCTCTCAGGATTTCCTATTTTTTGATTCCTGTCTCATTTCTCGGGTTGAAACAGAGATCCTGTGATATATTTGTATTTTATTCCCTTGAAAAATTATCTCATTAAATTCCCTAGCCTTTCTTATAACATCTTTTTTTTTTTTTTGACAGAAATAGTAAAACCTTATTTTTAAGCCTTTTTGTCTGCCACTACCTCTTGCAGAATAGTAGTGTACTCCATATGCCCTTGCCATTAGAATTTCATCTTTATCTTCCAGTTTTGATGCTTTTAATAGGTGTTAAATAAAGTTAGGGTCAGATTTTTCAGGTATTATTTTTATTTGTACTATATCCTCTTTGTCTATTTTCAATGTCACCTTAGAATTATTTTTTTTTTCTATATAATTATTTTTCATTCTTTCCTGTCTACT
>VXBL01007357.1:177197-267796 GCA_013400195.1 Aramus guarauna
CAGTATGGGAAATGCAAATTTCAAAATATTTACCAGTTTTGGCTGTGGACATTTCTTTTGGTTTTTTTTTCACATTTTTAAATTCACATAATTTCTTACAACACATTTGTATTGCTGGTACATTTTTTACCCATTTTTTTCCTGCCTGAGTTGAGGCTGCTACAACATTATCTTATTCCTTGGAGATCAAGAAAAGGCCTCTTTTTGCTATGAGAGCTGTCTTGGAATAAAATTCATATTTTGAGCTTCTTACATATGCTCTTCCTTTTCAAAGGATTGGGTAGATTAAAAAGTTAAAAGAAAAAGGTTCTGTCCCTTTTTCCTCTTTGTAATTTTGGCTTCAAAAAATTATTGCTGAATACCAAGATTCTTTAAAGTTGCCTATACTGAAGAGGGGAAAAATGTGATTGACAACTTTATTCCTCAAACACAATGGCCCTTTCTACTGCCACAGTAGAACAGATTCTCTGTGGTCTGTGCAGAGTTTTCTTGAGAATTGATGGGGACCATAAAGTGAACTACTGCTTTCATTACATTGCACTTCAAATGCGAGATGTATTTCTTCAGCCACATCTTCCCTAATATAAACATAAACCTAAATTTACTTGTGCATTTCTACACAAAGTAGTACATCACACACATGCTTGCAAGATAACGAGTGACAAAACAGCAAGAAAAACTGCTCTTTTTGGCCTAAGTGCAGGCTAATACAAACATAAACGCTTGTGAAATTGGTTTAGGGCTACTAGTCTTTGGAAAATGTTCTAACCACTTCCCTATCAGAAAGGCACAGAAAAATTTCCACTAATTCAAAAACCGTCAAAACAAATTTTCAAGGAAAATAATTAACTGATGAGGCAGGAATTACGTATATTTGTTTTACAGGAAGGGAAGAAAATTAGTTTAGGATGATCTAAAGAGATAGAAACATTTAGTCATCCCATATGAAACATTCTCTAAAAAAATCCAGAAAAACAAAGATCCCAGCCCCCTCAAACATTGTTTTATTGTTTCCATTGCAACTGAGCCTGACTGACCACTCAGGCTTGAGTATCCGTTGCCCACTTTACACAGATATAACAAATAGGAACACGGATATAACAAATAGGATAAAACTTTTGCTATACAACAAACCATTCCAATTTAAAGGGAACAACTGAGGAGTGTGACCTTTGATACTGTGGCTTACCCTGTTCTTCAAATGGAAGCATGCAAATCAGATGGTTTGCAGTACTTATTACCTCTTCAGAGTATAATAGTGACGTTCATTGCTTGAAATAAATGGGATTTAAGTATTTTTTTTAATATGCAATTAAACTTTTTTTTTTTTTAACATGCAAGGGGAAAAAATCAGAAAAGGAAAGTTTCTTTATCAAAATGAGTGTTAATTCACAACTGGTTATACACATTAGGACCTAGATGAAACAGCTATTTTTATAAGTAGATCCCCTTTTCCATGCTTCCAAAGCATTGGAGCCCAAGGTTATCTTATCAATGTATGTAAATACCTGAATGGAGGTCACAAAGAGGACTGAGCCAGGCTCTTTTCAGTGGTGCCCAGTGACAGGACCAGAGGCAGTGGGCACAAACTGAAACACAGAGGTTCCCTCTGAACACCAGGAAACACTTTGTTACTGTGAGGGTGACTGAGCACTGGCACAGGTTGCCCAGAGAGGTTGTGGAGTCTTTCATCCTTGGAGTATTCAAAAGCCATCTGGACATGATCCTGGGCAACCAGGTCTAGGTGTCCCTGCTTGAGCAGGGGGGTTGGACCAGATGACCTCCAGAGGTCCCTTCCAACCTCAACCCTTCTGTGATTCTGAGATTCTGTTCCTTTGATCTACAACACATTATTTCTCTTTGTCACAAAAATGATCCACTCTAATCAGTTTTAGTGTTCTATTTATTTCATGAATTTCAGTCATCAGCACATTAAAGACTATCCTCTTCTGGGACAGTCCAGTGTGTCATGTGTCTCCCCCACCCTCCCTTGTTCTGATACTATCTTCCCTTTTTCCCCGAATATGTGAGGCAAAAACTTCAGCAAGGATTCCACTGGGTACTGGTAACCACTAGCACTTCCTAACACTCCTTAACTCAGGTTTTGCACCACATTTGCACATCACTGCTCCTATTGAGTCTTTTTTTTTTTCTCTCCATTTCCAGCAGTGCTTACCCATCAATTTCCCTGTAAAGTGACCCTCCCTTCTCTCTTTTTTCTCAGGTCATTTCCACATAACAGGAAATTTAATCAAATTAGTGTACCGGTTCCCATACTCTAGGTGAAATGGCAATAAAGAAGTTATTTTACAGTGGGTATCTGTCAAGATTTCTTGCGTGCACTAATAAGTAATGCACTATTTAACCGCACTGGGGCAAGGAGGGCACAGACAAACAAGGAACTTTCTTAAAGCCTGGGAAAGTGAAGTATAAGCTTGAACCTGAATGTTAGAAGTGAAACCCTAATTGTGAGCTTGTTCTCCATATTCTCCCCTCTTCCCTACTGACCTGATATTAAGAAACTCCAGCAAAAGGTTCCAAGAAAGAGGTATACTCTCACAGTTTCAGTTTTGTTTCGAGGTATTTCCCAGTCTGTCTTCTCAGGACTGTTACTGACTCCCTTGTACCAAACTGCCAGTGAAGGTGTCAATTACCTTTCAATCTTTAAATATAATCCATGATCTTTTTCATATTCTCTATATCCAATGTTATTAATTTTAAATATTTTAAATGTAGTAGTTCTATGACTGTGACAGAACAAGGACAGTACACAAACAGTAAACTTACACAAGACATAGGATGGGAAGTTAAAAAGGGATTGGTAATTCACAAAATCTCCAATTGCAAACATTCCCTCTCATCCAGCTCTTGAACAATTCACAGGTTGTGAATTTCACAGGATCTGAAAGGAAACCTGAAATACAGCACTGGTTCTTTAGGAAACCTACCCTGTCTTCTAACAGATGGTTAAAATACTTTAACAAGTACAAAGCCCTTACAGTGGATAAAGCACAGAAAAGCAAAAGGAACACAGAGATTTTTGGGCACTAGAGAAGTCAACTGTATTCCCTATTTTCATGATGCTCCTGTAATGACTAAAGGCGGAAAAGCTGACACCCATGGGCTCAAGCTAGTAAACAAAAGCGCAATGGGAAAAATAAACAAATTATAACTAGTACAAACAGACAATGAAATGCACGTTGACTTGCATACTCTGAGCACGCTATGGCTGCTTTGTAGATCTGCATTGTCACAATCCGATAGGAACCATTAGATCTCCTAATCTGACCTGCTGTAAACTACAGGCCAGTGAACGTAGGACAAAGCACATGCGACCGAACTCCTGTAAAAAAGAGCATAAAAAGGGAGAGCCCTGGGCTCTACCAGGAGCTTGAGAAGTTCACGGCAGAGGCAATTGATCAGATATGCTTGGGTGACCCACGAGGGCAATCCATATTCTGGGCTGAAGAACAGAACTATTTATCACTCCCTCAAGGCTCCTTACACAAGATGAGGTGAAATAAAATTATCTTCGCTTTCTAGCTGCAAATCTGCTTATTAGTTTGATGCTGGCTGTATAAGTCAGATACATAAATAGAGGATTTTCCATGCCACTTCAGAGTACTGGACCAACCCTATTCCATGTTGCATATTCAGTCCAAGATAAATCAGAGAGAGTCTTGGTGAAAACATGTGTCCATGCTCAGAAAAAAATGCCTTTCATTGATTGTGCTTTGGAAACTAATCCTCCTTGAACCCAAAAAATAACTGGTTAATGGCATGGAGCCATCACATGTAATTATGATGTTCTTATCTAATGAGAGCTGGAAGTGTTTTGATGAGCATGTGGAGGTAGAATGGAGTGATCCTGTTTTCAGCTGGGCTTTTAAAGAATTATTCAGGTAACTCAGATATTGAGAAGTTCTAAGGCTAGAAGGATAAACAGCACTATCCAACCCAACCAACTGCACCACTCAATCTGACAAGCTTTTTTTTTGGGGGGGGGAGGGAACTGGAGAAAACAAAACAAAACAAAAAACCCCACCAAAACCAACAAAACACCGAAAAACTGGATTAAAACTTCTATTTTTGAAATATACTTCATCTTTATGGTGGCAGTATCCTTTCTGTTCTTCCTATCTTTATTAATTAGGCTTCATTAAGTATCCTGACAGCTAGAATGCAGATGTTAGTAAAATGGTAATTTCTGACAACTTTCAATCAAAGAACATTGTTACACATTTGTCACGAAGGCCAAAAAAATCCACAATTTTCAGCTATCTTGTCTAGTGATACTGTACCTATATCTAAAGATCATGCCAGAATAAATTGAACTCTTCAACTCTCATTTCAGAAGACTTACTTTTCTCATCTTGGATAATTCTTTTGCCTTCTTTTTAGAAGTACTGCGTAGCTCTCCTCACATCTTTTTGGAAGTAAAACCATCTGAGATATACACAGTATTTTAATAGTGGCCTTTCTATGTGTGTACAGATATAACATCACTTTCTATTCTTTAATTTGGTCCCATTCTTAAACATTCAAGGGCAAATTCAGTCTTTTTTGCCATAGGAGGGTACTGAAAATTCTTTTTAAGGCAATTTTCTGTGATGATTCATTAGCAATTTCCTGATAGAGTATTATCAGAAAAAGGTCTGCCATCATAAGGGAAACTGGATCATAAAAGAACTTAATTTTGCAGTATCGAATTTCCTTCTGATGAATTGCTCTGCTTTCATTAGAAGATAGATTAGAGGATAACTCTACAAGCTGTGGCTTGCCTTCCTCATAATTTACTATATAACCAATATATATTTCACCTGCATACTGTCTCAGTATTTGTTTGACCTGAAAACTACTGACACAAGATTACGAACAAACCTTAAATATTTAGACTTCTAATTCTGCTAATTTTGGCTGGGATAGAGTTAATTTTCTGCATAGTAGCTAGTATGGGGCTATGTTTTGGATTTGTGCTGAAAACAGTGTTGCTAACACGGGGATGTTTTTTTGTTATTGCTGAGCAGTGCTCACACAGAGCCAAGGCCTCCTCTGCTCCTTCTGCGAGGAGGCTGGGGGTGCACAAGGAGTTGGGAGGGGACACAGCCGGGACAGCTGACCCCAACTGACCAAAGGGATATTTCATATTGTGTGATGTCATACTCTGCAATAAAAAGCTGGAGGAAGAAGAAGGATGAGGAGAACATTTGGAGTGATGACGTTGTCTTCCCAAGTAACCATTACATGTGATGGAGCCCTGCTTTCCTGGGGATGGCTGAACACCTGCCTGCCCATGGGAAGTGGTGAATGAATTCCTTGCTTTGCTTTGCTTGTGTGCACGGCTTTTGCTTTCCCTATTGAACTGTCTTTATCTCAACCCATGAGTTTTCTCACTTTTACTCCTCTGATTCTCTCCCCCCTGTCCTGCAGGGGGAATTGGGGGAAGGGGGAGGAGGATTGAGCAAGTGGCTGCATGGTACTTAGTTGCCAGCTCAGGTTAAACTGCAACACTAATAAAAGTTATAAAGTTGCCTTGATTCTTAGGTAGATTTTTTTCTTTCCCCTCAGGTAGTCCTGAAGTCACCCCTTTAATGGAAAATGTCTAGCATTTCATTTTTTGAATCTGCCTAATATGACACAATAACTCTAAAACAGGTTGCTTGAACCACAATATTCCTGGTAAAGCAAATAATTTAGAGAATTTGAGTACGCTGTCTCAACTCACACACACATATTAATTAGATGTTTGACATGGTTAGCAAAAAATCTGCCATATGAAGACTTAATTCTATACAACTGTGGTGGGTTCACACAAGTTACATACAGCATTTTCTAAACTGCAGTATGACACATAAATGATTTCCTGGGATTCGCATCAGGCTAACTAGTCTCTACAATCTTTAGCCCTTTCTATACTCTCCTATCTTTAAAAAAAACATAATACTAGCAGTTTAACAACATTCAAAACACTCTTGAAATACATGTCATCTCAAGTTTCTCATGGGCTTCTGTTCTGTGTACCTTTAATTTTAGCTGGTATTATTTCATGTCCTCCTTCATTACAGATGAAACATTTCAGTCATGTAAGAGAAGGCCTGTGCTTCTTTTCACATGTTTCTGCCTAAAAGAATGACCAAGGGGAATAGTCTACATCTGACCACTCAGTCTACATAACAGTTACGGAATCAGAGCAGACTCTGGGTTTCCCTTGGTTTGTCCAGTGTCAGTGTAGTAAAGCAAAATTTAATCTTGGCCTTAAGGCAGGGAACAAGACCAGCTGTCAGTACAGAGATGAATTAAGCATTTCTAAGTGGGAGTCAGCTCCTCTTCTCCTTTTTGAAGAAGACTGCTATAAAAATATCCTAGTCCAATGTATTTCTGTTCTGTTCTGTTCTGTATTTCTGGCACAGTTTTTAAGAAGAGCCATCGTATGAAGTTGAGAACACAGTTTTATACAAATATAAGTAGCCAAGCAAACAATGCAATTAAGATATGGTTAGGATAAATTTTATGAATGGCACATCTCTTTTCAAAATGTGCTGACACTTTGAATGTAGACATTACAAAACTGAAAGCTCCATCTGTATAAATACTACATTTAGGTAACACATATCTTGATCCAGAATTCACTTTATTGACCCTTTCTTCCATAAATTCCTGAAGTTAATGCAAAAGGTGTAAGAAGGGATGTAAGAAGCTGAAACAACATTTGCTGAAGGCAAGAGACTGTCCCCCTGTGCTAGTAACAGAAAATGAAATATTTTTAATGTGAAGAGTTCTGTCATTTTTTGCAGTAGAATTCAATTCAGTCTTCAGCCAATTAAAAGATGTTTAAAAGTAGGATGTGCAGTAATTTTAAAACTGTAGCTAAGTACTACATTATAAAGATTGTATGTACCAATTTTGAAAGAAATTAAGTATGAAAATATGTTCTATAGGTACAAATACACTACAAAAGGCAGACATATCTGACTGAACTATCAGAGTTTCTATTCTCTGATTCAACTCCTATAGACCAGCTTTTGCCTGCAAAATATAAAGCAGCCAAATCCAAATGGTGATATGGCAAACACCTCAAGAAGAGTGCTGGCTCACATATTCCGAAGTACAGGCTCAGTTGTAAGAGAAACTCAAACTTTAAAAAAAAAAAAGTACACATGTACTTGGATTTTAGCCACAGTTCTGTTTTACTCCAGCACTTCTTAAGACACATTAGTCCCTTCCTGTAATTTATTTTCTCGAAACTCTCTCACATGTTGGCTTCAGATTTAACTTCTTGATTTTCTGTGTCTTGCGGGAATACTTTCAGGCCCATTTGGTTGTATTTGGTTTATTCCATATGGTGACGTTTACACCATCAGTTGGGAGAATGGCATGGATTTCTAAAAATAACTGTTCAGTGGCTTGTGAGCAGTTTTTTGATATATTCAACTTCAATTTTTATGATCTGAAATGTCTTTACCTTTCATAACTCTTCTGTGCCAGCTTTTTTTTTTTTTTTAGAATGCAAAACACAGCTGTACTAGATGACTTTTAGAGCCCTTTAAACACCATAGTCTTCCATTGCACCAATCTATTATTATTATTATTAATGTCAAAAAGCAATAGAGGGCAGGCTAATTACCTCTCAGCACAGGTAAGGGTTGTTGTTATATATTGCTAAGTACCAGATGGTAGCTGGCTTTTATGTTTGTAGACAAGTGAGAAGTTATTAGCAGCCTAGGTTCCCTAGACAGCACAAGGGCTGTCTATCACTGCAGTGTCTAACTTCTTACAAGCAATGACACTAGGATTCAAACTTTCCCATTTAGGTGGAAAAGTGAAAATCCATAAAGCCCGTATAGTGCTTTGACTAACTGTTCTGATCCAAGTAGAAAGGGACATCTTGCTGGACAGCTATGCCAGGATTAAAGATTAAAAAAAAAATAATAAATAAAATAAATTAAGTGCTTACCAAAGTAACACAGTCTTTCCAATGCTGTACTTCCCCATTTAGAAAATATGGCTGCTACTACTTTCTCATTTTTCTGAAATGTACCAAAAAGAAATACATTGTAGAAGGATGTCCTGGTTTTGGCTGAGGTAGAGTTGATTTTCTTTCTAGTAGCTGGTATAGTGCTGTGTTTTGGATTTAGGATGAAAATAATGTTGATAACACACGGATGGTTTTAGTTGTTGCTGGGTAGTTGTAGCGTCTGCACTAAGCCAAGGACTTTTCAGCTTCCCACGCCCTGCCAGGTGCACGAGAAGGTGGGAGAGCACAGCCAGGACAGCTGGCCCAGGCTGGCCAAGGGATAGTCCCTAACACAGAACACCATGCTCTGCATGTAACTGGGGAAGCTAGCCAGGAGGTGGGATCACTGCTCAGAAACAGACTGAGCATCAGGCTGTGTTATTTTCCTTCTGCATGTGGTAAGCAATTGCATTTGTGCATCACTTGTACTACTCTTATTATTGATATTATTGTCTTCCTTTGTTATCCTATTAAAATGTGTTTATCTCAACCCCCGAGGTTTTTTTTTTTTCCATTCTCCTCTCCATCCCCTTTTAGGGTGGTGGGGTGAGCGAGTGGCTGCACGGTGCTTAGCTGCTAGCTGGGGTTAAACCACAGCAAAGGATGAGGGTCCAAATACTGCAAGATTGCATACATTGCAGGAGTGTTATAAAACCAATGGACCTCCATTGTATCTCAGATATGTATCTGTACGCTGCAAGCCTAGTTTTCTTCCTAACACTCCTAAAGTAAGTCTATTCTTTCTCTTCCTCTCCCAAATTCCTGTACGCTTTCCCTTCTGCTGTCTTGGAAATGTAGGAAGTGGTGAGGAAAAAGTATAATATGCCATCTCAAAGCAAAAACTGCTGCTAATATAACAGCAGTAAATGCATCATAGTTTGGAAAAAGACATTAATATGCTGGTTTTAATTGTACTACTCTGGATCGATTTGGATTGTATTTTGTGCCAAAAAAGTCCTAAACAACAGAGTGCAGGTTCTTTGCTTTTGATCAGTTAGTTACTAACATGAAAAAAAGGAAAGGTTTTGTTTGAAAAGGATTTTGTTAGCACATTACAATTGCTATTCCCACTTTCCTCCTATGAAGCAAGATCTTTCTAATTTCTAACAGCTCAGCAGATACTCCCTTGGAAACAATCAAAAGCAAAGCACAGCCAAAGTAAATATAATTTTAGAAATAAATCCAAACAGAATAATGATGATCTTTTATGCATTCTTTTCATCAAAAAACAATGCATTATCTAATGCTCATACTACTTATAGGCACAGAAACTGTGAAATCTGCCTAAGTTGTGGCTAAATATTGTACCGGTGGAGACATCAAAAAATAAAAACAAAAGAACAAAGACTGTCAAAGCACTGGAGCTCAGCTAAACAGCACTAGTTCAAAATTAAGGAAAACAATACAGCATATAACCCCAATTATCCAGAGGTCTAGAGGGACATAAGAAAACTTCAGATAATTGGAGAAGCCAGCTGGCAGGGCTTTAAGTCCCCTGATCCCAAACAGAGAGTTCACACTTGCTAACAGCCTCTCCTGCTAGGTTGCCAAGGCTCAGTGAAAGGAGTTGCATTCAAGCTCCAGAGTGCATGCCTTGAAAAGAAGATCAAATTCAGACATAATGACTTGAGCACATAAACTTCTTTATGCTCATGTCTGACTAGTCCAGCCTCATGTTCTGGAGTAAGCCATGAAGAACAGATCTGTTTCCTACTGCTTCTCAACGTCCTGAAGATTAGGAATTTGAAGAGGTCAGCAAATGAGGGAGTTTAGGAAAGTGAGAGGATGCCAAGGAATTACAGCCAAAATTATAGCATTATTTAAGCAATGTTATTTCTGACACAAACTCCAGTGGAATTGAGATTCCATTCCTGATTATCATGGCCAAAACTGATTAACTACAATTAGATATCTACACAAATATCTCAATATGCAGAGAAGCCAAATACCCATTGACATTGAACACATGTATCTTCATATGTACATTATCCCGAGTTCCACGAGGTATCATCTTTACATTCATAGAATCATAGAATCATAGAATCATCTCGGTTGGAAAAGACCTTTAAGATCATCAAGTCCAACCACTAACCTAACCTTGCCATCCCACCACTAAACCATGTCCTCAAGTACCTCATCTATCCTTCTTTTAAATACCTCCAGGGACGGGGACTCAACCACCTCCCTGGGCAGCCCATTCCAGTGCCTGACAACCCTTTCTGTGAAGAAATTTTTCCTAATGTCTAACCTAAACCTGCCCTGGCGCAACTTTAGACCATTCCCCCTGGTCCTATCGCTTGTTACCAGGGAGAAGAGGCCGACCCCCACCTCACTACAACCTCCTTTCAGGTAGTTGTAGAGGGCGATAAGGTCTCCCCTCAGCCTCCTCTTCTCCAGACTAAACAACCCCAGTTCCCTCAGACGCTCCTCGTAAGACTTGTGCTCCAGACCCCTCACCAGCTTTGTTGCTCTCCTCTGGACATGTTCCAGCAGCGCAACATCCTTCCTGTAGTGAGGGGCCCAAAACTGAACACAGTATTCGAGGTGCGGCCTCACCAGCGCCGAGTACAGGGGCACAATCACTTCCCTACTCCTGCTGGCCACACTATTCCTGATACAAGCCAGGATGCCATTGGCCTTCTTGGCCACCTGGGCACACTGCTGGCTCATATTCAGCCGGCTGTCAACCAGTACCCCCAGGTCTTTCTCTGCCATGGAGCTTTCCAGCCACTCTTCCCCAAGCCTGTAGCGTTGCATGGGGTTGTTGTGACCAAAGTGCAGGACCCGGCACTTGGCCTTGTTGAACCTCATACAGTTGGCCTCGGCCCATCGATCCAGCCTGTCTAGGTCCCTCTGCAGAGCCCTCCTCCCCTCGAGCAGATCAACACTCCCACCCAGTTTGGTGTCATCTGCAAATTTACTGAGGGCACACTCGAGCCCCTCATCCAGGTCATTGATAAAGATATTAAACAAGACCAGCCCTAGCACTGAGCCCTGGGGGACACCGCTTGTGACTGGCCGCCAACTGGATTTAGCTCCATTCACCACAACTCTCTGGGCTCAGCTATCCAGCCAGTTTTTAACCCAGTGAAGAGTACACCCATCAAGGCCATGAACCGCCAGCTTCTCTAGGAGAATGCTGTGGGAGACTGTATCGAAGGCTTTCCTCTGTGTACCTGAAATTTGAACAAGACTCCTCCAGCCTATGAAGCTTTGCCTGTTCTACTTGGTACACAGGAAACAAGAAGACAGAGGAGCAGAGGAAGGTGAAGCAATTGCCCAAAGGTCCAAAAGAAAACCTAAGGAAAGCCTGTTCCATCAGCCCCACGGATGGCTCACCAGCGGCCAGCTGTCCGGTTTGTAGCAGAGACTGCTCAGAACCTCCCCAGACAGATGTCTGCAGAAATGTTGGCTTGAAGTTTTCTTTAAAGTATAACCAGCCCCAAGTACTAACTTTCTGGTATTTTGGGTAAATGTCCTGTGTCTCAGCAGTGCCAAGCTCCTGCTAAAGAACAGAAATCTGCAAGCAAACGGTTTTCCCCTCCTGGAGGAAAGCTGGGGCTTTAGTGTTCCTCAGGTACTATCCAGAATCAATTTAACCTTAAGCTTTTCTTGCTCTGATGGATAACTTTTGATTTTTAGGTGAGTGAAAAAACCCAATCTCGTAATAAAACAAAATGTGATTCATAGTCATGCAAGTTATTTCATGTCACTAAATCAGAAAGTAGCTTTTAATCCTGATGAATTTATTGTATAGAAATGCAACGTTGCCTATCTAAGTTGCTATACACACATTCAGTAAATGAAATATCAAAGCATGCTGATCTGTGCAAGTCAGTGATGTAAAATGTTGAGCAAAAAATTCTCCCTTTCACATGATAAAGATGCAATCCCTATGATTTGATACAGTTATGGTGCAGCTGAGGAGACAGGCTGCATATTAGAGCTGGGATTGAGGATTTAGAGAAGGCTGCTGAACTGTGTTGGGAATAAATGGGCTGCTAATGTTCAGCTCAGAGGTAGAAGTCGGAGGCTAAAACCCCTATAGCTACTTCCTAAATTATCTTGTCTAGTAAATGTACACCTGCATGCAAAACCTCAAACATGAGAAAATGAAGAATAAAGTTGTATCATATTACCCAGGTTTGCTCCTAAACAATCCTGAGATCAACACCGGACAACTGCCAGATTCTTTCCCAAGAGGGTAGCAGATTCCAGGAAATCTATCCTGTACAATTTAAATCTCTCTTCCCTTCTCACAATTTTTTTCTCAAAGCTACTGAAACCCACAAATTATGACTCAATAATGTGATTTTGGAAAGAGTTCAAATAAATTAATAGAATTTTCTAAGAATCTGAGTCTGAAAAATTACAAGAAAATTCTTCCATCTTCTTGCTATTTTCTTGTGATTTTTCTAGTACTGAAGTTGTTAGAAATTTGATGTATTAATTGTGAGGCTCCTACCCAGCACACTTAGATACAACTAATATTCAGATGTACCACTGCCAGAAGATAAGCATCAGACCATAAAACCAGCATGTGGAAGCTGTGATGCCTCTGCTTGCACAGAAACTTCTTCACTGGACTGAGCCTGTTTTGCTATCTTTGGGGAGAGCTGAAACTTAACCTGTATCAGAGAAGACTACTTTAGTTTTTTTAAGGTGAACATCAAATACATTTTAAGATGCTAACTGTCTGAATCAGACTAGAAGCAACAATCCTTCTCCTCTTGCATGACCAGGTCACTGTCAGTGTTAAGTGAAGTAAATGCATAATTTATTAAATGGTCTCTCTGAGCACTGGAATCTGTCAGAATTTAAACAGGTTCAGTTTGCCATCATTATTTTGGAAGGAGATTACAGAGGTTAATTTTAATTATTTTCTTCCTCTTTCTGTTTAACACTGTCCACAGGATCATTTTTACAGCCATCGTTCAGCTGCTCTTTTATAAAGGAAACTGAAGTGTGTTTTATTCCCAGAACCCAAAATTCAGGTTTTGCGAATCCTACCTCAGAAGTGCTCAAGGAAAGAGTTCCCAAAATACTTTGTGGGCATCACGTAGTGATTGCCTCATTGATAAGTGGATACATGTTGAAGACTGTGGTTCAGAATTCATCCCGAATTCTTACTCTATCCAATTCTCAAAAGCAAATGATAGACCTCACTCTGACAACTCAAAGAAGGTAACTTCAGTGGAACGACTCTTGCAAGCAATAGGTTTCACACTATGCCCTAATGACACTGACAGCAATAACATTCAAATAAATGTAAAAACAATACAATGCACTGAACTGCAAATTGTTTTGATGTAAATAGCTCTTACAGGAGACAAATACTGATGGCAAGAAAATAAAGACAAAAGTTTATTACCAATTTTAACTTCTCTGAGATTACTTTGGTGTTGCTGTCACATAGGTAGACCCTTGCTGATGCTTGCCCTTGTGAAAGCACCTGATTTCCCGGAGAGGAGTCCCTGCAGAGCTGGCACGCTGGGGTCAGCAGCTGGCAAGAGGAAAAGACAGACAGGAAACACACTGATTCAATACACTCGCTGCCTTCCTTTGGGGAGCACCCAGGAGGGCTGACATTGCCTTCCCTTGCTGAAATCCCAGTCTTTCTGCTGTTGGCCTTTTGCCATCTTATCTGTTAGAAAGCAAAAGTATGAGCTCAGATCACTGATCTGTTTTTTAATGTCTCAAAGAAGGCAATAGATTTTACACATTTAATACAGATGGTGGAAACAGGCACCTGGTTTGAACTTAACTCTTGTTTTTAGTGCAAGCTCTAGCTTTAAAGGATACGCACACATCCATACACCATTATTTTTGAAGAATAAGAGAATCCCATTCACATTCCAAGATAAAACTATTCTATATAAGAAAAATGTATCTGAAGAGGAAACTCAAATGCAAGCTTAATATTGGGTGTAAAGCTGACTGATTACGGAGCTCAGTTTTCCTCAGCACTTTTTAAAGAAAAGGACTTAAAGGTTTAAAGAAACCCAGAGCAGAAGAAGGAGGATCAAGGGCTGAGGAAGCTGCCTTCAGGTGCTGTTTCTTTCTTTCTTTCGGCTTATATACGGCCTTTTTCCATCGCCTGGCAACACTTGTAACTGTGCTTATTAATGGGACGGACTCAGTCAAAAACTGTGTGGAGAGTACTGCTGCTTGCAACACCCGCACACTCCTCTGAAGGGCTGTAAATCTCTCTCAGGCAGACCCCCCAGCTCCCCAGACGAAGAAGGGAACCTGGAGTGCGAGTGGTTCTTTTGACTGTGGCCACGTTAACGCGCTTTGACGTTTAGAAGAGCCGTGTATTCTGGTCCCCCTCTCCCCCTTACAAAAAGCCTAACTTTAATGTTTCGTTCTTCCTAATATGATGAGAACAAATTTGAAATTTCTTACCACGTTGTTATCATACGGAAAAAAACTCTACAAGAATTAATGATTAAGAGGAGGTGAAAGACTTTAATTTTTTATTTTTTCGCAAAGGATGCAAAGACGCTGAAATTTATACAGGATTTGACAGTGTATTTTAAGGTCAAAAAGAGTAACTAGAAGTTCACATTTACCCACTGACAGCCCAAGGCAGCATTAAAAATGTGCCAGTCAAGCTGAATGCTGATAATGTTCTTTTTATGCCCCAAATAAGACAAAACTAACTTCTGTAACCACAATATAACTCTCTTCTTCTCTACCCCTACCCCCTTATAAACACCAAGACATTATCTGACATTTTGCTGGGAGGGAGATTTTCTTTCTTCTGAGGGTGGTAGGAAAACAGGGTTGTGGTATTTCTCTTTCTGTTGCTAAAAAGGGAAATACACAAGACTTTAAAAGGGCCTTCAGAAAAAACCCAACAACCTTCAAACTGAAGATGAAAACTTCTCAGTTTCATCACAGCTGGTCAGTTATACAGAAAGAGCAAAGCAATATCACCAGGTTATATTCAGCTGCCTAACATATAATCAAGTAATTTTTTGTGTATGTGTGCATATGTGTGCCATTAAATACATAAAATAATAAGAAAAAAAATTGTTATGAAGTGATTTTTTCATTTAGGCAAATTGTAACTATTTATCTCTTGTTTTATTCCTCTAAAGAGGACAACATCAGATCCTTTGACTCCTGCAGATCAAATTCAAGCTTTTTTTTTTTTTTTCAAATGGCTGGAATAAATAACATTTCACCAACAAAGTACATGCATTAGCTCCTATTTGTAAACAACCATACATAAAAAAAATCAAATTCTCTTTCTCTTTATCCTACAGAATGTAACATTTATGCAGGGCTCAATCTCATCTCTAACAAGAGCCAAAGAGAAGATTTTTTTTTTTTTTTTTTTTCCTGATAAACAATTTTGTGTTGTTAGACATACAACTCATTACCACTATTTTCACATTATGTTCTGGATGTTTAATTAGAACCACAGTTGTAAAGGGGTGGGGTATCCAAAAGTACTATTACTTTTAGAGCTGGAGGCTACTAAACTCCATAAAATTTGCATCCAGACACTGTAGCTTTTAATGAAGCTTCTGATTACCCTTATTCTGCATTTCTTTGTGAGAAACTGCAGCAGGAACCACATCTTTGCATCTCTCTTCTGCTCATTCATGCTATTCCACTGTTCCTTTCTTCTACCCCCTCCACCCCTGTAAGTGTAGTCTACATTTCTAAAACACTAAGCCTAGCACAGTGTTTTTCAAATAATTTTAACAAGCTTTGGACTCATAGTGGAACTATTATACTCTTCTGATATCACTATTGTGAAAATTCAAATGGTGTTATTCATTACTACTAAGAACTTCTTCTTGAAATTGAGTAACTTTACAGGTATTTTCCAGCTTGAAAAAGGAATGCTGATTCACAATAGGCTTTAGATACTAGCAGTCTGCTTCCAAGATGAATGAGAATATAAAATTAAAAATGAACCATCTACCAGTTTAATTAAGCAAATCATGCTTGCTAACTTTGCTCTCCAATCCAGAGCAAACTACAGTTGTCTTGCTTAATTTCACTACTAGCAGCTATCCTTATGTATCTTGAAAAATACTGCTTCAGTAAGATTGTCCCCAGCATGCCACACCATGCTCTGATATCAACTCTATCAAATAACTGCATGAAGTACAAAATAATTCATCTACCTTTACTGATTCTTTGATAATTCCAAATGGGGGTGGGTGGGGGTGGACACTATCAATACTTCTATTACCACATGCTGGGCATGTGCCTGCCCTCTCCATTTTAGATATACAGCCCTGCATTGCTCATTATAAAAGGCAAACACTAGCGATGCTCTCCATTTACATAGCATTGCTGTGGCAAGTGTACTTCACGTAGAAAAGCTATCTATGCTTAGTGTCTCTTAGTGCAGATAAACAGTTGGAAACAAGAAACCACCCCACCGAAGCCCAATACAAGTCACGTGTATCAGTAGCCCCTGTGTGAGTTTGAGGAAATGCCAGAAGTGATATCTTTTGCCAGAAGGAACATTCTTGCATGTATTGGGATGGACTAATAATGCTGCTCCTTGTAAAGACCATCTTCCAGTTTATTCATAATATTCACAGAATCACAGAAGGGTAGGGGTTGGAAGGGACCTCTGGAGATCATCTAGTCCAACCCCACTGCTAAAGCAGGTTCGCCTAAAGCAGGTTGCACAGGATCATGTCCCAGAGGGTTTTGAGTATCTCCAGAGATTGAGAGTCCACAACCTCTCTGGGCAGCCTGTTCCAGTGCTTGGTCAACCTCACAGTAAAGAAGTTTTTCCTCATTCAGGTGGAACTTCCTGTGTTCCAGTTTGTGCCCGTTGCCCCTTGTCCTGTCACTGGGCACCACTGAAAAGAGTCTGGCCCCAGCCTCTTGACATCCTCTGACCCCTGGGGCACACTGCTAGCTACAGGCCTCCAACTAGACTCTGCACTGCTTATCACAACCCGCTGAGTTTTCTTGTGGGCATTTTCCACACCAAAGACACTGATTAAGAACGTGGGGAGATGAATGAAACGGCATAATGCTTGTGTCTCAGAAGGTATCTGCAGAATGCAGCAAACCTGTGGCTGCATGTGGCAACCTTTATTCTGAAAGTTTTGAGAATTTAACAGAGCCCTGTACCAATCTCAGCCTTTAAAACATGGTCTGCCAGTATAATTTCCCAGATACCATCTTACAACTCATGTTGCTATTACATTGCAAAACTGTGCATCATTAACAATGTTTATATAGACAACAAAATTTAGTATTAATCATGCAGACATTTGTACAAAATGAAATTTGAAATCCCAAGCATTATCCTAAGAAATCTACTCAAGAAGCCCTCCAAAGAAGGAATAGTATTTTACCCCACAGTTTGTATGATGGATAAAGAAAATAATTAGCCAACTCAATTGTCAAATAGCAGAAACTCCAACAACTTAACCATCAGCAATTGGAAGTGAAAGAATTATTAATGAAAACAATTAATGTAGTCTCCCACAAATGATCCACTAAACTTCATGTGGCATTACCATTAGAAGTACACTGACAGCCTGAAAAATCATATTAAATAAACACAAAGTAGTTGGCATGTTAAATGATAAAATTACAGAGCAACTGAATCTCCATTCAATGGACCAGTTTAGCAGGTTTAATCACATTAAAATAAACTCATGTGAATTTGACCATCAGTCACTCTTATATTAAAAGAGTAAGAAAGAATTACAAGAAACAACAAAATTCACACAATTACGTATGTCAAAATCACAGTGTATTTTGCAAAACATCTATTTTTAGAGTGTAGAGTAGTATCTTGTAAATAATAAGAATTCCATAGTGGCTTATGAAGATATTACACAATTAATTTTCTGTTACATTTATCTCCCTAGTGTGTTTATTTAATCAAATTTAAAAAAAAAAATTGATGTTTAAAAACTGGATAGTTCAAAAAAATAAATAAATCAGTGTATACCCTTTGAGATACAGCAATAGTTTCTTATATCAAGTAAAGCAATAACGGTGGCATGAATTTTAATAGACATTGATTCAATAAACAGCAGCATTCCAAATTCTGGATGCAGTGCCACAACTGCAAATTAAGCACGAGATGTGAAATATGCTTTTAAATTTCCACATATTAAACTTAAGGAATGCTTTTCAGAGTTATCAGAATGGTGAAGCTGTGCCTAGTGAAATCTGGACTTCAAATAAGAGTTGAGCCATTTCAATTGCTTAGAGCTCTAAGGCAGCCCCACAGTGTATCCATTTTCAGCTCGGAAAACTAAATGCCTGCCCCAATGTAAGAAAATATGGAAATAAAATACAAAGCAGGAATTTTGTAATTGAGAAAAAATATACTGATTATCACTCTAAGCTGTCATTTGGCAGCTTCATGTAGATGCTGAAGATTTAGAAAAGTCCTTTCCTGGGAGTCCATAATCACATACAGGAATTTTTTTTCAGGCATGGAAATTCTTATCTTTGGGCTGTTTCTGCTACTGTTGGGCAGTTTCTGCTATCCAGTTCTCTCTCTGTTCTTGCATTAACACCCAACAGACACTATCTGAACCATGGGGACCTAGTTTGCAGAAATAATCCAGAAAAAAAATAAATGAGAGATGATAGGGTTTAACTTCTTTTCAATTCAGCTTTATAAACTATTCTGGTGTGGTGCCAGAGGAATACCAATGCCAGCAATGAGCAAAGCAATGCAAGAAGAAATATGAAGGAAGGAGAATAGTAAACCACTCTTCTTTTCCGCAGCACCCTACATTTTACTCTCAGTTGTATTGTAGAAGTACACCAGAGAATGGTCAAGTACAAAGAGATACATAAAAAGCAAGTGTTAAGAAAAACTTTCTCATGATAATTCCCATACTTCCACTACTTCATTTTGCCACATTTTATCATACATTTCTTTCATTTTCCATCACTAGGCTGCCATATCCTTGTATTAGTAATTTAATTTTAGCTTTACTAATCATCACAGTGTTAAGAACATAACATTATCTATCTCACTGTTTAATTACTTCAGGCTAAGTAAATTGTAAATGCTCGATAAGTATTGAGGCACGAGTATAACTGGCTTGAAGAGGGTCTTATGCTAAGGTGTTTTATATAAAGCTAGACATGCCAATACTTCATTTTCACTACAAATTGATTGATATGAAATACAAAGAAGAAAAAAATCATAGTAAGTAAGATGAAGCAGCTGCCTTGTGAGGAGAGAAAGAACAGGCTGGGACTCTTCAGCTTGGAGGTACTCAAGGGGGACACAACCACAGTTTGCCAACTCATGAATACAGCGTGTAAGTTGAACGCACAACTGTTACTCATCCCAAACCCAAAGTAGATGGTGCCTGACAAACTGGTGGAAGATAGCTTTGAACAAAGGAAGAAGGTAGCACTTTACACAGCAGACAGAATGGCTGAAATTTGAAGCCATGGGAGGCCCCGGTAGCGCGTTGAATCAGCAAGCTCAAAAAACCTCTGCCCAACAGAACTGGCAGGTCAAGCCAAGGAGTGTTGCTGCTAGGAGGGGACTGGCCCACAGGATGTGGCCAGGTTCACCTGCCTTCCCCTCTTGCCTCCCAAACACCTTCTCCTACTGTCACTGGGAGAGTGGTGGTGCAGGAGAGCACTTTGGCACTTCCATCCTTAGGAGGCAAAGCACGGGACAGGGAAGTAGAGGTCTGACACAGCACAGCACATCCTGTTTTCTCATCCTGTCCTGCAGGGCTTGCCACAGCACTGAATTACTCTTTAACTGTTCGTTTTGCCATAATGCCTGAATGTTTTGAGATGTGAAGAAACAGAGAAAAAAGAAAGATCACTACATTTATTTTTAAGTCAAAAATAAAATTAAAGCTATATATTGCAAAGCTGGGAGGCCAGAAACACTGCGTGATGTGTTCCTATTTGCATTTATTTAAATAATTTCCTATAATCACTCATCAATAATGCTACAGACCGATAAATTACGGGTCTGTACTGCCAAAGTCACACAATAAATGACTTTCTATTCTGACAAAAAGGACAAGGAAAGATGAAAGAGTTACTATCCATTGGATTAATCATGTTTTCCTGATAAGCCCTAATGCCTAAAATACCTGGCACAAGAACACACACCTAATTTTTTGTGTCTTAAAAGGAGTATCACACATTAATTGTCTGTATGCTTTTCAATTTACAGTATATTACAAAAGTATAAATCCTGAAAGATGATTTATATTCAGTGCAACTGTAGAATGCTAAATTATGTTTTCTTGCCATAATTGACTCCTTTGACAACAATGAAATCTTTAATGGAATTTCATAACTATTAGGAGCACTTAGCAATATGAATTTAGCCCAGACAGAGTAACCAATAGAAGAGTAGGAACTCCAAGAATGTAGTTTCTATGTTTTCTGAAAAATCTATTGAATACACCTACTGAAAGTTGGATTTTCCTCATTCCTTCTTTCCTAGTGATATTTATAGAGACTATCTATCTCCAAATCGGCATACCTCAAAGACTCTGCCATAGGTTAAGAATTATTTCTGTAGCTAATCCTTGACACTCTTTTACAGAGTACACTTCTTGCATGAGCTGCAACATGTAAATTTCTATGAAACCATAGAAACTATGACAATCAAACTGTGTCATAAATAGTACTCATGAGATGGAAGTCATCACCATAAATAATAGTTGAACAGCTGAACTTTCTTTCTGTATATATCTTCTTCTCCCTGTCACTGTGCTGCAGTGAATTGTGGTGCTCAAGAAAATGTGCTGGGAAGCCATGAAGCCCAAAGATAAAACCTAGAAGACATAATCGAAGCAGGTCATATTCTTCTCCATGAGGTAAACTTGTATAGAAAAATCTGTCTCCATTGCTGTATGTCCCAAGACAACAGCAACATCAATAACAGCATAGTAGAAATGGAAGTAATCATATCTATCTTGCACATCCATTAGTCTGTGGGGGGCAATATAACTAAGAGTAATGAAAAAAAAAATATTACTAGCAAATTCAGCAACATGACTTCCTATACAGCAGATGTGCTGATTCAATTGCTCTGTTTTTCAACCGAATTAAAAAAAGAATGACCAAAACATACTAAATTATAATCCTGCATATTCAAAGAAATTCTAGAAACCAGAAGTTCATTTTCCCCACTCTCACTGTGTTTAATAATTGTGGTCAAAGATATCTGAAAAGATTAAAGTTCAAACATTGAAATAAAGCAGGGCTTTTTATCAACAAATTACCCACAAAATTGCCTCAAACCACTTAAGACTTCTGGTTCCTTCTAAATAAGTTACAAAATGCATGCTACTGATCTGACAGAGTTAATTGGCATAAAAATAAACATTTCCAAAAGTTTGATAACATTTTGCTGAATATTTCAATAAAAGCAAGAGCAATGACTTCTGATGTACCAGTCAAAGTGTGTTCTTGCTGAGTTCTGAAGTCAAGCTATTCAATTTCCATCAATGTAGTGATTCTGACGATCAAAGAAATTTATACCAATCTAACTGAGATCAGAAAAACTTTTGTCACTGACATTTCTTTAAACTTGTATAGATGTGACAGGATTAGAATGTGATCCTACGGGATATAATCACCCCAACCATCTTTGGCAAAAAAGTATCCTACACAATATAATAAGCATGAATCCAATACCATCTGAGAGGACTGAAGTGTATTTTACTGCCCAATTTCTTCCACCTCTTCTGTCCAAACCACAAATGTGATTTTTAAAAGATGATTGCTGAAATGGCATCTCCTGTGATGATAGCCTTTCTACCATGAAGTTGTATTAATAATGTCAGAAAGCAGCATCCTGCATGCTTAAATGTAAAACAGTCTGATGCCAGTGGTAACCTGTGCCTTCAGTGGCATCTCGTGACCCACAAAGCTATGTCAGTTCACATCCTGTGATCAAACTACACTTGTAAATCCACAGCTGAATATGCCAACCTGATCTGTGTGATTGGCTTACATTTCCCCATCATCCACTTTCCATGAGGATCTCAGTGAAACTGCAGTCTCCATCAGAGGGCCAAAACTTTGCATTGCAATTGGGGCAGATACCTACTGTCGGAGCCCTGCAGGCACCAATAGGCCTTAACTGCCCCGACCAACCTCACCAGGGACCCCCATCCATACACCCCTGCACATGGGTCCGGGGGCACCCAGAGCTGGCCTGAGCTATGTTGGAATTACACCTGTTCCCAGTCCTGCTCCTGGCTGCCCCTGCACTGTCGTCAGGATTTCCCAGACTAACCACAGACCTGACGTTACTTCTCCTTTTGCTGGGTCGCTGACTACACGTGTGACTATCAGTGGGAGCTGACACCAATCCTGCTCTGCTCAGCCAGCTCAGCTGCTGTGGGATGCTGTCCCACTGGTGATGGCCCTGCCTGGCCTGGGTGGGGGTTACCCCCAGCTTCCCCACCCTGGTGGACCAGCCCCAAAGCCCATGGTGGAGCAACACAGAGCTAACCAGCCTTTCCTATAGATAGTCTGTTTGGCAGCTGCCTCACAAGTTATTTTACCTTTGCTAGTAGAACTCTTACTATGCATCACAGTATCAATGTGACTTTATTTTGAGTTCCTTATTCACCTTTTTGTGTAAAAGAGTCCTTTCAGAAAAAGAAAGGAATCTATACAATATTTTTGAAGTCTTTGATTTGTTAAAATGTGCTTTTCATCCTCACTTTACATAAAATATTGATGAAGTACATGACAGTAAAATATCATATTTAAGCCCTTTGAAATTGCAAAAGAGATTTTCAGTTATTTTCAAATCAATACTAAAAGATATTATAAGTTATTGGTGAGCTTGTGCAAATGTGCATTGAAAGGTTTTCATGCAACCTGCATAGAAGTTACAAAGAACTGTATCATCACTTAGAATTTTTGTAGAAGTGTATGTTAATAGAGAGTTTAAGAACATCTGTATTCTAGCATCTAAACTACTTTTATGATGATGAATAAAGTTCTAGTGAAAGAAAGAAAATGCTATTAAGATTTGTCAAACTTAAAAACTCTTCATGTCCTACTTTCACATATTACAAGTATTTAATATCATCTTGCAGCCAAGGCTAATAAAGACAATACAGTCCATGTAAATATATTTTGTACAGAATGAATCAAATTTAACTCTTAATAAACCCCATTAATTTCATACAATTTACCAGAAATTGAAAGAGAAGGGAAAACATGGAGACAAGAGTTCAAGTTTGATGTCACTGTACTCCGCACAAATACCCCTGTGTGGTTCCCCGCACACTTTCGTGGAAGGTAGAGGCCTGGATCAATCTTTTGAAGACACCATCTTCAACTTCAGACAATACCTCATAGTAAAAGTAAAACTTTCATTTCTGCAGGAATAGAGCATGGACTAAGTAGGCAAAAGATCCGCCATACAAGAGATGTATGCACTGTGGTGCTTACATTTGTCAGGAGCACAGAAATGAAGCATCTTCCCTGTCTCTACACACTAATGAAGGAATACATATAAGACTCTAGAAAAACATGATGGTTTATGACCTACTTATGTTTTCACAGATGTGCAATATACCTTAGGGCTTTCTTCATAAGCAGGCATGCCTAACATGCCAGGGATTGTAAAATTTCAGTAAAATTTAATGGGTGCTAAAAAACATCCTGGTCAGTCATTTGAAACATATTTTGTGGTAATGGTAAGGGACACTTCCACAAAAAGCAAGTAGATGCCTAGTTCCTGTTTATTATATTTGTAGATATAAAAAGTATTCTATAGGGCTAGAGAAAGCACATCACCTTGCTAGCCTGCAAAACTCCAATTAAGTGATCTCCATTACCATCCTATCAAACTCTGGTAGCTTTATCCCTCTTCAATTAGAATTTCAGTAATGATTTTGTTGGAATCTCGATCAAAAGTGAGAGAAATGGAGATGGTCAAAAGTGCCTGAATAAAGAGAGTATCCTTTCTCAGGTCATGGGATAGCTTCAGGCTTGTTCCTTAAAACCCCAAACCATGATTCTTCATGAAGCCACCACAGGGAACTGAATCTTGTAGCTCTGAAAGAGCAGGAGTGTTTGGAATCCTTCACTTAAAGAGAAGCATTAGCCCATTTTACTCTTCTCTTCTACTTTGGTATCGGTAGTATTCAGTTGGGAGAAAGAAATTAAGAAAGTGCAAGAACGGTCAATATGACTGAGAGGAAGCAAAGGAAAGAGGAAAAAAAGTCCTCTTAGTCACCCTTTCCTTCAGCCTTCAATCTTTTCTTCCTTTAAATCCATACTTTCGTCTTTAGAATTATTGAGGAATTTCTGCAAGATCTTTCCAATACCACCTCCAAGAAAAAAATTGACAAGCAAAGCATGCTTTGTTCTGCAAAGCTGTCTTGAATTCAGGGAGAAATTAACTTAGTCATAGCACATTAAGTCCTAGGAGATTGTTTCAATTTATAGTCTCCATAGCTTTAAACATACCAAAATGCCACTGTACAGCAGCAGTGAGTGATCAGCAAGAGTACCTGGTGTTCCAAAGTCAAGCTGGCCAATAACTGTTAGGAAATAACTTGTCTGTCATTACCATAAATAGTATCCTAAACAACCCATTAATGGAAAAATTACAGAATAATTCAGTTTCACACTTCTATCAGTCTGGAAAGCAGGACACAATTTTCATACAATTGCTAGATGAAGAAAATCATAAAACATGCAGGTTGGAAAGGACTTAATCAAGTCCAACCCCCCAGCTCAAAACAATGTAAAATGACCACAATTAGTAACAGAAATGGGGAAAACAGTGTTTATATATGCATTTAGAAAATGGTCTATTCCACAAAAGTAAAATAATAATAGAAATGTAAAGTTCATCTTGCTAATTGAATCAGGAAATATAACTCCTCTCTTTATCTCATTAACTGGTTAACCCTGAGTGTAAAAGTTCCCTGCACTGTGCATCTTCAGCAGAACTGAACATGGAGAGTGGATCTGACTCTTCCTTGGAGTACCAGAGACAGCTAAACTAAGAAAGATAATCCTGCTGGAAATGAGGTTCCTGTTGTCCTGTTGGCATTTATGTGTGATTCCCAGCTTAGACTGCTTCTAATTTTGATATAATATCTATTGTTGGTTAACTGAAATTAAATGAACACATTGTAATGGCTAATGGATGGTTTATTTTTGAAAACAAAAGCATAAGTTTGTCACTAATAGACAATGTTACATTGTTATGTGACTACCAGCACTTAAAACACACTCCAGTCTTAAGTGGATGTTTTGAGGCAGCTAACGCTTCAGTTTCTTCATTATGTTTCTATTCATTGGAATTCTGAATTATGGCAAATGCTAATACACGGGCTCTACTGCTGGTATCCTTCCGAGCTTATTTCATTTATTGAAGAATTGCCTTCTGTTACTTGATAATGCACTTCAATGCAAGATCAAAAGTAAATGTAAATTCAATTTTTTTATGCAAACTCTTGAACAAGTTCAGGAAAAAAACCCTAAAGTGTTTTAGGAAAAAAGCTTAAGATTATAAACATTTATCAAGCACTATTTGCATTCCTCAAAATAATGATACTGTGAATACAGAAAAATTTCAGATATTTGTTTCTTTAAAATATGTCCAATGCCAACTGGATGCAACACCACAGGAAAAAAAAAATATTTTTTGAATTTGTTCTAGTTGTGGTGTTCATAACAGTTATTGCAAAACTAAAAGGTAAAAACAACAAACCAAACCAACAAAAAAAAACAAACTCAAAAATCCCTTGAAGATTTGTTTACCATTTTTTTAATGTAGAAGATTAACCACAGTTATTTGTTGCTGTTCTTGATAAAAACCTTCACTGAGTGATAACATCAAAGAAGGTCATGTCTACCGTAGCACAGCCATACACATCTCTAGCTGAGGTTCTCAACTGTTTTTGTTATCAAGCAGTAGTATCAAAATAAAATTCATCACTGCAAAGAGGTCAACATGAAGAACAGCATAAGTCTTTTAGATATTCATATTAAATGGATAAATACATAACCAAAACCCCGAAAAAACTTAGTCCCTATCATTTTATTACAATGCACTTGCAGAATGTCCCTTGTCATCAGTACATGGTCAAGGTCTACAAAATGTAGTTACCACAAGTGGTCCATTTACCAAACCCAGTCACTGGCTTGTTGGTTGAAGCACAATGTCTTTTCATACTCAAAATCCTGTATCCAGGAAACAGCAGTAAAACTATCTCAAGTCACACATACATTGTGACTATAAAGCACTTTGAGATCTGTAAATCAGAACCATTTTCTATAGCAATTTAGCAATAGCATGGTTATGACAGGGAAAAAATGTGAATGTTCAGGTCAATGAAAATTCACAAATGTTATAAAAGGGAAATAAACGGTCAGCTTTCAATAGTTATGCAACTTCATTTACAGACTGCATGTTAGATCCTTAATTAAGTTCTAAGCCCTCCTTTTTGGAGGGTACAACAGCAATAGCTACAGATACTGGCTACATTAGAAAGTGGAACAGAAGCAGATAGCAGAATGAAGTTATAAGCACTATGGTCCCTATAACCGCAATATACACAATCTATTTCTAATCTAGTCCTTTGAATGAAGTACCACATAACAGCTGCAAAAACCCAGGGACATGTGCTTCCAGAGCACATCTTCCAGTTTATTCTTCTCCAAGAGGAAATAACATTGAAATGGCTCAGTGATGCAAACCAAAAAGTGACAGCTGTTTAGAGAGATGCACATGCTTCAAACACACTCCCATCAATATTTTGCAAATGACTAACAGGTAAAATTTCAGAGTGAACATATGTAAGCCTTCTAAAATCTATAAGCAGGTAAGAATGGTGCCGTTGTTGACTGACTTCTGCATGTCTTTAAATAGAGCTCAAAACTATGAAAAGTAAGATGACATCTACCTTGACAAAATTTATCTAAATTAGAGAGACTGAATTCTGACATTTTGTTAAGAACAAAAACATTTCATCCTTAAGCTAGAAGTAACAGTTACTGTTACAATAAACAACAAATGGAACTATAAGCCTTCTTTTCCGTAGGCCTTCCTCTGAATATGCTTTCTTAGACAATAACTATTTTTTTTATATACAGTTTTAAACTTTGGAATTTTAAAACAAGGATGGACCTTTCTATGTCAAAACACCTAAGGAAGTTTATCATCTCAAGGAGCAGATCAAGTACTACCAAATTATCAGTACATAAGTACTTAAATTTAGACATCTGAGACTGCAAATGCTGAAATGTTATTGCAATGACTGCATCTAATCTGGTCAATGGCTTGCAGGTTTTCTACTTAGCCCCTGAGAAGAATATTATAATATATAAACACTGTCAATTTATTTAACAAATCTTGGCAAAATATTAAGAATTATTTAAAATTATCTTCTTATGTCATAGTTTGGCACATTAATAGACATAGCTAGGTTTTGACAAATGCTGAACATGAATATTTCCTAAGGTCAGAAATGTCTACAGTAGAAAAAAAAATCTTTGAAAATATTCTGTATACTTCTTATGATGATTTTTTTTCAATGACAAGTTAAAATGTGTGTTAGACTTTAAGACTTAATTAAAAAATGAGGTTTTCTATACCACAGGAAATTCCCATGCAGTTCAGCACATACCTTTTGCTCTAAACAAGCTAACCTTAACAGCAAAGTACAGCAACTTAGATGATATTCTTATATACATGTCAGAGGAGCTCTGAGACAATTCAGGGGAAAACTAACATCTGAAAGCTAAATTCTGTATTATTTGGACTTCTTAGAAGCAAAGGAATAAGTCACACATAATTTTAGCTCAGATCCAGTTCCCCATACATTCAATTTTGTTAACAGTGACTTTGGAGGCATTTTCACTCACCTCAGTTATGTGGTCTTATATCTATATAGTTATGTTTTGGTTTGTCTATAACAACCAGAAGTAATAAACTATGCAAATATCTTATTTTCAATTATACAAAAATATAAAATGTTCTGCATTCTCATATCACATTTTTCACAGTTATGTGTGAAAATGAGACATTTTCACCAGTGAAACAGTGCCATCTTGTGTATTATGGACTTTTTCTTTTGCCAAAATAGGAATATTCTTCCCTAGGGATGTTCATACATTCCCCTCTCTACCCCCACCCCCTCTGAGAATGATATGAAGTCCCATAGATAAAGTTTGGAATTTACTGATGAAAATAGTTGTTCAAGTAATTCACAAAGCCCTACTAAAATAACTTAGTATCTTCCTTTGAAGCAAACAAAATGAAAACCAGCTTTCAAATGAAACAGCACAGGAAAGCTAGATTTAGTTCTCCACAAATACATTTTACTCATGTAATATCTTAGACTGCAGTCTCTCTGTATAATGGTTTAGATTCAGTTTTAATTAACAACTTTAAAATTTAATTTATATCGGTTGAATCTCCATCTGTTTAATGTCCCTGAGTACCTACGTAAGTCCTCATCGCAGTTTTAAGACTATTGATGACCATCATGACTGCCATTAAAATGAACAACATATCTTACAAAATTATATTTTCAGTTTGAAGGTACTACTTGAAACTACTTTTGGTTTAGACAACTGGAAATAATTAATTGGTAGTATAGCATTCTAATATCATATAAGAATGAGCAAGTAACAATTTTAATTAACAGTTCACATTTGCATCCATTTGAATGCTAAAAAAAACCCCAACAAAACCCAAAAACCAAACCAAGAAAACTCTGTTTAACAAACACTAATACTGATACAGATTAATTAATAACTCTAGAGCGGCTCTTGATGAATGCTTTTGTAATTTTAAAATTATGTGGTGACATGTACTGCCTATAATTTGGGTAGACACATGCACAAAATGTAGTTGCTTTATCAGCTGATAATTCAATAATTTTGCATTCCATACAATTATTAATTCCTGTTGATTATCTCTAACTTTGCTCAGAAAAGCTGGCTGAAGGACATAGCTGCTTACAGTACAAGATACTCAGCAGTAGTGATCAAATGAATATTCCTGGTCTGTTTTTTAAGTAATGTCATCTATTTCTATATTTTTAAAAATTTCAGTATGTCCTAGCTTTTTTTTTTTAAGTCCACATAAATAATACAAAACTTTTAAAACATAAAGAGACAATTTTTGACATCATAGATAAACACATTGAATTATGCAGCCCCATACTTAAAAAACCCCCAAACCCTATCAACTGAGAGGAAGATTTCTGGGGAATAAAACACTACCCAAATGACAAGACTGAATGTCAAGAGCTGGTATGTACCAGAAAGGTAATTATGAACTGAATGATGTTTACATTAGGAAATAAAAACTATCTATCACAGGCATAATCTCAAGAGCACTCCATGTCACTCTTTTAACTTGCTGTGCGGAAACTGATAAAAATACAACTGTAAGAATTCCTACAAAAGTCTGTATTTGAGGACCAAATATAATTTGGCACACTACATCGTAAAGAGTTGTGCTGACATTAAGGAATAAAGAACAGATAGAACCCCCTGTCTTCTATCTATTTCCCATGCACTGCATAATGTTCCATACTTTATGGCTATTCGTATAAACGATTCCAAACCTATGAAACTAAGGCAAGCAAGACTCATTTTCTGCTCATACTTTATTTTTCAATCACAACCCTTACAGTGTTCTGAAATTTTCAGAGAATAAATGTATCATCTCACTAAGAAGCGTATTTATCACTAATATCTACCAAGTATGCACATTTTTATAATCACTTTCTTACTTGGTCATCATAAACACAGAGAAATAATAAATAACATCACTCAAAAAACTACATTGCAAAAGAGCAAAACAAGTAAAATAAGCCTTTATAATTTTTGCTACTAGAAAAAAAAAAAATTCCTCCTTTTATCTGGAGAAGCCTGGTCAGCTCATATAGTCTTGCCAAAAGCACAATATGCAAAGACCTGTTTTCCACCTCCACTGTGATCCTTTCCTTCATTTGCAACCAGCATTGAAGGTCAAAGCTAAAATACAGCTTTCAGCGTCACTTCCAAGGTATTTGTACAGCTATTGAAATACAAAACGTACAGAACTTAATGAGATACCTCAGCAAAACAACTACCATTTTACCAGATCTACAGAGAGCGGAAGTCATTTGAATCTTTACTTATGATATACAAGAGAACCTTAAAAGTTTCAAATTGATGTTAACACACTTCAAAATATTAAATATGTCACTCAGCTGCTAGAATCACTCCTGATGGTGGGAGTCCCAAGCCCTAGAACTACAGAAGAGCCCCAACACTGAGGTGGAATTTCAAATATTACATCAATTAGATTAATCTTCTCTGGGCATAGGTTGGCACTAGGATAAAGAGATACTGAAGCAGAGTAGCGCTGAAATTAATACCAGTTGCAGTTAATGGGGGGAGGGCACTTGGTCTAGGTAAATAAAAATGCTTTGTATGGAGGAGGTGATGGACTTGGGGAGAATGAAATCAAGTGTCTCTAGGGGAGGACTTAAGAGACCTGAAATTAGTTCTCAGTTCTGCTAAATTTTTATCCCTGCATTTGACATACCCACCCATTTCTATGTATGTGTATACACGCACATACATACACATGCATACACATATGTATACATCTGTGTTCTGTGTATATTTTGCATGCCACTGTTTGGAAGTCACAGAAATAAGAGTAATTTGATTATCTGATTATCTGTGATGATTAATTTGACAAACATCAGGCATACATTAGAAAGAAAATAGATGCTATTCCATGAGCATGTAGTGACCGTATTAACATTTCAGTCAAGCTAGCATAAAAGTGGGAGCTCCACGTTATAACACACAATGTTTTCTTTAGGAGAAAGGAAGAATCAAGGAAGAATCAATCCCATCAAGGAAGACCCCATCACAATAATAACCAGAAGGCAATATTTTAAGCACAAAGAAGTGTGCAAATGCAAGTAGGATCTCAAAACATGGCTCTTATTTTCACAGCTCATATTAAACCTTTTGGTCCTATATCTGGGATTCTAGTTACTGAAATTGTTACATATATATTGCATGAAACAGTATCATACAACATCTTGAAATAAGTCAAAATATTAAAATGGATATAAAAGGCCTACTCACAAGCTCAAGAGCTGGTTGTATCTTTATAGTTTTTTTTTTCTTTTTTGTTTGTCTATCACGTAGTAAAGCCTTCTGACAGTATATATTAATTTTATTGTAAGAGGAATTTTTATATACTTTGGTTACCAAGGATCATTTATTAGTAATTCCTAGGTAAATCATTCACATATAATTCACAAAAATAAATTTTCTCCAGGATGTCAAAATTGATTTAAAAATAATTCTCAAAGCATTGTTGATTATTTCTTTAGCTTGTTTTACATGTTTCAAAACATGACAAAGAACAACCACTCTGAAAATTTAGGCCACTTGGAAATAACTTGTATCCTACCAAGGAAAGGTAAGACAAACTGCACCCATTTAAAAATAATGGTGTGCCACCTGAATCCTCTATATCTTAGCTACTATAGATCTTTTCGCCATCTCATACATCTTACACGAAGAGTTGACACAAGCTGAAACGTTGTGATAGTAGAGAAGTAAGTGAGGCTATACCCGCTAACAGAACACATCCTTTGTCTTTATTTGAGTGGCAAATTATTGGTAGAATGACTTTTCAATACAATTTAAGCATGTGCATGATCAAAAGAAATTCTTTACCTCCAACTAATATACTACCTACACACATCCACTGTGCTCATTGCTAAGGCAGACAGTTACTCTTTCACAGATTTTCTAGGTCTAATCTCCAGTAAAAACAAATTTTTAAAAAGAAGTGTTTGGGCAGGAGGTTAGTAGGAGGGAATGGTAAAATATTTTTTCCATGTAATGGAAATGTAATCTTCTTTTAGCCACAGCATGTAAGAGCTGGGTTAACAAAATAGTACTGCAGATATTGAGAAAACAGATTTCAGTGCAGACTGTCAATGAGCCACACATTTCAGATTAAAAGGTACAGGAACATTGAAATCCACTAGAATTGGAGGAGAAAAATATTGCCTGTAAATCCAGCTGGCAATAGAAAAAGAAGTGGTCCATATCCTAGTGTTACTGATCAATAAGATTCAGTTTTAACTTTTAGATTTGGTTAATTATTTACTAACAATTTTACTAATTTTACTCTTCCCCCCCCCCCCCAAAAAAAAAACAACAAAACCCAAAAAACCCCAAAAAACATAAACCACCAGAAACGAAACCAAGAAACCTGTTGTCAACAGATATAGCCTAGTCTGAATGGAAGTTCAGCACTCAAATTTACTGCTCTTTCATTTAATATTTTCCTGCAAGAAAAATCAGGTTGCCAGTAACCCCAGTGTAATCATTTTTATCAAAACCAAGATACATAATAAGCAATATGTGTTCACTATATAAGAGCAATGAAGATGAAGTGTGTGAAAGCCCAGAGAACATCACAGACGACCGCTGGGAAGACCCACTTCAAGAGTTATCAGTCATTGTGTCTATTAGAGTGCAAGAGGGAAAACACTGGCAGCAGTTGCAGTGCTTTGCTTGTGCAGGACTGTGACCTGATCTTCTCAGCCTCCCTAAAGTTGACCTCCATTAGTCCACTACGTATGGTGGAGAGCACAACACTGAGTTTATGATAAATGGCAAAGTCTTCTTATTTCTGTCGGATACTTCTCCACATAAATATCTTTCAAAATAATAAAGAATCTGTAGGTGAACCTCATTTTCTCATTTTATCTGTGTTTTTGCTCACACATTTATGAGCCAATGTTGTACATTTGAACCAGCATTTTAAGGAGAATTTCACAAAATGCAATAGAGCTTCTGCACTACAGACCATAGATATAACTGAGCCAGTGTTTCCAATCTCCTCATCTATCATTCACTACATATCATATGATGCAAATATGCTACAGTATTGCACACATAAGTGAAATACTTAAGATCAAATTAGTTCTTAGAACAAAGACACATACAATTAGAACATATATGCTGATTATCTGAAGAGCATCTGGGGAAAAAACAAAACAAAACAAAACAAAAAACAACAAAACTCTAGGTATTTCAAACATTTTTGACAGAGGAAATCAAAACCATCAACATAGTAAGCCCGAGACCAGTACTGCTATTGACATGAAATAAATGTCTTGTGCCTCAACCCAGGCTGGTGGGCTTTGTCACTGAAGTATGTATTACACTAGCTTTGTTTTTTCTAAGGAGATTACTGTTTAGATATTATAACAAAGATAGTGACCTTCTTTTGGGGGGCTTAGCACAAAGGAAAAGTCATCCCTCTGATATTTCAAACTGTGATCATTATTTTTAAACATAGGTGTTAACCTCAGATGAACTGTAAACTAACACTGATACACCACATAAGATTTTTGGAGAATGAATTAATTAATTCAAGCATTTTAAAGATTTTGTAGTATTATTTCTTGGACTCAAAGACTGACCTTTATCTTCTGTGGCTATGAAGCTAGCCAAACTTCTATAATCTTAGGAAATTTGTATTTCCACAAGTGGAGAATCTAGATTTAATTCTAGCCTCATCACACATCACAGCACGTTTCCTGAAGAATGATGTCAGAAGAGTATCTTCTAGAAAAATTTTATTTAACAGAAAGACAGAAAGATGAATCTCGAAACCTTAAGAAGATGTTAGGGGAAAAAAAAAAAAAAGGAAAAAAAAAAAAAAACAAACAACCAAAAACTCCCCCCAAACCCAGTAAAGTATTTGTGTTTCAACTTTTGTATTAGAATGAAAAGGACTAGCAGCTCCAAAATATAAACTGCAGCTGGAAAGAATAGGTGAAGGAAAATGAAAGGGGATAAGAGATGTAAAGAGCTAGGTATTCTTCATACTAATGCATTTCAATTACCTTTCTATTTTACAATCTTATTCATTAAAGGAGAGCAAGCTGATGCTCTAGCTGATGTTCAAGTGCATCTCTTAAATAGCATTCATGACATGTTATCATTCATATTCTTGTAAATGTTCCAAATATGTCTTATTCCTAAAAGAATATTTCTGCCACTTTATCATCTTTGCATAGGATGTGTGTGTGTGTGTGTGTGTGTATTTTAGGGGATAATGTTAATAAATAAGGCTTCTAATACACCATAAAGTTAAAGTTATGAAAACATACCTCAAGAGCTTCAAAAGTACCATAAAACAGATTGTTCACACGTTCTGCTTGCCAAGTAGGAGGACTTCAACTAGTTCCCTTAAGCGTACTATAACAGCCCTTGCTTTGGGGAAGTACGTCTTGATGTTCAGCTTTGTATCTCCTATTTCTGCAGCATGCCTCACTAGTTAATGCCAGCCTTACCATTCCAGCACTCTAAATGACTGCTTGTTAACAATCTGGTATCCAAATACAGCTGCTAAATTTCCCCTTGTTTATATCATTCCTCCTTAAGACAAGGGACTGCTGGCACTGGAAACACATAGTGGATACAGCTCTAGTGAGATATGGTACGACAGGTCCACCCATTCATTAGGATCACTGAAAGCCAATTTCAAAATTCCGTGAGGTCTACTGGCATTTGACAATACAAAATCCACCATATGTGATCAACATTGCTCCTGCAGAAGATTAAAAAATAAACTTATCAGACATGCTCTGATGTACAGCAGTGGTAAAAACACCTCATGCTTCATTATATATGGTTAGGTGTAGTAATTAGAGGATAAGAACACTGATCAATTTTATGCACTGTATTTCTGAATATTTCATGAAATCTTTCTTACTAATACTTCAGGATCAATTAAATTTCCAAAGCACCAGCATTATTACTATTTGAGCTAGCCAGTGTCTCCTAGAACTGCTGCTCCAAGAGGGGCATGGTCACACAAAGACTCTTTGTTGTTTCGGTCCCTCCATCCCCTGTGTGGAGGGGGACAGCTGAGGGTGCCTTGAAGGACACCCATCGATACCTGAATGGAGTCTCAAGTAACCAATGCACCAAAACACCTGGTGGGGAGGGCAATAAAGAAGACAGTTGCTGGCTGTTCTCTGTGGTGCCCAGTGACAGGTCAACACGCAATGGCTATAAACTGAAATACAAGAAATTACATTTAAACCTAAGGAAAAAAAAAAGTTTCACTGCAAGGGTGACTGAACGCTGTAACAGGTTGTGGAAATACTGACATCCTTGAAGATATTCAGAACCCGAGAGGACACAGCCCTGGGCAACCTGCCGTTGTTGGCCCTGCTTTACATTTTCTTTCCTCCTTATCCTCTTTATGTTTTATTGTGACTAGTAAGGAGATTTGGGCACTAGCAGATGTGGGGGAAAAAAAATAATATATATATATATAGGAAGGGAATCCCTTGCATAGTGAGAACTTCTGAAGCAGTATGTGAACAGTGACCAGCTTAATTACATTACTAGAGGAGCAGGTCAAACCAGTGAAACAATGTTTTATTGCTTATTCAATACAAATTTCCCCAGCACTGCTACCACATAATATTCTTCAAAGTGAAGAGCTGTAAATTAGGCCTTGATGACAGAATTCTTTGAAAAATGTGACAAGAGCCTGTCAGTTAATATTTGCCTTTAATCTTTCTTATCTCCTTAATACAAAAAAATAGAATGTCTTTGTTTTGAACCTGAGTTATGAGGTAATAGGTTTTGGTAGCTTATTAACAAGACGATTGTACAAAGAGACAGAATGTAAATCTGTTCATTTTCTTTCAGTGAAGACCTTTTTATTTTTCATTTTTTTTTAGGATTCAATAACTTGTCCCTAATAAAATGGTATTCCACCTCTGCTCACTGCTGCTTTGAAAACTGGCTAGTATTTAAAATGTGGATCAGTAAAAAACAGCAATGTATCATGTCAAAAGGAGGTGTCTGGTGAATGCTGCTGGGATGAGTGCTAGGTCATGTTTTAATTAAATTCCTCATTAGTGATCTGAAAAAGAGTATAAAGAGCATGCTAATGAGATTCACATATCTAAATTGGAAGGTGCCTTACAGTCCAAACAACACAGAAAAGTTTGGAATGTGGGGGAGGAAAATATCCTGTCCTTGATTTGCAAAATTTTCCATTATCTGGCAGTTTTTTAAAATAAATAAAGTGCAGTAATGAAATTTTAACTTAGCTGAGGTTTGGGGGTTTTTTTTGGATTTTAATGAGAAATGGAAGACTGTTCTAATGAAAGATAACTTGGAGACAGTAGTGACAAACAAAAAGCTAGACAAGATTTTTTTCAGTGCCGTTACATTCAGACCTGGACACAGCCCAGGCCACAGCAGAGGGAAAAGGGAACGTTCTACTGCTGGTCAGATGCCCTGGCATCAGGTAATTGAGACCATGGAGAGTGCTGCTGTGCAGAGATCCACCTCCACAGAACGACAGAACCATTTAGACTGGAAGGGACCTCCAGAGGTCCACCTAGTCCAACCTCTACTGCCCTCTTCCCTCCCCGCCATCCTCCCCAAATCTGCATCATAGTAGCCAAAGAGCAAAAAGCACCTGTGCATGGTGCAGTATGGGCAGTATGGGCATATAAAAGATAGTGCAGTATCACAGAGCAGGTCATTTGAGACAATTCAGCAGCTCTCGAAGTCTATACCTATTAGTACCACATATACTTGACAGCAATTTTGTATTGAAGAAAAACTTATGAACTGAACTAATGTAAAAATGACCAAGAAAAATGGTTAACTGAAGGCTTAGTGTAATTGAGATGTGAGGACAGCATAAAAAAAGTGTCCTAGATGTAAACTGACATCATTTCAACATCTTTTTTCACCTTATAGAGGAAGTATCAGAAACTTTTAGGAATTAATTGTTTGTCAAAATATGCTTGAATGTGATCATCAGGGAAATGCTATGGGAATGGTAAGAAAATATTTTGAAGGTTTAGGTGAAAAGCACGTTGCTCTCGTGAAGCTGTATCTAAGTATATGTTTAAAGTTACAAAGTCAAAGCAAAACCAAATATGAGCATTTTTGACTGTAAGAGAGTAAACAGAGACTCTATGTTTCCTTATCATCATTTCATTATAGTATCCATATATTATTAAAATTGCTGGTGAACTTCTAGCTCCACCTAAGTCAAAAGTAAAGCTTGCTGGCCCTTTGCTTTTTATAACTTCCTGAAAGTTTAGATGAAATACCAGTTTGGGCACTACAAACAACCAAAGGCTACCTGTTTCTTTCCAGAGTACTAACCAAATATCTTTTAATTCAGTTAAGTTTAGGAATTTTCATTCAAAAAATAAAATTTGAAATAGCCTAAAGTTCATGACAGTTTCATCAGTATTTGCAATAATATTAACCTTTATGCCTGATACAATAAAACCCCCAAACATTACAAAAGGCACTACATTGATTTAAGAAATGTATGTTTACTTTTACTTTCGGTGTACACAGACGATGAAAATGAATTTTGAGTTTTCTTGTCAGTTACAGTTTAAGCAATCTCCTTCATGTTACAGGAATGTGGTTTGTGCTTAATTTACCTTAAACAGGAGCTAGATTTCTATAACCTTTGCAGTTCTGTTAATGCTTTTTCCCAATCAAGAATCTTAATGAATTTCTCTTTCTACCACTAAATTACATGGATCTGCATTTAATTATGAGAGCACTTACTAAATGAAATAGAGTGTAAATGAACTTCCATTTAACCTTAACAATGCTTGAAAACCATAGACGTCAAAGATGAATAATAAGTGTTCAAAGCTTCAACCTTCTTCCTCTAGAACTGCTAAAGTCACTCTATTAAGAAGAAACACAATAAAACACTGTTAGGATTTGGAAGACTATGCAACTGTGACCAAATTATTACTTGTTCTTCTCTGAGAGATAGATCATTGACCATGTAACCTATCAAAATTTAAAATATGTAGGCGATTAAAAAGTATCATGTTGCAGAATTTTCAGATCACTTGAGGAAGACCTTGTTGAAGGATAATGTTACCTTGTTCCAATATATACCATGAAAATAGAGGCCTGGACATTAAATGTTACTCAGAAAGCTCTCCAATCACAGAGCAACGCAGAATTTTTAAGAAGTGATTTCACTAAGCTGATTTAACTTTCAGCAGGTTTCCTTCGTAGGTGTATGTTTTTCCCTTTTTCTTGCCTTTGCAGTAAATTTAGCAAAACACCAGAACTTAAGCAATCCAAAGTACCTCAGATGAGACAGAATGAAACACTGCTGCTGAGTGCAGGGTCTTCAATTCATTTGACTTGTTTTATGCTCTGTAAGATAATAATTTAACTCTGTATCACTTTCTCATTGCACTTTATAGACGTTCCTGTCTTTAAAAAAAAAAAAAAAAGATAAAAACAAACACTGCTGGCATTTTACACAAAGAAAAAGCCAAACCTGGTTGAATTGAACACAACCGTTACTGTCAAATTCCAAAATCAATGACCTTTTAAAGAAAAACTTCCTGAAATACACAAACACTAACAAAAAGTTTTCAGTACAATAAACTTGTTGTTTTTATCAGTTAGAACTTCTCTATGTAAATAACTTTCCATAAACAACTAATTTAATATAAACAAACAAATCACAACATGTTTCCTTTAAACTGTGCTCCCTTCTGAAACAAATACTGTTCTGCAATTTGCAGGGTGGGGAGAATGGAGACTCGGAATGACTTGGCTTTTTGCCTGGAATACTAAGAAGCTGCAAGTTCTCAAACTAAGGAAAAAAAAAAAACAAAACAAAAAACAAACAACAAAAACAAATGGGAATGTAAACATCCCCTTTTCTCAACCATCACTTCCTGGCAAGAACCTTACCTATAATAAATAGTCACTTTAAAAATGTTATTTGAATGTTACTTGGAAACATGTAATAAATACATTACCGAAAGATTTCTGAGATGGACAGATTTTATTTTTTTTCCCTTCAAACGCTTCAGCTGCAATGTTCAATCAGCTGTCAATTATCAGTTGTCAATTATTGTTAAAAACATACACTAGCTCGGTTACAGAAGCAGTGTAGGTATGTTTCTACAGCAAAATTATATATATCTCAAAGCCTTGAGTGGGTGCTCGCTTGGGGATGTTTACAAGCTACCCTCATCTGCATCACTGACCTTCTGTTTCTCGGTTAAATCCTCTATGTCTATTCAAGTACTTTACTCATTGGTAAGTTATATTATTTTTTGAATTTACTCTCAATATGTAGAGTAAAAATAATTTTGCATTGCATTAGGAAAGATCCCAAGAATAATTATTTATTGTGAAATTTAGCAATTCAGATTTACACTACAGGATCATATCAGCTGCCAATGCTCAGCATAAATCTTTTTAATAGGGATTACACATGTCTATCAGTGCCAGAACAGAATATTAAACCCTTTATGCATAATGCATTTTGTTTCAAATTTGGATGATGTATGAGACTGCTTTTGAAAACAATTACTTTTGTGTATTCACTTGCTCCTCCTGAAACATGAGGTCCAGTTGAATTCAGTGGGACTAAGAAGAGGGACAAGAATTTATGCAATTGGGTCACTAGCTTCTACCTTCCAAATACCAAGAACTCTTTCACTGGTGCCACATAGAATATTGCAGGGCTGAACACAGTCTCCCAGTTCAGGCTCCCTGAATTTTAGGAACTAAAACATGAAGAACTAAAATTCCCTACCTACTCTGAAAAAGCCTGACATGAATGAAAATAAGAGGCTCCTCACTGCAACTATCTACAAAAAATGTAAAACAAACTGTTCATGAACAGATCACTGATTTCATTGAATTAAAAAAAGGTATTAAAATAGTCAGTGAATATTTTGGCATGTACTTTTTTTCAAATTAAAACTCTTCTTTGCAACAAGGAGAGATGAATTAAGATATAGAAGGTACAGGACCTTGATGGAAGCACAGCTTGTGGGATCATATGATTACTTCAGAATTTACCCTTACATGAAAAAAATGCAAAATCAATATGAAGAAATAGTCCCAACCATTGCAAACTGTGCTGTCATTCCAGGTGAGTCCAGAAAAGCTAAGAGATGCTAAAGAGCTGGGACTTGCACCTTGGAGAGCTGCACTAATATTGGCCAAAGTCACCAATGAGGACACGATGAAGAAACATCAGTAGAAGCAAATGAGGGTGGGGTAGCAGAAAGAGTCCTCACAGAGGGGGAAGGAAGAGGAGCCGATGAGGAGCCTGGAGTTCAGGAAGGGGGTAGTGAAGATCCCTTTAAAAGAAAGGTTGGGAAACACCGCTGTAGAAGGTGGTTAAAAAAGTGAGAAGCACGTACAGATAAAGAAACACCTGCATGAGTCTGCAGTGAACCTGAAAGTAACAGACTGCCTCGTTTATTTCTGAAATACTGGTACAAGGTCTCCTGAATAAAAAGGTTTGTAACAGAAGAGTAAAACCTTGCCTGAGCAGACCAGCAGATATTTACTGGTGGTTGTCAAAGATCAATGATTTCTCCATTAGCCCACACATGTGCTTCAAGATGGAAGGTGAGAAGGGAGAGTGACACATCTCCCAGTCCACACATTTTAAACATTTGAGAAAAAAATCAGGGAGTTTGTTTGGGTTTTTAGCATGTTGGGTTTTTTTTTTTTTGTGTGTGTGTGTGTGTGTGTGCTTTGGGTTTTTTGGTTTTGGTTTGGTTTGGTTTTTTTTGTTTGGTTTTTGTTTTGGTTTTTTTTGTTGTTGGTTGGTTTGTTTTTGGTTTTTTTGTGGGTTTTTTTTGGAAAGTGATCCTGCATACTGCTGAAAGCCACAGGAATTGAACCGATAGTGACACCTATCCAGCTCTTCTTGTGAAGATGACATTATTAGTCAAAATCTTCACAGATAGGATAAAATAGAAATGTCCAAATATTTATATTCATCTCATTAGACTGTATGACGTTTGAAGCTTATCTCTGTTTTATCCATTCAAACTACTGTATGGTTGGAAATTCTAGCCAGCAACTGTCTTCTGACTCACAACTCAATTTTTGCTCACAATTTTAACTCTGCAAGCAAGTAAGATAAAACCTCTGGCTAATGACCAATAAGATGATTTGTTCAAGGGTTGTTAGAAACTACTTTTTCTTTTTTTTAACAATACCAACAATTTCTAAACAAACATATTGCTCAGAAACACATGCAATTTTAGAAGAGCGTATTTTGTGAAGCATAGCAGAGGGAGAGAAAGTAGAAATGAACTTCCTCTACTTCAGAAAAACAATAACTCATGAGATTTGATACATTCAGGTCTGTTATTGAGCCACTGGCTAACACAGAATTCAGTCTTATTTTAAAGGTAAGCATGAAAGGAGAGACTTCAGAAAAAAAATGTTATAATGACTCCAGCTTTAACAATCAAATGGATGCAGCCACTTGTTTTAAATCTCTGAGATACGCTTTATATCTAATTTCTGTTTCTTCCCCTGTCAGATCAGGTGCCAGTAAGCCATTCATTTTGTTCATTACAGCTTCTCTATCACTTTGGATTAGAGCTTGCAGACTTGGATTAAGCCTATTCTTAGTGCTTCTAAATCAAACCTGTGTATTTGATTTTCATTTTGTCAGGAGCAGTACTGTAGCAGGATTTCATAGGACATCCCTACTATTTCCTACAACAAACCTGACATTAAGACCTCTCAACAGAAATAACTTGAAAACTAACACAGCTGTTAAAACAAAATGTCAGTCCATTTCATGAAGCTCAGAAATTACAAATGGCAAATAGATACATGAGATGAAAGCGTGTATGAAACAGAATCAAAATGTTATTACCACCACCTTTCCTAACTTATTTGAATGCATATATGCAATAGTCAACGGTTACTTACTGCAGATGATGTATGAGGATTCTCTCCACCTGCAGTAAAGAATATCAAAAAGATGGCAAATCTTTTACACGTAGCACACATGAACTAAGTTCCAACTCTGAATTGCAGTAGAAATCTCTGAGGCTCACTCTTGCACCAGTATCATCCAGTACAAAACTTAACAAATTTCTTTTCTTCTGTTGTCATAGCCAGGCATTTATTGTGCTGCTGCAGCCTGCCTCTATGATCAGGTGTGAATTCTTACAGCCATGTCTGACCTGGTTCCTCACAGTCCCGTCTTAAGTAAAGGTCATCTTATACCAGGCAGCAATCTTTCTCAAGCACAAATGTATCTTAACATGCAAGATCAGAAAAATACACTTCCTCCGTTTTTCATTCTTTTAACAACAAAAATCCTAAAATCTCAAAAGTCATGTTTTAAAGTATTCCATCTTATAAATCAAAATCAGTATTGGGCAAATAGTATCTCCAAAAAGTAAAAGAAAGTCTGAAAAGGGGATAGGTTCCCTGACAGCAAAATAATAAAAAATACTAATGATAGCATCAAGCTCTTTCAGCTGCACTGTACAGTAACTCAATTGTAATACATTTTATAAAGATGAGTTGAAGGTTACTGCTGGGTTGTATGTACAGTTTTACACAGAAACAACATTGTATGTTCAGTCTGAAACGTTGCAGCCATTTTTTAATTAAGAAGCATCATTCTAAGCTGTGTCCTTTGCTGCATTTATGAACTTTCTATGTACAGAAATATGCATAAGGCACTCTTCAAATTTTTTTTCTTTCCATCTGATAATGTCTCTTTGAATAGTATGCTCGTTGGGCACTCACTGCTCTCCTCTCATGACAAGATCTTAGTGCATTTTGGCCAGGTATTCTAAGTCATCTTCTTGCTTCATCTCAAAGCTTTTTGCCAGTATTGTGCCTTACTTTTTCTGCCTAAGGATTTGAAATGCACCATCATTTTACTCAAGGATTGTTCCTGTCCCAGCCTAGTCCTGTCGTTGTTTCTTTAAACCAGACTCCTTCACACACGCGGGCTGCAAGTGTATCTGTGCTCTTTCCACATGCTCTCTGTGCTCTTCCTTCCTGACAGTCTCCATTTCATTGTTACATTGGTAAATAATTCAGCCAGTGTCAAGTCTACGAATGGTTTAATTAGTTATTTTTCTCTGTCCAGGAAGTTCTGTGTCAACATCTTAATCCCAATTAGGGAATGAAGGAGAGGGTGATGTCACCCAGGAAGCTAAGTGCTGATATCAATCAGTCCTGTGACCTAGTTACAGTCCCATTAAAACTGACACAGAATACAGAACATTGATGCTCTGTGTATTGCACATATTTCCTTCCTGGTTTTCCCCTTTTCCCCTCAGGTTAATTGTGTGCTATCTATAGATGGCTGGCATGTTATCTCAAGAGCAGGGACTGATCAGCTGCAGCATTTGAAAATTGATCCATTAAAAATAAAAATAAAAATTGGGATCTGGATGCTGTAGTTTTAGAGCATTTGGAAGAAATAAAGCTAGCCCATATTCCTTTTCAGGCAACCTTACAGGTGGATTTAAGCACTATTTTGTTTGAACTTGACTGTCTTTTAAAACTAACCTCATTTCACTGTAAGAAACAGAAATATCAATTACACTTTCCTGCTGAAGAGACGTTCTTTCTTAATCCATATTTTGAAAGAGCTATACTGCACTGTTTAGGTATTTCACGAAGAATCTGTGTAAAAAACCCCATAACTGGAAGCAGCAGGGATAAAAAAATCACAAGGATAATAAAATATTTGTTGGGAAAAATATTATGTATTGTTAGCAAACCCACACAATTAACAGAACAGAGAAATAATGGAATTTGGGTAAAAATTGACACTTGTGCATCTGTAAGTCTTAGTTTTCAAGTGCTGTTAGTTAAATGTGTTAAGCTGTGCTCACATGTGTTCTGAAGGAAAAAAACCCCAACATATATACATATATATATATATATTTGTTCACTTCCTCAAATTTCATTGGAGAAGGTAAAAACAATAACCATTTTGAATTATATATATCCAGGGAAAACCGGCAATAGAAGTCTGAATTTCAGTGCCTTTTTGGCCCTGCTAGATTTTAAATAAATTCTTATAAACAAAGTCAAACACTGTTCAAATCCAAATAGTGGCTTAGCAGGTGCCAGAACTAGCCAATTGTAATCAAACTCCTGCATACAACGCGACAGACCTTCTGCTGATTAGATCACACCTAACGCATGCTTTGCACGCAGGAAACCAACCCCTTTTTTTACTCTGAAGTTGCTTCAAAGGGGCTGGCTTCTACAGCAGAGCCCCCATCACAGCCGGTGCACCGTCGCCAAGTGCCGGGGCCGTGGTTGACCCCCCCCAGCCCCCCGGAGCTGCCCCACGGGCACCCGGTGCCGCGCTGCCCCACGTGCAGATACACCTCCCCGGCACAGGCAGGCTGGCGGCTTGGCCGTTGCAATTGGGAATCTTCAGCCGCTTCCTTCAACTGATTTAGCGACAGACACAAAAATTGTCTCTGCCTTATGTTGGTTTTTATACAGCATAAGGAGTCTCCCTTGGGAAAGTCAGGGGAGGCAACAGAAGTCTGAATTTCGGTGCCTTTTTGGACCCGTTAGACCTGTTAGAAGCCACCAAGGACTACGTTTACCTTGAAAACTACCATTGTCGAGTAATTTGAGGTTACGTGGGTAACCTGACCATAAACACCATTCTGTAGAGTGTCAGAAATGTTGAACTGCAGATTAAATAATCCACCTGAATTCCATCTGAAATCACATGGTAACCTGGCCATCACGTAACTGTATGAAATGACAGAAATACTAAACTGAACAAGATTAAATAGTCTGGTAGATTGAATGAGAAAGGGCAGACACATTTTGCTTCTTTTGTTTTCCTTCTAATGTATTACATTTTGCCTGGTGTTTTAAAATTATGTCTCCACAACTGAGAGAAAATGCAGATTCTATAAAGGCTTAAAAATTATGTAATAACCAAAACTGTATGGGAACAGCGAGGGATCAGGCTAAGCAAAAATATATCAACTTCACAAGTACATATAAAGCTAGAGCATACTGATTGAACATTATTAAATATTTCACTTGGTGTCTTGCTTGAGCAGACCCAGTAAAATGAGATTCTTTTTTCTTTAAACATTTTTTCTAATGGCTGAATATAAAAATATTGCCTTATCACGCTTGTGAAAGCTACATGTATTTAACACTGATATTATGAGCTTCTATCCTTAGACTACAAATCAAATACAAACTGTGTGACAAATTTTGCCCTGAGGAACAAGTATGTATCTCAATGTGAGTCACAAAAAGGCAACAGAGAATTTTCATTTATCAAAAAGCATTGTTCTCAGATGTTACTGGCACATACGCAGAGCCTCATCAAAAGTTCAACAACAGTTTTGAATTCCTTTTTCCAATATTAAATTTAGGTATGATGTCAGATAAGAAATAACAGGTTAAACATGTGAAAATATATTTGCTGATTTCTCTCTTGTCATTTATTACAGTACTTCAAATACTGCTTCTCCAAGGGAACAAGATTGACATTATAAAAGAGGTATTTGTGGTTACAAATGCTAGGAGGAAAAAAAAAAAAAGGCGATCTGAATGTATTCATTGGGAATAATATTATACAAAGATAGTTTACAGAACTCAACTTCTCAACCCCAAAGAATGCAAACTTGTTATAAGCATCTAAAGGAAAAGGAAAGAATCCCAGAGGTCAATGGTCTTGGGCAGGTAGGTAGTTTTTAAAGAAAGCTGAAATAAATATAGCCTTTGAAGGGGGAGGAAACTTAACAGGCTTTTTTTTTTTTTTTTTTTTCAAGTAGAAAATATATTTTTAGGCAAAATGTATGTATCACACTATAGGCTTGTATTACTTAACAAGCCATGAGATGGCTGTATCACTAGCCAAAACTTCCACGTGGTCTTTTTATCAAGTGAAACATGAAAAAAATTGCACAGATCTGATAGGAACGTAGAAAAGACAACAGTCTCTGCTGGTGAGATACACCTTCAAAAACAAGGGAGCTTCAGGTGAGGATTGCTGTAATCAAAGACAGCTGAATTTGGGTATTATTGTTGTGAGAAAATACCTCCTCTAAGAGAAAAAAAACCTTGTTCTTTGAAGCTCAATAAATCAAAGGAAACAGAAAACAAAGGAGTAACAGAAAAGATAACCTAAACACAAATATTTCCCAACTGTATTAGAACTAATGCTTTCTGGGCCCCAGCATTTTTGACTGTATGAAGACCATAATTTGCTCTTGTAAAGCTCCCAAACATGCTAAGTGATAACTAGACCTAAAATAAAATTAGCGTCCACTCCATTTACTTACTATCCCATGAACTTTGCTGGTACATTTACAAAAGTGGAATCCAACTTAGTGAGTTCAAACCATTTTTGTAACTAAGAAACAGTGTTACATAGGCTATTTTTAAACCTGTGGAAAGGCAGCGATGAATTTCCTTAGTGTACCCTCCATTACTCAGTCTACCTATTGATGACTTTCTCTTGTCTCCCCCGTTGAATTATTTTGAATTTATTTCTATATCACGCTTTTCTTTATACCTAGCTGATAGAAATATCTCTTGTACCTATTTAAAACATAGCAATCTACATTGCATACAAAATAGAAAATGTTTACAGCTTTTTCCAAGACATTCTTATTTGGAAATTTTTCACAGTAACTATGACACATGAAGAAAGCTGTAACCGTGAAGTCAGAAAGAACACAGATCCTCTAGGTTTTTTAGCTTTGCATGTGGCTATATCTAATTTTCCAGACAGAAAGATGGTGTGAGGTGAAGAAGAAGCAGATTTATAACTAATTCCACATGCTTATGAAAAAAAGAAAAAAAAAGTACATTTTGGAGTTTCCTTTCAGATCGAGATATATCTGAAGATGTGAAGAAGTCACTAATGTTCCAAAGCACTCACCACTGCTCTTATACATAGCAGCAAGATTAATAAATAATTATCCGCATTTCCAAAACAAACATACCTCAAAGACATCAGTGTCTTAATTCTTCCAAAGAATTACTACCTCAGCTGCCTTTTGGTCTTCTGGTCTTGAATTTGTTGTGTAGCCTAGGAAAAATAAATCTCAGCTTACTTTCAAACTGAAAGCATACAGCTAGACCCAAGGAAAAAAAAAAACCTTAATAGCATTGCAGTTAATTCCTCTGTAATCCTACCTTATTATCTTAAGCAAATAAATCTCTGAAAAGGATTGCCTTATTAAAAGCGAATTAGAAAACTGAATGTCATCTGTGCAGGGAGACATTCCCTTAAAAATGCAATCAGCAAGGAAGCTCATAAATAGGGCACTATATGAATATGTTCCTATCATGCAATCCTTAGCAGATTTTCAACAGATGTGTATGTAACTACAGTTTTACAAATTCCTAAAATAAAATGTGTTGACATCATTTACCACGAACTTTCAAGAGTCTAAAAAAAGTACTCATTTAGATTCTACAGAAAGAACAATAGTATAAAGATATGTAAAATGTAGCAAGAGTGGCTACTGAATTGTAATACCTCCCACTCTCGCATGTCATCATAATGGTTGATTTACCAAGAACTTGGAAAAAAAATAATTAAGGTTATTATGTTTTGATTTTATTTCTATACCCATGTAAAATTTAGGAGGCATAGCTCCTAGGTGCATCTTAACACTAATTACACATTTTTTAGAAGTGCACGTGGAATGTATAAGCAGTGGAGAAGTAGTGCATGTTATAAAGAGAATTTACAGGCAAACTACTGCAGGCACTATCATTGTTAGAACATTGTAAGTTTTCTCAGAAAATGTTTACCAATTGTAGATAATTTTTGATATATGAAAACATGGGCCATCAGATCCTTAGGGAAAGAAAATAAATACTATTACAATAAAGATTTTTTTTATTAATAAAAGTGATAAGTTTATAATTAACTTAAAAGAAAATAACAGATCTTTGTAGAAACAAATTGTCCTTTGCATTTTTAGCTTCATTAGTATTGAACTTCTCAGGTTGTCTTTAAAATACTCATCCTAATCATCCTGTGAGTTATTCCTTACTTCAAATTACTTTGTACATCTCTACCAACACGATCGAATTATTTTAAAAGAAAACAACACAGAACCCATGTTGCTTGAAGGGTATGCAAGGATAGCAAAACTAAGTGAATCTAGCTGTGGAAGATTATTATGTCATATGAAACCTTAATAAAATGTGGAAAAATCTAATGAAGACAGTATTCAAATGAAAATAATAAAAGGCAGACAAAGCAAAAAAAAAAAAAAAAACAAAAGAGAAATTACTATAAAGAGTTAAGTGGAGCTTCGTTCACACCCACAAACTAGCAATGTAGAAAGTTGGAAAGAAGTCAGGAAACTAATTTCTGACAATAGCTGGTCCTAAGTCCAGTTCAGTATTTCCAGTTCAGTCCTAAGTTCAGTATTTCTCAAAAAAAAAAAAAAAGTGTATATTATCACACATACACATGAGTTTGAACACATGAAAGCCAATGCATGCTACAGAAACTAAAATAAGGCATCCAGCATTCACAATAAGATGCAAGAAGTGGTATATATTACATTATCATGTAAGATTCTTTAAGAGCTAGGAGACTGAGTATTTTATGTTCACAAAAGTAAAATAATTGCACTGCTACCATTAAGGCCAAATCTTGATTTATAAATATTTATAAGTCAACGTGGCCTTGACTTGAGGGTTTTGTATTACTTTTTCAAATATTGTATGTATTTTATATTTATATATAATGGAGTCTCATACAATTTTTCGTATTACTCCTTTTGATAACAATGTTTGAGACTTGCAAGGTTCAAGCTGAACCAATGTCTCTTCATCCAAGGGCCATTTTCATCTGAATCTTATAACATTTTCATGGTCCATTGAAAATGAGATAATGGAGTGACAGTGGTAAAAATAACTCTTGCTTGAATGATGTATTTTTTAATCAATGTTTAGGTGAAAAGTGGCAACAAAACAGATCCTTTCTTTCATACTGACATCTTTTTTTTTTTTTCTTATTTAGATACATTAAGTAAGTACAAGTCTTCAAAAGCATTGCTTCATGGAGCAAGAGCAGACATTTAAAAGCTGTTTGTAATCTCTCACACAAATAATTGCAACTTTCTATTGCTAGATTGAGTGGAGTATTTAATCAGATTTATTGATTTTATGGGGTTTGCCGAGACTTGAGAAAATGCCCAGTTCTTTCAATCTGCTAATTTTTTTTTCTGTTTCTTTTTCTCCTGACTTCAGTTGGTTGGTTTGTTGGGGTTTGTTGTTTATTTGTTTGGTTTGGAATTTTAAAGGCTCGTACTAAGTTGGCATCTTTGTTGTTCATAACTCTGAAAACTGCTGTTTTCTTCTCTACTGTGCTTTCAGATGAACAATTTCAGTACTATATGTATCTGCATTTGTCAAACATTTTAAGATATTATATAAAGTATTTATTCTTAATGATATCAGATTGAACGAAACCCATGGATTTAGTTTAGTCCCTCTAGACATTTGCAGGTCCGTATTTACTATCAAAAACACTTTGCTCTTGCAAACTGACAGTCTTAAGTTTGCATTCTCCAGTCATTTTATTCCTGTAGTGCACAATTGTGCACAAGGTTGTAAAGAATTACTGATCACTTTGCACCCTAATATTCAAAGAACTTAAATTTTAGTGGCATCTAGAGCCCTAGCTTCTTTAAGGGAAATCCTTGCCACAAAACCTGTACTGAGAAAAATGTTTTTTTAAAAAAACTCCATACAAAACCATTCTTGTTGAATTGAAAAATTGTTGAAAAACAATTTATTCATGAAACACAGAAGTGTGTCAGTTATTTTGTGTCATGAAGTATGGACCTGTAAGTTCAACTCTTGACATTGTGGCAGTGACTACATTCTTGGAAATAATTTGCAGATTACAGGGAAAAGAGTTGAAAAAAAAAAAAAAAGGAAAGAAAAGAAAAAAAGAAAATGTTTTCCTTACATATTTTCCACTGTCTTGTGCCATGTGAAATGTCATATTATAGCTCCTAAGTTAGAAACACTACTATGAATAAAGACAGGCTGATTAAATTCATAATAAATTTATTTATCTCTAGAAAATGAAACCAAAACCAAACCCCAAAACCAAAGAAAAAAACAGAAGACAACAAAGTTAATCAAACTATGGGAGTACAATTGACTACTTTTTATTATTTTGACTAACTAGTAAGTCAGGACTTACTCGTGTCACTAGTTACTAGTGTCATCCACTTTTCATTAAAGCTCAGCTTGTTTAAAATAACATGAATGTGGATATTAGCTACTATTTGTGTTTGTGTCATAGTACCCAGATGAAAAGGATTTCTCCAAGCTAACACCACCTAGAAAAGAGAAGACAGCTTTAAAACCTGGATTTTCTCTTGTTTTTTTTTCTGAAGAGATCAATACTCATTTTTTTACCTCATAAGCATCTTGGCATATCTTTACCTACAGCAAAAATAAACTTGTAGACAATAGTGACAGTGACTAAAATCTTCAGCTTACAGATGAAGTCTTCAGCTATGGCTTACCTATAATCTAAAATCAATTACTTGGTCACAAACAATTCAAGCTACAATAAGAAATAATTCACTTTCTGGACACAGGGAACTAAATAATTTTGCTCCTAAACACTTGATTTGCAACCACCTGACCAAGGAAAGAGAAAAAGAGCTTAAGCACCAACAGAGGAACTGTGTTTGTATAGGTGGCATTAGCATCACTCAATTGTGTATATAACAAAGAAAAAACCGATACATCTTCAAAACAAAAAAGCCTGGTGTCATTAAAGAGAAGACAAAATAATAAAAGGGAATGAAAATCCCCTCAAACACCTGTTGATCAAAGCCATGTGCTAAGCAAGGCAAAGACAGGTAGATTTACTGGGCACACTTACTCAGCCTAAATGAATTTATGGGATTATCTCCTGAACTATACCCTATGTTCAAAACATTGCCCTCATGGATTTGTGGAGGATTTTAAGATGAAATGATGCAAAGAAAACACTGGTTGACTATATATGCTCTTTTTTCTTAGTTGCCCACTTTTCCCACCATTATTTTTCCTTTACCTTTCTTAAGTAGATAGACTTCTACTTGAATTGTATATTATTTTTTTAATTAACGCCAGAGAGACCAAAGTTAATATTAAAATGTTCCATGTGAAAACAAGGTTCAAGATGCCTCATATCCATATTTCTTCTGCTATCAGCATCATTTTTCTTCATCTTATTTTCCATTATAAGTTGTTCTTTGTTAAACGCAGAGCTGAACTAGACACAAAGGAATATGATGCCACTTAAAATCCTTCAGTTCCTAAAGTTCAGGGATGCTGCGATTGATTTTTCCTTTTCTGTTTCTACTTAGAACAAAGAGTATCTTGAGTATCAAAGAGTATCTTCATAGAACAACTTGTGTTTTTTAGAAGAACTTAAAAAATATTTCAATTTGCACTGTAGAAATATATTTTCAGCAAACCTAATGAATACTTTCTTACACCCAAATGCATAGTGAGGCACTGGGCACCTAAGACCCCAAACAGTAATGCTTTCAGGACTTAACTTCGCTTGTCACTTTTCAGCTGATACATTCAATTAAATTCCCATTATAACAATATTGTGATTCTAGAAAAAAATTAGAGCATTTCTAGAGTAATAACTGTCAGATTTTAAATTAGACTTTACTTCACTAGTTTATTTGACAATAACAAAACTAATGAACATAGATAAACCTCAAACACATTTGTAATTGTTTCTTACAGTTCTAGTTCCATGGAGCATAAGTAACCATAAAATGTACTCAATACCTATCTTTCCCAAGCAAAAGGTCTGCAGGTTAAATAACCTGTGATGCATCTTTTTTTTTTTTTTCCTCCCTCCCTCTTATTTTAGATTGCATAACTAAGGACTTTCACTATATAAGGCAAATCCCAATTGTTAAGGCATTAACATTTGTATGGGCATGGAAGTCTCTAAGAGGGAGAACTGCCATTACTCCTATTTCTTGACTGAAAATGAATGCAGCATTCAGGATTTTTACCTGTACCTATTAATGAATCCTTAAACATTTAGTAGAATTTCTCTCTACTGTAAAGAGCAAATCAAGAAAACAAGTACTCTTGTTTCATCAAATCTAGTATTTCTACTCACTTCTGAACAGGCATTCTTAAAAGTTTATTCTTATATACCTGCTCCTGTAAACATCCGTAGAAATACTCAGAAAATATGGAAATTAACTATACCACTAAACCAATTAACCTTGAGGTATATGAGGTCAGGGCCAAAATTTTGGTGACTATATATGCCACTATAACGGTGAATTGTATATATGACTCAAAGGAGTACAAAAGGTTCTTGAAAACCACATATGCAGTGTTTAAGAGAAAAGCAATCTGGAAATCAAGTGGACCAATGTGGTAAACCCCATTTTCAGTAGAAGTCTAAACTATGAAAGTATTAAAAAATCATTTGTACTCTACAGCCTCAAATACTTAAGCCATCACTCTTGTTTCATAGAGGTTAGTTAGAAAACTGCTGCAATTTTTCTAGAATGTTCTTTTTACCCGAATTAGATCCATTATAACCCAGTTCTCTTGTTGCCATATAGCCTTGCTTTCTTCCCATTTCTGATATACATTTTTTTTTCCTTGTGCTGGATTAAAATAAGATCTGAATTATTAAGAACTAGTGTATCACCAACAATCTTCCCTGGGTAAAGACCAATGCAGTTCTTCACTGATAGATGAACAAACACTAGCCAGCATTCTGCCTCAAATTTGGGCCACAATTCTGTCTCTGCTACCACTCCTATTTGTAGAGAGGCAAGCTGTATTGATTTTTCTGTTTCGTTCCCATACACAGGCTCAAATTTATATTCAGAGTTATGCAAAGTAGAAAGGAATTGGAAGGTGAAGGAAGGGAACGCAAATAAATCTTTAATACAATAACAGTTAAACATGATTGTTATACTGTGTTCTTTTTCTTAACAAAAGCAGGCAAAACTTGACAGAAGTCTTAGAAATTTACACCTTTAAGTGCTTAATAGAATTTTACTGTTTATCATAGAATCACAGAATGGTTTAGGTTGGAAGGGACCATAAAGATCATCTAGTTCCAACCCCCCTGCCATGGGCAGGGACACCCTCCACTAGATCACGTTCCCCAAAGCGTCACCCAATCTGGCCTTGAACACTTCCAGGGATGAATATAGATGAATTCGAACCAGTGAATTAAAAATGTTACCTCTAGTTTTACAATCATCTATATTTTATTTTATTCATCATTTAAATTGTTTATGATTTCAAGACCAGAATGAAGTACGCTAAATCCCATTCTCAGTTAAACACTTTGCTTAAAAGAAATTCCATAACCACTTAAGTCTATACTATCAAAACAACTCCTAACAGTCTATCCAAACATCCCTTCAGAGTGAAAATCTGGTAGCATAATGTAGGCATAGACAACAGTGTTCAGGTGTCTGTAATGATGACACAATTTACCGTACCAGTCCTAAGGTCATTTGCACTAGTACTTACTCATGTATACACATTAGCAAACAACATTTAGAGATCACATTATAATGCCATTGGAAAAAGTAACCTGTCACTTACTAAAGAATTACATCTAATTTACAAGGAAGCCATAATAAATTAATTAGTTAAATCTCTGGCTGAAATAGATCATAGTTGCGTCTTACCAATTAACCTTTCAATTCACAAAAACCCAAATGGTTTCTAGTGATTTTGTTTTCAACTCATTGCAAATGGAAAGTGTTCTCATTCATGCAGTACAGCTCAACCAGTGATCTAAATTCATTAAAAAATGTTCTTCATAAAAACAAGTGCAAAAGAGAAAAATGAAAATATATTTTTATATTTTAAATAGAATTTCATTTCTATTATTTACTCTATGTAATTAAAATAGGAACTCCCAGTAAAAAATACTGTTGGTGGTAGGGGATAATCAAACTATTAGCATTACAAATTTCTGAATAAATGGGAAGTTTATTGGGATGCTTCATTTCAGTTTACCTCTTATATATGTTACAGATACAAGCACAAACATGTACAGATACCTAATATATATTTTTACATACCTTATGTGTTTAAAAACAGTCAGAAAAAAGTAAGAACATTCACTGCTGCTATTATCAGAACATTGCACATCTTCCCAAAACAAAATTTGATCAAATTCAGTGTAGCTTGCTTTAGCAAAGTTGTGTTTTCTGACACAAATATATTCTGTTGTTAAAATTCCAGACAAGTCTAACCATGACTTACTCTCAATTCAGACAACAGTCTCAGACTTCTGGCTGCAGTGACATTTTAATTTATATTTCCAAAAGGACAAAACTAAATGTCTAGCACCAAGAGAAAACCAGACTTACTAAAAAGCAAATATGCAAGAAAGAGGAATACAGTTGTATTAAGCAGAAAAAGGACAAAACAGAAAGCAGAAGAACAGCTTTAGATTCACCATAGCAGTATTATAAATTTTCTTCAGAGAATGAGACTGAAAACAAACACTAGTATGAGCTTATTTTCCTGAGAAACAATCAAGACTGATAGCAGATAGCTCCCTTTGGATATATAGAAGTAAAGGCTCTGCTTTCCTTCAAACTGCTTGAAGTCTGGTGATGTTCTTCACATAAAAGGAGGCACCCCAAGGTAAAGGAAGCAAACAGTATTTTTAAGCCACCACTTAGAAGATCATTTCTGAGCTCACAGAAGGTCCCACAGCTTATTCTAAATTGTACACCGGCATACAATACTTTCTTCATAAAGTATAATCAGGTCTCAGTCTGTTCAGTGAGGTTACAAAACAATTTTCTATTTCCCACAAATTGACTCCATATTCCAAACAATCTATGACTTGAGGGAGAGGAAAGGACTTGAAATGACTGAAGGCTTTTTTGAGTGTACAGTGCTGTCTGCAGTTGTCTGTCTGCAGCTAGCCTGGCTTAGGAGCAAAAAGGAAGAGATGGGAATACAACAGTGCTTGCAGTAGGAGAACATCAGAGAAATGTTTTGCTTTCCTTAGCCAAGTTTTAGCTGCAACTACAATGTTCTTTAAATTTAAAAAAATACATTAAGTCAAAATATAAATAAATTAAAAGACTTGTCTGTCAACTGGAACACAATTTTGAGGTGAGAGGACTCACTTATTAATAGTCTGATAAATCACTTACTGCTGTACTATCATGAGCAATTTAGGCAGATTTTGCTTCCGTTTTCTAACCTATCAAATGTGAATAGCAGCATTTTTTTCCTTCCCTTTTTTTGGCTCATGACTACGTCAGACAATTGCCAAGCCCTGCGTAGGGTGACGCTAAAGAACTACCCTTGCAGTTTCAGCATACCACAATCAGAAATATATTACAAACCAAGTATGACTATCTCTTGTGACAGATAAAAAGACTACATTCAAGGCTTAAATGTTTATGAAGTCAAATCTGAATGTTTAATAAAATTGATTAAGAGCCAGCCCAAGCCGCAGAAGGGAGTGGGGGGCAATAATGCAGAAGAACGGAAGCTTATGACTGCAAGGACCAGCAGGAAGAAGAGACTTCCCCCAAAGCCCAAAGTGTCCTTGCAGAACCACTTCACTGCTCCACAGACTGAAGAGGAAAGACCCACCACATCAGGAGAGATGCTGGAGCTGAGTAAGGCAGCCCAGTCTGCTCCCCGTATAACAACCACCACAACTAAAAGAAGGCAACGGGTGATAGTAGTAAGTGACTCTCTTCTGGGAGGTACAGAGGCATCATGTGCCAACCTGACGCACTCTTTAGAGAGGTGTGCTGCTTACCAGGGGCAGATCAAGGATGTCACCAAGAGACTACCAAGTCTTGTACAGTCCACTATTATCTGCTGCTGTTTCACATGGGCACCAGTGCTACAGCCAAGGGCAGTCTGAGGAGCATTAAGAAGGCTTACAGAGCCCTGGGAATGGCAGTGAAGGACTCTGGAGCACAGCTAGTTTTTTCATCAGTCCTCCTGGTCAAAGGGAAGGGGTTTGAAAGGGCTGGTTGAATTGGCAAGTCAACAAATGGTTACAGGACTAGGGCCACAGCCGGAGGTTGGCTACTTAGACCATAGGACTCACTTTGAGAAACCTGGTCTACTAGAGGCTGATGGGGTCCATCTGTCAGAGAAGGGGAAGACCATCTTCAGTCACAGACTTGCCAAGCTGATGAAGAGGGCTTTAAACTAAAGTTACTGGGGTAGAGGAACCTCAATGCATCCCACTCACACCAGTTTGACACCAGTGCCAGCAATAGATGCCCAGAGCAGGGACAAGGATCACAGGTCAGCAGGAGAGCGCCTGAAGTGCAGCACAAAGGAATTCCAGCCACACCAGCCAGTCACTTAGCTTCATTGGGCACCCAACTTAAATGCCTCTATGCAAACACATGTACCATGGGCAATAAACAAGACGAGGTGGAGACATGCACATACCTGCTGGGCTGTGATCTCATGGGCATCACAGAGACATGGTGGGATGGCTCCTATGACTGGAGTGTTGGGATGGAAGGATACAGGTGCTTTAGGAAGGACAGGCAGGGGAGATGAGGAAGGGGTGTTGCCCTCTATGTCAATGACCAGCTGGAGTGCATGGAGCTCTGCCTAGCAATGGATNTTTGTTTTAAATTTTTAAATTAGACACCTTTTTTTTTTTTTTTTTTTTTTTTTTTTTTTTTTTTTTTTAGATAACAGCACAAACACAGAAAGAGTTGTGACTAGAAAACAACACAGTGCTACTGTCAACTGCTTCAGGTTCAAGAAACTGCAAACCTCAAGTGGTACAGCGTTCCATTAGGGACATCATATTATGCATAAAAATGGGAGAAAGTGAATCAGAATGAGCGCAATTTTTGTATTATATAGTGAGCATGCCATCCTGCCTGTATTGCAAAATGGTCTTACTTGGAAGAAATTAAGGTTAAAGATGGACAAAATTCCTCTAAGAAAGCACAAATTCACTTGCTTCACTTGTTTTGTTTGGAATTTTCTTTCTCTTCTTTCTAGCAAAGCAGTTGCACACTAGACATAAGATCTAAAAGACCTGGTTTTGAAATTCTGAAGTTTACAAATGTATCCTTCGACTGGACTATGGCACTTACTAAAGAAAACAGACTTCTGGGAAGAAAGATGTCTCCATTTTTCCCTTATATTATAGGATAGATGCACACACTGTTATGTCTCCAATGACCAAGAAAAAGGAAAAGAAACTGAGATTCTACCTCTTCTAGTCTACCTTTTCTCTTTTCAGTTTGGGACAGTATACATCAGAGTCTGCAGACACAAAGTCAGTCTTTATTCTCACTTGGTTTTCAAGAAAATCACAGTAATTGTCACAGAAGCATTCTCTGTAACATTTTAGAACAGACTAAGGAAGGTGAGAAGCAATATTTAAATTTTAGGGGGTTTATATCAAAAGAAAAAACTGTGCCCATACACCTAAAAAATTAAACCAAAATTATTTAAATCATCATAAATAAAAAAAAAAACCCCAACCAACCATAGAAACCTCAAACCACTTATTTATCTATCTATCTATCTATCTATTTATTTATTTATTTTCAGGAAATCTCATTCATCTTTAAATTTAAGATATTTTTGGTTTTACTCCTGGAGAAACACTCCATTATTCCATGCTGGATGAATCTAGTGTGCTTCTGTGACCAATGGAATCTTCTGTGTGTTCCTTTTTCCCAGATAAACTTTACCTGTTAGCCCTGCATCCTTTATTCTGTTGGCTTTATATTGGTTAGTATCTGTCTGTACACATACTTCTTTATATTGATCTGTTTATTTGGGTTGTCCAAATTTGCTGTGCAGGGTACACAGTTCAGCTGTAACAACACTCCTAACACAGCCCAGGACATCATCAGCCGCCTTTGTCTTTCACTGTGTCCCCCCCAGGATCCCCAGTTCCTTTTCTGCCAAGCTGCTTTCCAACTCGTCAGCCCCCATCATACACTGGTGCCTGGGTTTGCTCCTCCCCAGTTGTGGGACTTTCCACTTCCCCTTGTTGAACTTCAGGTTCCTGTCAGCCTGTTTCTCCAGCCTGTGCAGATCCCCCTGGATGACAGGACAACTCTCTGGTCTGTCAGCCACTCCTCCCAGTTTTGTGCCATCTGCAAACTTGCTGAGGGTACACTCTGCCCCATCATCCAGATCATTAATGAAGATGTTAAGCAGGACTGGACCCAGTGTTGACTGCTGAGATACATCGCTAGTTACTGGCCTCTAACTAGACTTCATGCCACTGACCACCATGCTCTAGGCCCAGCTGTCCAGCCAATTTCCAATCCACCTGTCTACTCATCCAATCCATACTTTATCAGCTTCTCTATGAGGATCTTATGGAAGACAGTGTCAAAAGCCTTGCTGACACCTAGGCAGCCTTGCTGACATTCACCGCTTTACTGTCATCTACCAAGCTGGTCATTTCCTCATAGGAGGTTATCAGTTTGGTCAGAAATGACTTCCCATCAGGTCTCATGGACTTACGTATGTCCAGTTTGCTTAAGTATTCCCTCATCTGATCCTCTTCTACCATGGGTACACCTTTCTTGCTCGAGCATTTCCCCTGTCTTTACAGCCCGAGATTCCTGAAGGCTGGTCTTGCCAGTAAAGACTAAAACGGTGGCATTCCGAACCTCAGCCTCTTCCATGTCCCATGTCACCAGATACCCTGCCACATTTAGCAGTGGGCCTGTATTTTACCTAGCCTTCCTTTTCTCACCTACGTACATATAGAAGCCCTTCCTTTTGTCTTTTGAAATTCCTGACCAGATTCAATTCCGTTCGGGCTTTGTCCCTCCTAACAGCATCTCTGCAGGCTCAAACAGTGCCTCTATATTCCTCCCAGATCACTTGTCCCTGCTTCCACTTTCTGTAGGCTTCCTGTTTGTGTTTGAGTTTGCCCAGGAGCTCCTTGTTCATCCATGCAGTGCTCCTGGTATTTCTGCCTGACCTTCTGCTTGTAGAGATGGACCAACAACAATAAAATAAAAAACTGTTAAAGTATTTATCAAATGGTTTTCTCAGCAGTGTAACTTATGGGAAACAAATTAATGAATCTATGCAAACCAAGATTGCATTTAATAATATTTAAGTAAAACTTGTAGGAAATCAATATAGGCAGGAGGTAGACTGCTGATAGTACTGTTCTTGTTTTACTCTAAAGTCACTGTCAGAGCAAAACCAGTGCAGCTGCTAAACAGATTAGGAGAATATAATGAATCTGTGAAATTATTTTTTTTAAGTTTGCCTCTTCCATCTTCCAAAAGCCTTTGTTATGGTATTTCTGTGAGTCGCTTATTTCTGAGAAGTGTTAAAAAAGATCTCTCCGAGGACCAGTAAGCTTAAACATGTTAAACTTAACTGCTGTACCACCCTTCTACCCAAACATCTAAGAGCTTTTGGAGAGCACATACAGGAGAAAACTTTTGCTCTTTATTAGTAATTCACCTTTGCTTAAGTGCCCAACTTACTGCTTTTCAGACTGCAGGTAGTTAGTTCAATTCCCAATAAAGTAAGGCTTTATGTACATTCAAGAAGTACTTAAACTAAAGCAACTGATTTAATGCTGCTGTCTGGATCATTAGTGTGCTAGCAGGGGACTCCCAAATCACTAGTTTAAGAACAGCTACTCAAGTCGTTAAGGAATTTTTCAAAGTGCTGCACCAGCAGTCAGGGAACTTCAAAACATAAAGAACTTGTTCTGTACCCAGCTAGTTACTGACACTACTCAATTACTGTGATGTTTTACACGCATTTTGCAAAAGTGCAAGAACTGCACAACGTGAAGAAGAAGTAAAACATCAAGCCTTCAGTACTCATTAAGTATCGTAATTGCAACAATTGCAGTTACCCGGATTGTTCTGTTGTGATCCGATTATGTGACTGCTCCTGAGGGATATGCAATATCACAGTAAAGTAATGAATTAGCACCTTCACCAGACTACTGAGTCTGTTTTGTGAAGGACAAAATACACGTACAGGAGGGGCACAGGATACGGCCAGTGACTGTCCTCTAGCAGACAGCATTTCTTCCATTTTAAGATTTCCTTTCTTGATACCCATGTGAAATCACATGACAAACATAAGTAAGCCAAACAAACTCTTATCTGAGTAAACACACCCTCACACACATTTTGTACCATGTACTCCCATGCTTACATGGACAGCATCTTGATAAATTTTTGAATGAAACTGTTGTGCTCTTAGCATAAGAAGAAAACTTATTTATTCATTTAGATAGGTAGCATAGGTATAGCAGTCAATTTTACTAAAAATCTTATATAAAATGAAAAGAATAAAGACTTGGGGAAAAGCATGGCAAAAGTCATCATCACCACCACCTGCTACAGTGAACAGACTCCTCCATTTTAAAAACCGATGGCTTGAAATGGGTATTTAAATTAATATTTAGGTTAGTTAAGTAACTTACACATTCTCTTACTAGTTCCAAATTTATCTGCCATTGCTGACATCCAAAATTCCACTTGTGCATAGTCTCCATAAAAACTTTGTGCATGCAGGAAGTTAATCCTATCTTCTCTGAAATAAGAGCACACAACTTCCACTCACAATAATTACACATAATTCTACAGGGAGGATGACTGTAGAAAGATAACATATTTGGATTTCCCTTTCAATTAGCAGTCTGAGTTGTCGTAAGAGACTGCTGCTTAGGACAGCTCCTGTCTTTCTCCTCCTCTGCTCCTGGAATACCATTAGCTGATAGGAACAGAAATTAGGTTAGGTATTAAGCACAACCTTCCTGCTGAAATATTTCTTCATTTTCTATGGAATAATACAGAAATTATGGGCTGAGAGGTTGCTACTGGTTTACTCTCATTTTTCATAACGGGGTAAGAACTTATTGGAGAAGAATACAGCAATACGGAGTAATTTCCACATGCAGGGGAAAGGGGATGCTTTTCGTATTAAGAACTGAAAAGATAGCAAACAACATATGAAAAACAGCAAAATATTAGAAATTCCCCTCTCCCCTCAAGAAAGAGAACAAAAAGTAAAATTGCAAGTATGCAGAAAATGTAAACAAAGTATATGAAATCTCAGTAAAATATTGTGTACCTGTTAAAAAAGTAAGATTAAACTCTAGATTCATTCTCATTTTGCTAAGGATGTGGATTTCCCAGGGTACATTACAGTAGCTCCTGTCTGTAGTTTAACTCTGCCCTTCACTTACTCAGCACCATAAAGACTTGTTACAGTCAGTGACAGATGAGTTATCTCAAAGTTTGTATTGTTACTGAAGCAACAGAAAAGTTCGGTACAAATCTTAACTGAAAATAAATGGGAGTGAATTTATCAGGTTCTAATTAATCCTTTCTTTGTCATTGCAGCTCCTACATTTTGTAGTGTGTTTGTCTTAGAAGGAACTTTTTAACATAATCATATTAAGTATCTGAATTTACTCACAACACTATTAGCATTAGCACATTCAAAGGGTTTTGAAAATTGAACCTGATAAGGGTTCTGTTTACACACACACTTTCAGTCTCCATGAAGTATCTTAACAGATTGTGAGTGGATTAATCTGCCAAGATTAGGACCTTTAAAATGTCTTCATCAGCTAGTCAAAAGAAAGCTAGACTTTCTTCAGGGTCAGCGGAAGGAAACAGACATCTGTGCAACTCATTCTAATCTAGGCATCTGTAACAGGTCAGACAAGTCGCTTACTTCTTTCCATCAGTTATAAAGCTATGACCAGCCTCACCAGTAAAAATTATTTTTAGGTAAATATTGTGGTAAATATGCTAGACCCTGGAGACCTTTTTTGCATGTGAAGCTTAAGTTCTACCTCTGCCTCCCAGGAACTTCAGAACAATGTTACACCTACAGTTCTGGTACTTCTGTATTGCCTCACAACAGATTAAAAGTTTCCAGAACTGAATAGCTGAGATATATTCTCTCACATGTGCTTTATTGCAGCTGAAGTCAGTCTTGTCTCTTTCTAGCATTATATTCTGCTATCTACTTTTTTTGTGATATTCAAAGTATAATTAAAATAATGCAAAACATATTCTAAAAATCTTGCATGTATATTTAGTATTTCAGAAGCAAAAGTAGCTCATCAGTCTGTTATTTTTAGATGGGCATACAAATCTGCTACTGCAAGCCAATTCTACAGGCCTATTTTCTTCAAAAATTACTTGGGGTGCCAAATGAAATCACAGTAGGCTTTTTGATACCTGTGCATTACCAGTTATCACTAAAAACACTGTATGAGCAAGTTCTTCCACAAAGAGAAAAATATCTAAATTATTCTTCCTACAAATTTGTGTTTGCTCCTATTTTTATGGCAATGACATCAGCTCCCCACCATCCCTATCACACCTCTACTCAACGGAAGATTGCACATGCTGTGCCCACAGCTATTTGCGCACTGAAAGGATTGAACAAACATGATGACCAGTCGATTGGCTGCCACAAACAGCACGTGTGATGCTCAAGTCCTGTCCTGTCTGTCCCTCCCTCAAGGGAACACTAATGCTGCTCTCCCATTCCACTCGTTAACCAGTTTTCACACAAATAAGGTACAAACATGACGACCTTTGGGACTTCTTCCTTACTTTTACTTTCAATAGACACCGGCAAACCAATTCAGAAGTCAGGAAGGAGTGGCAGATAGCAGCAGGCAGCCTCATTAAACCACGTTTAAAAAGGAAAACAGGCCAAGAACAACTTAAGCATGTAATGAAAATACAGATGAAGAACTCATTTTATGTAGAAGTTGTAAAAAAGTCATCATAAATTAAATTGCAGGACAATATGCACTGATGGACTATAATAGCTATGCAGATTCTGTTCTGCCGTTCTGCCAAGACATTGTTGATTGACAGGACTCAGTACAGAACTGTGCATGAGAACTAGCTACAAAACTGTTCTTCGCACTACACTTGCCATATGGGTAGGCCTTTTGCTTACATAAGCTATACGAGGTGTCAATACAATTTTAGCACACCTGAAAACAGAATGCAAATTCAAAGTCTATGATTGCATCCACATGACCATATGGCCATAACCATGGAATGTATAAGGAATAAATACAATAGGTAGTCCAAAAATTTTCCAGAACTCTAGCATTAGTTTGAAAAATAAACTAAATCATCTATCACTTGATTTTTAATTAATCAGCATTGCTTTTTATAAAATGGCATGGGCATAATGGAATAAATCAGTACAATATTCTAAGTAGCAGAACAAAATCTGAAAGAACAAGTACAAATCTAAGTGTCTCTCAAAGAGAATGTAATAAATGTCAAAGCTTTAAAAAAAAATAAAATCTACTGTTCTAATTTGGAACTCATCATGATTATTCCTGTAATTTCTTAAGACATCCATTTAAAATTTATTTTTTCCCTCATCACCAACTTTAGCAGAATTTTATTCCTTCTTGATAAAAATGAGTTCTTTCAAATATTGGAAGATGAATGTTGTGGAACAGCATTCATATTTTATACTTCAATGTACTAGGTAAGAAAGATATATTCATTAAAAACCGAAAAGATGGAATGGTTCTTTCACTTGAATATTTTCCAGATGATTGCCTTCATTTAAGCCAATATCAAGTGCACAGTCTTAAGAGACTGTAGCTTTATCTAATTTGTGTTCTTCAATAATAAATATATCACTTTATAATTAGTTTTCTTCTCCAGCAGTGTGGAGAAATATGGACCAAATACAAAACTAGAGTTGGAAAGTTAAGTTTTTAATTGAAAATTATCAAAGAACAAAAGTATGTTAATATTATGCAATAGCATGGTAATTTATCTGTGAGAAGATCATTACCATCACAACCTTACTCTGAACAATAAAAGTAAAACTAAAGAGTTGACTGAGCTGAAGCTATGACTGAATTAAAATAAAAATCTAGCAGGAAAAACCTTGATTAATGAAAAGCACATGGGAATGAAACATGTAGAAATACAAAAATAAATTTTCAAGATGAATTAGATAATTAAAAAAATCCTAACACCTTTTCCTTCTCTTTATAAATAAAAATTACTACTTTTGAGATCGACACAAATATTTTAGTTTACAAGAGTAAAATAAGTGCTACTTAATGATCAACTTCATTTGTAGACTGTATGCAAAGAACATCCCAGTCAATTGCTTTAAAAGTTGCACACAATTATTTGGTCTATTTCCTTAAAAAGTTTATTTTATTAATAACAAATAATGAAAAATACTCTTCACGGCTACTGAATAACCACATAACTGAATAACTTGTTTCAGAAAACACTAAAATGTACTAGATTTCATTTCTATGTGATGACAACAGTCCTACCCTGGAAAAATAAGGCAGGTCTTTATTTTCTTGTTCCTGATTACTTCTTGTAAAAGGAAATTTGGTCTCTAACCCCTTCCAACTTCTTTTCATTAGACCAAAGGTAAAATACCAGCTTGTTTTCTTCTTCTTCTTCCAGTTCACAGCTCTTCCAAAAGAAGCTCAGAGCTGTTTCCCTCCCTGGACTGATTAGTCAATTCACTGGAAACAAAGAAAACATCTTTACATAGTATTCTGATGCCATCATAAATAATTACAGTTTGCCCAACAACCTTGATTTGATTGACTTTATCAGTTGAGTAAATTTTCTCTTCTAGTTCCAAACACACCAATATCAACTTGTTTAGTGTCAATATTACAACATCCCTCACACTACAACTATCTTCAGCTGCTGCTTAGTCAGTTGAGGCTAATAATTGTCTTTCCTGTTGCAAGGAATATTTCCTGTGCCAGTATCTCACAAGCTTAAAATAAATGAACAACTCATAAAAAAACTTATACATTGGCATTTGAGCCTAAAATTGGATTCTTCAGATAGCTTATGCTGAAATAAATGCACAACAGAGAGAATCTGTTAGATGGAAGGCAGACACTTTTGGCAGCAGCCTTAACTCGAGAAGTACCTAGCAAACAATCTTACTTTTAAATATTACCATTAAGCATGGAGAGGCAAACTTAGTAGTGTTGGAAAAAAGAAATAGTGAATTTTAGCGGTGAATTGAAAAATAAGTAAAACGAGGCACAACTATTAAGAATGACTGAAGCTTAAAAAAAAAAAAAGAATCCACCAAAACCAACAAACAGAACAAACCACCAAACACAACCTCCACAAAAAAACCACCTACACTTGTATCTTGAAAACAATGAGGAAAAAGCTACTCTAAATTTTCTGGAGAGACCAACTATGATAAGAATAATGAATGCAATTAAACCAACTTAATATCCACCCAAGTCCTCCAGTTTCTAAGATGTGATGCACAGTTGTGCATATTCAAAGGTAGTCTGAACTTCAAATCTGTGGCTCAGGTAAGTAACAGCATGCAAGGTGTAAAAAGTATACACTCACTTATGCTACAAACAAACAAACAAACAAAAACCAAACAAACAAACCCCAAAAAACCAACAAACAAACAAACAAACAAACAAACAAACAAACAAACAAACACGCAAGAGTTGCAACTAAGCTGGTATACAACACAATTTTACTTCATCTTCCAGATGAATCATGCTTACAGTCTAACCAGCTGCAATGGTTAGATTTTTTTATTTTGTACTATACATGACTTAAATCTGAGTTTCTAAAGTTTTCAGCAAAGAGTGTGATTCATATATGCTTGGCTGACATTTACGAGTGTAAAATACAAATAATAATACACTAAGTGAATGAATCTAGAATATTAATCCCAATAGCTTGCATTCTACATTCTGAAGTCTCATGAAGGAAACATTAATGCCTGCAATTTGTGAAGGACTGAAACTCAAGTAAGATCATGGTCTTTGAAAAAGATATGCAAGACATTCTCAGCAATACCTATGACTCATCTAATTATGTGTAAGGCTGAGTCAGAGCAGAACTGATGGATTACTTTCCCTGGATCATTACTTAGAAAAGTAGTCTGCTGGGCAAGAGGGGTTTTTTTTGTGTCTGTTTTTTTGTTTGTTTGTTTGTTTTGTGTTTGGTTTTTTTGTTTTCTGTTTGTTTGTTTGTTTTGTTTTGTGGGTTTTTTTTTGTTTGTTTGTTTTAAGAAATATTCTTCACTAGAAAACACCAATGTAAAAAAACTCAACAAACTTCTAAAAAAAGAATTTCAATGGACTGTCATTGCTTTTTCTGGGTAACAGCAATCTCCTCCTTTCTCCCCAACAGTGCTAATCTGTAATATTACTCAAATAACAAAAAAAATTGACATTGTGTTTATTGCTGCTGCTTTGCACAGTTCTGATCACACTTCAATTTTGTGACCTATCACTGAAGAATATTTCTTGAAAATCAGTAATTAACACTTATTTTAACAATTTATTCCCAATTTTGAGACAAAAGGAAAAAAAGGTAAAGACAAGTCTTGATAAATACGCCTATTCTTAATTTCCATTTAACAGGTTTCATTGGCAGTTCTCAGTTCTGCAGATGCTTAACTGCAAACAGAATTAGTTTCCACACACAGCTGAGTATTATTACTCCAAAGCCCCTTAGACACAAGATTCAAGTGTGTAAAAATTGTTCATATAGTCTTGTGTGACAAATACTGGCTACTGAACAATTAAATTAATTGCTATTTTAAGCTTTTACCAATTTATTTATCCTCTTAAAAAATAACATTACATGTAGCTTAATGAAATTATGAATACCTAAGACAGGTTTATTTTTTAAAATATAACCTCAAACCAATTTTTTGGAACTAGTAGTTCCATTTTTTAATACCTAATGCTATTTTTTATTTGAAGCTTTCTTTAGTGTGTCCTGTACTTACCTAAGAAGATGCTTACCCTTCCAGCCAAAATCTCAAAATTGTAAGAAATAATATGTGCTTGACACTATTACTTCATCCCAATTTTATCTTTAGTATCATTAATTTTTCTTTAGCAATAAAAACTAGATATTTTTAAGAAACACTGTATTCATATAACCATTTTTTTGCATATCACAATTTTTTACATATATTCAAAGATATTTGGAATCTACATCTGCAAAAGGTCACTCTAGATCATTATATTTTTCACCTGTTCATTGTCTATACCAACAGCTATTTTAATAAACATCCACACTGCCATCCAGCAAGCTGAAAGCTAAAACAGAATTCTCCCAGAAGCTTAAAGCCACTATAGGGCACCTCCAAAGCAAGAAACTACTCTCTTTGACACCCACCATGTAGGATGATGGGGGAGGGGTGTTACACCAGCTGCTGTTGCTGTCACATGGGTTGTCATTAACAGGTTAATTTGAAAGGCTGCTAAATGATCTTTGAAATCAATCTAGACTTAATTAAAAAAACAAAAAACAAAAAACAAAAAAAAACCCCAACCAAACAAAAAGAAACCCCAACCAAACAACCCACACCCCCACCAAAAACACAACAAAACACATTATGTACCTAAATTAATTCCCTGACAAATCCGTGAATAAAAACATCTATCTCACACATTCATAGATATTTGAAGACAACAAGACTATGAAATAAATATTCTTTCTACAGCCAAAATGAATGCGACTTACTTTCTTCTACTTTTCAAGTGACTCACATCTAAAGCTCTTTTTATAAGTATTCTAGGGACAGAAATTTTCAGTCTCAGTTAAAGATAACTTGTGAACCAGAACAGGATTAGAGTTGCTATCACTTGATTAGGAGAAATTCCAAATAATTTCTTTAGATATTACTTCAAGACTTCATTACTTCTAAATTCACCACCTGTAGGCTTTTTGAACATGTCCTAAGCAATCTGTTCTTGTCCTCATCAATCTGTTTGATTCATTGGTCCCAATTTCTCTTCAAACAGATATTTGCTTATTGCAGCTGTTTCATTTTCTGAAGGCAGTGATATTGAAGTTCTTTAAAATCAACAGTGTTGTACAACACAGGCTTCCAGAGTAACTAGGGTTCCTACAATGACATTTTTATCTGCCTAATTACAAAAAGCAACCAAGTATTAACAAATAAGAGTTGCCAATTTTTAACATTCTTGACTGTGTTCATAGAACAGAATGACATTGATTTCAAAAGCTCCTGATTTCTTTTTGCAAAGGAAATACTATTATTGACAAAGAAAGGTCCATGTTTTATTCAAAGAATCCCCAAACTGCTAAATTGAAACAAAAGATACCTAACAGGACCAAGAATTCGAATAAGGTTATCATTCAGTTATGTAAAAAAAAAAAAAAAAAAAAAAAAAAAAAACCAAAAAACCAAACCATTTTTTTGCATGACTCTCCTTAACCAAATATAGCCTTTTACAGTCCACATAGCTCAAATAGTCTGGGAATTTCTGAGAAAAGAGCAAGACTAAAGGAAACAGAACTTAAAGCTTTCCACTTCCTCCTACGTGCAGTCAACAGGAGTTTCAGAAGTAATTATTCAGCCACTACTGAATATTTAAGTGTGTGTTTAAAGTAGTGTAGTGCTCTGACTGTGGAAAGTGAAGAATATATTCAAATTTTGCTGAATTATTAACCTTATCTCAAGCTGATATATATTATTTGATATACTACAAACTGTCTCTTCAGATCTAGAAACAATCTATTGAGATCTACTTATGCAAAGCTGTTGGTTTTGATGCCGTCACACCATTATATACCACCAGAGAATTAATTCAGTAATTATTTTACTTGTTCTGATACGTAATCTGAAATTCTGCAGAAATGAGATGGGTATACAAAAGCAGAGAGACAAACTTAGACCATTAAGCAGAAATCAGCTACCCCAATGAAGGTCATTCTTCACTTTATTCTTCTGATGTGAACTGGCCAAAAAACTAGTGAATACGTATAGGTGTTTTAAGCCACATTTTAGTAGTGATTTGGAACAGAAATATTAATGTGTCATTTGCTCCATGTACAAAGGAATACCAGATTATTCTACCTGAGTGTGTCTTCAGAGTAGTCTAAATGGTCCTCAATTTACAGTTTCCTTCTACTATGCTCGCTATCAGTTTACATCTTATCTACAGTTTTTATGAGATAATTTACCTTAATGAAAGAATAGAGTATCCCAGCAAAGAAGAAATAAAAAAAAGAAAATCAATGCCTTCATACAAAACACTGGTAATCTTTCACCAGTTTTGCCTAGAATTTTGTACAGTGTCAGTCAACCTGCTCAATAAAGGTGCATTTGAACTAAAATAAGAGCTCAAAAATATATTAGTAATATATTAATATATTAATATAATAAAATATAAGTAATATATTAATGGAATTGCAGAGACTTCTCATGCAAGTAAACTAAAGGAGTTTAGCAAAATCAAGGCCAAGATGAAAATGACTGCTCACTCGAAATTCATTAAGTGCTACAGATTTGAGGCATAAGAAAATTATTTAAGGCAATAAAGATCGTTAAAGGTAGTCTTAAAAACAGGTTAGAAGACTCCCAGTCTTTCACAAGCAGAATCTCTGAGAGTTACACATGGACAGTTTCTGGTCAGAATTGGCAGTCCTTAAACAATGTCAGGTATCCCACCATAGCAGGACACTTGAAGTAATCCACTGGCTAGAGAAACCCATTGAAACCTACAAACAATATGTTAGCATTCTTGATTAAACTGAGATGTTCCTATATCTACCCTAAACCACATTTAGTTCAGACACGAACACTGACTTCACGCAGTTTTGGCCAAGTGTTTAACTGAGCATGTCACCCACCCATTGCCTAGCTACCTGCCCATGCCAGTACAACAATGAAGCACTCTTTTCTTCATCACCTCAGCCCAAAATGCAGGGGAAAGGTGAGAAAAAAGACTAAATCCTTGGAAATATTATATTTATCTCGTTTTAGCTGAATAAACTACAGGTATTAGCATTATTGTAACCCGATTAATAAAAAGTTGATTATTGGACTAAAAATTAGACTCCAGCTCAACAAGATTTTGTCGCTCACAAATTGATGGGAATTCAAGCAAGCTAATCTGTAACTTGGATGCAACAAATTGGTAATAATTTTATACTTATCATTTTCACTTCCCACTCCACTGTCTTCTTGCAGAGATAAAAAAATAATTAAACTAAGCAATAACATGACAATATTGAAATGCTTTATCTGTATCTGATAATTCCTCCTTTTGTCTTACGTTACTTTCCTAAATCAATGCTATTCTAATGAAGACCCTTTCCTTCTGATAAGCTAAGGACATATTTAATTTGTGGTAGCTTGAAATAGGCAAATTAATTTATCTACTTTAAAAATGTTGATCATTACGAACTGCCTTATCATACAGTCACTCTTACTTGTTTGTTCCAAAGCTGCTCCAACTGCTTAGGGAAAAAATATGTGCTTACACTGGGGAAAGCCAGAATTTGGTTTCAAAACTGGCAGGAGCTCTTGACTTACACAGGGGAAGGATATTGCTATTAAGCCCAATGGCAAAAGCTTGAAAACTGAGGAGGTGCGTCCAAACACTGTTGAGTTCAGAAATCATCAGGAAACACGCAGAAAATAACCACTGCTTGACAGAAACAAGAAATTCTTAGTGAGGTGACTGGGGCACTCTTGAGGACAACTGTGGTCAGCTGGAGAAGCTCCCAATCCTAAGGGTCAGACAATCTTCAGAAAGGTTTTGGTTCTGCACTTCCCCGCAATTGATCATTACCAAATATTACAGCTCACACATTTTGCTTTGGATAAGACTGCTCTTCAGCAATTGCAGGAACTTTGTGGAAGCAACACTTCTTGTTGAGTTCCAACAAACCTTATGAGTAAGCTATTTTCCTCACAGGAAATACTCAAAAGATAGATAGAATTTCAGTCATGTTTAAAATTAATAGGATGATGTGGCCACAGTTCAAACAGTATAAGTATGCACACATATACACTACATATACAGTCAAGTTTCATTTTGTCCCTTGTACTTATACATGAAAAGACTAATATCAGTGTACATGGAAGTCAAACTTCCTATCTGGTGTCTAGTATATGTTGCTTAGTTTAGCTCATAAGTATAAAATCTCTTTTGCTTTCAGAAACAATCAAACTACTATAAAAAAGATAATTTATCTCAGTAAATGCCAACAGTTTTCACTGGGGAAGATTCCTATATCTTCACTCTAATTAAAAAAACCTAACAAAACCAACTCCGTAATGTCTAACAGCAAAAACACCAAACATACTGCTCAAATGAAATTATGAAAACGCTCATGAATATTCCAGGCGAATTTCAGTGTCAAGGGAAAAAGGTTCATAAAATTTCACAGCCTGAAGACGTGATTAACTTTTAGAAATAGTTCCCCTTTACTAAAACACAAGAGATTAATTCAGTGCGGCAAAGTGAAGAGTATTAATGTGAGAACTTGGCTGTTCAAATTATAGGATGGTACCCTTTTGAGATACCTAACAAAAGTAGTTGAAGCCAAAGTATGTGTCATGTCACTAGTTAATCCTTCATTAACGGCAATTATTGCAAAGCCTTACTGGGGATACAGGTTATCCAGCTTCACTCCCCACCTCTGTGGAGAGAAGTCCTGATGTTAAGCAGATGTTTATCTACATTCCTCTAAAACTGCATTTACAGTTAAACAGGGAAAATAATTAAGCAACATAAAATCATCATGCCAAGCCAACATTGTGCTTTAGGTTTACAAGGCAATATTACAAATTATCTTCTTCAAGTAGAATTTGGAATGGTCATACATCATAGAAACAAGGGCATAATGAAGTACCTGCAACCTGTTCCTTGTGATAGACCAACACTGCAGTCCCTTGAAATCATAACATGGTAAGGAATTTTCTTTGGGTGCCTTTAACTCAGAAAATCAGACTTTTTGCAGAATGAAAATTACTGGTTTCTTATGATGGATTACAAAAAAAATAAAAAAGAGTAGTGAAAACCAACTAGCATTCTGCTTGTAAAGTCTACTGAATTAAACTCCATAAATGTAAACATCTTCAGAATTGGTGCCTCAAAATCTGCATACTTTTTTTTCCTTTGAGATTGGCTTCTCATTAGAAACTTCAATAAATTTGCAACTAAAGGAACGTACCAGTGCCCCTGAGAAGTTGCAACTCTTCCACATCTCTTGAACTGGATGGTTTATTTTATTACATACACATGTAGGCAGGAGATTTAAAAGTAGTTTGGGTTGCAATTTTGATCCCCCCTCTAGTAGAAATATATTTCTCCTTTTAAATGGCAGATTATTTCTTTCCTTCATGCAGATACTTCTTTCCTTCCTGTTCTTTTCATGGCTTTAAATAGTTGGGTTCTAAAGTTTAGATTTTCCCTCTGCCTTTTTAGTTAGTGTTTGCAATGTACAAAGCTAAATTAAGCATGCCCCAAATCCAGAAAAATTATCTTTTGTTTCTACATTTGAAGTATATATTATAGAAAAGGAGTTTGTATTATTGATTAGACCATATGGCAGTTTATCTTGCCTTTTTAATGTATTAATATTTTTATTACAATTATAAATGAAGACAATCTCAGTCATTCTTGCAACAAGAAAAGGTAATCTGGTTCAGGCACAGAAATTCACAATTTCTAGTAGAAAACAACAATAAACTTATTAATAAAAATATTATATTATAAAGTTTGCAGTAAATTATCCAGAGATATATTTAAAATAAATACTACCTGTATGTTTGCTTTCAATTTTTGTACAAAACAGTTTCTTCTAAAACCAAATGCAGCTTTTAGAAAATAAAGTGCAAGTTTTATTTATTTAGGGATGTTATTTTCAGTATAATTCATGAAAAGCTTTGCAGCAGTTTTTAACTTTAGCACGCCATAACAATTTTAGTTCTAAATCCTTGTTCAGAACTCTCAGGAATCATAGAATTATAGAATGGTTTGGGTTGGAAGGGACCTCAAAGATCATCTAGTTCCAACCACCCTGCCATGGGCAGGGACACCCTCCACTAGACCAGGTTGCTCAAAGCCCCATCCAACCTGGTCTTAAACACTTCCAGGGATGGGGCAGACACAGCTTCTCTGGGCAACCTGTTCCAGTGCCTCACCACTCTCACAATGAAAAATTTCTTCCTAACATCTAATCTAAATGTACCCTCCTTCAACTTAAACCCATTACCCCTTGTCCTATCACTGCACTCCCTGAAAAACAATCCCTCTCCAGCTTTCCTGTAGGCCCCCTTCAGGTACTGGAAGGCTGCTATAAGGTCTCCCTGGAGCCTTCTCTTCTCCAGGCTGAACAACCCCAAGTCTCTCAGCCTGTCTTCATAGGAGAGGTGCTCCAGCCCTCTGATCATCTTCATGGATGTGAATGTGCTAATGGAGATAGTTAGAAAGGAGAGCTTGCAGTTTTGTGAATTCATCTTTAAAATTTCCTATCCTGCCTGAAATGTCATCAGTAATGGGACATAACATATTCTCAATATTCTTCATTTATGGTTCCTTTGAAATAGTCATCTTCATTTTTTTCTGTAATGGAAACAATAGTGCTAATCACATTTTCTCTGCTCCAGTGAATAGCCCTTCTCTGATATGAGTTAGTTCAGATACAAGTTCTTCTTTTAGTGGCTTGACTTTAGGATAATTTAGTATTAGATTTATTATTTTTATGGAAGAATGTTCAATCAACAACCGGTTTTCATACTGAAATATAACTGCAGGAGTAAAAAGTAAAAGAAAGGAAGAAAAATCAAACTTAATTGAGAAAAATGGCATCCGCAGAATTGGCATTTCAGCCATTCAATAGCACGTTCCAGTAAAATGGAAGGTGAAGGACAGCTCAGTTTTGCTGCTGTGTTTGGAAGAAGATCCTTTTTCCTGCACACTGACTCATATTCAACAAGAATTCTAATCCAATATATACTGCTAGTACATATTACATGAAATCTCAAAGAATTCTTACATTTCGCTGAGCTTAAACTTTCTTTTGAACCTGTGCCAAGATGGTATTCATCCTAAATTGACAGGAAGCCAAAGAACCTGATGAGAGGTGGACAAAGTATTTTCATTTTCCTACTTATCAACTATTTTTCTATGACAGCAGTTATCTGCTATATCCGACAGGATCTTTTCAATACATTTTGAAAGGTATTTGAAGTTGAATATTAATTAAAAATATTTTGTCTTAACTGGGAAACCTCTAAAACACACTGTTTTAAAATTAATCTTTTATCTTTATTTGAACCACTTACTCATCTAAGTTGCTTTCCATTTAAAAACACATTAACCTGTCCTCAAAGCAATAAAATTAGAAATTATTCCAATGCCTTTTGGCTTTTGTTGCAATCTCTAACTAGAATCAGAATCTAACTAGAATGAAAATTATGAAGATACATTCCAGGAACACAAAACCCAGCCTTGATCTGTGAAACACTCAGAGAGGAGTAGATTAACTCAGGCATGAGCCAGAGGTCCTAAACGTTCTTTTGATAAATTCCTCCCTTAACTGATAAGATGAATTTTTATGCTTTCTACGTGTGTGTCTAGGCACTTTACAAGAAGCTCTCAAAACGCTTTTTTATTCATCTATTATGATTTAGTATTCAGGAAACATGTTTGGGAGAAAACCCAGAAATTATAACAGAAAGGGTAGGTACTAAAGCTGACATAATTTTATATGCTTTGCTTGAAATTCACAGGAGGATATTGTTACAGACATACATTGATCTTTTATGAAAATGTTCTTTGTGCAGAGCCCATATACCACATTGGACAGGCTGAACTGCACTTCTGTGGTAACAGTGATAGCAGACATTTTAAGATTTAGGGTAGGTACCCTGCTACCCAGTGAAACTTGCTGTGAAATAAAGCTAACCACAGCAGCAGCAGCAGAGAGAATTTAACCTAAAATGCGTGTGCCAGACCCTTAGGGATATGTCCATACATTCTAGGTTTATTTACTCATTGCAACAGTAAGCATACAGCATACAAGAGGAAAACGCAACTATTCATAGCTGAGGCAATGCAATTGTACAAGTTCTCAGTTATGAGATAACAAAAAACCCTCTTGCTTTTTCTCTTCAATAAAAAACCTTCAGTGATAGAATATAGATGGATTTACTTTCATCTGGGTTATTTGCTTCTCTCTTTGCCAAAGCTCATTTTGAGATGCAAGACCTCCTTTCCAGCAGATTTATTTTCATTCAGTAACACCATTCCAAGTATAATATGTGGGAGTTCTGCAAAGCTCTACAGATCTTCCTCCCTTGTTTGACACTTTTAAAATGTTCTTTCCTTAGAAATATTTATCTAAAAGCAAAAGAAAGTATATACAAATTTTGTAAGATACTCACACAACAAAAACTTATGACAAGAACTAAACCCTGCATTTTATGAGAATCTAAGGTCTTGACTACTGTTCTTGCTATAAGCTATCTCCTTACTTTCTAAAAGATCTTTCAACTTCAGAAAACTATTTATTTATGCTTCTGTTTTATTAAGTACTAGATCATCCTACATTACACATATGCTAAACCATATATATCAAGCCCTGGAATTTATAAAATGGATTTGACAATCTCACAAGAACAGATCACAGAATCACAGAATGGTAGGGGTTAGAAGGGACCTATGGAGATCATCTAGTCCAACCCCCGCTGCTAAAGCAGGATCACCTAGAGCAGGTTGCACAGGATCACATCCAGGAGGGTTTTGAGTATCTCCAGAGAAGGAGACTCCACAACCTCTCTGGGCCGCCTGTCCCAGTGCTCGGTCACCCTCAAAGTAAAGAAGTTTTTCCTCATATTCAGGTGGAACTTCCTGTGTTCCAGTTTGTGCCCATTGCCCCTTGTCCTGTCACTGGGCACCACTGAAAAGAGTCTGGCCTCATCCTCTTGACACCTGCCCTTTAGATATTTAGAAGAGTTGATGAGATCCCCTCTCGGTCTTCTCTTCTCCAGGCTAAACAGATCCAGCTCTCTCAGCCTTTCGTCACAAGAGAGATGCTCCAGTCCCCTCATCATCCTTGTAGCCCTCAACTAGACTCTCTCCAGTAGTTCCCTGTCCATCTTGAACTGGGGAGCCCAGAACTGGACACACAACTCCAGATGTGGCATCGTCACCAGGGCAGAGTAGAGGGGGAGAATAACCTCCTTCAACTTGCTGGCCATGCTCTTCTTCATGCACCCCAGGATACCATTGGCCTTCTTGGCCGCGAGGGCACATTGCTGGCTCATTGAGAACTTGTCATCCACCAGGACTCCCAGGTCCTTCTCTGCTGCCCAGCAGGTCAAGCCTTAACCTGTACTGGTGCTTGGGGTTGTTCCTCCCTAGGTGCAGGACCCTACACTTGCCCTTGTTGAATTTCATTAGGTTCCACTCTGCCCAACTCTCCAGCCTGTCCAGGTATCACTGAACGGCAGCGCAGCCTTCTGATGTATCAGCCGCTCCTCCCAGTTTTCGATCATCAGCAAACTTGCTGAGGGTACACTTTTTCCCTTCATCCAGATCAATGATGAGTATGTTGAATAGGACTGGACCCAGGACTGACCCCTGGGGCACACTGCTAGCTACAGGCCACCAACTAGACACTGTGCCGCTTACCACAACCCTCAGAGCTCTGCCATTCAGCCAGTTCTCAATCCACCTCACTGTCCACTCATCTAACCCACACTTCTTAAGCTTACCTATGAAGGTGTTACAGGAGACAGTGTCAAAAGCCTTGCTGAAGTCAAGGTGGGACAACATCCACTGCTCTCCCCTCGTCTACCCTACCAGTCATACCATCATAGAAGGCTGTCAGGATGATCAAGCATGATTTCCCCTTGGTGAATCCATGTTGACCACCCCCAATAATGTTCTTTTCCTTCACATGCTTAGAGATGACCCCCAGAATGAGCTGTTCCATCACTTTTGCAGGGATGGAGGTGAGACTGATGGGTCTGTAGTTTCCTGCGTCCTCCTTCTTGCCCTTTTTTGAGACTGGAGTTACATTGGCTTTCCTCCAGTCCTCAGGCACCTCTCCTGTTCTTCATGACCTTTGAAAGATGATGGTGAGTAGCATAGCAATAACATCTGCCAGCTCCCTGAGCATTCGTGAGTGCATCCCATCAGGGTCCATGGATTTGTTGATGTCAAGTTTGCCTAGATGTTCTCTAACCTTATCCTTTTTGACCAAGGGAAGGTCTTCCTTCCGGGTTTATCCTAGTCTTATGAAGTGATTTAACCCCAGATGGCAACTAGGCGCCATGCAGCTGCTCACTCACTACCCCCACTGGGATGAGGGAGAGAATCAGCAGAGTGAAAGTGAGAAAACCCATGGGTTGAGATAAAGACAATTTAATGGGTAAAGCAAATGTCACGCACGTAAGCAAAGCAAAACACAGAATTCATTCCCCACTTCCCATGGGCAGGCAGGTGTTCAGCCATCTCCTGGAAAGCAGGGCTCCATCACGCACAATGGTTACTTGGGAAGACAAATGCCATCACTCCAAATGTTCCCATCTTCCTTCTTCCCACAGCTTTATATGCTGAGCATGTTGTCATACGGTATGGAACATCTCTTTGGTCAGCTGGGGTCAGCTGTCCCGGCTGTCTCCCCTCCCAGCTTCTTTTGCACCCCCTCCCTACTCACTGGTGGGGTGGGGTGAGAAGCAGAAAAGGCCTTGGCTCTGTGTGAGCACCGCTCAGCAGTAACGAAAACATCTCTGTGTTATCAGTGCTGTTTTCAGCACAAATCCGAAACGTAGCCCTATACTAGCTACTATGAAGAAACTTAACTCTAGCCCAGCCAAAACCAGCACAAAACTAAAATCACTGAAACAATGAAGTCACTCCAGCAGACACAGATTAAATTTGAGATTGCTAATACAAGTTTCATTGCCACAAGATGTTTTGGAGGTGAAAGGTATGCAAGTGTGTTCAAATTCACAAGGCCAACATTGTCAGGGAGTAGATCTTTTCATAGAAATCCAACAATGTATGGAGTACAGAAGCTGTGATGATGTATGAGGAAGATCCCTTTGTCCATGTTCTTTTCTTATATTCTTCCATAATCATTAGCTACTTGTCACTGCTAGAGATACAGTAGTTGCCTATACATGGCATTAGTCTGACAGTTGCTGGCAGGTCTTACGTTGTAATCCTTCTCCTGTGTTCATGTCATGTTGCTTTCTTACAGATGTTATTCAGCAAAATCTTTGTTCTATCCACTTAGTCCATAGTGATAAAACCTGCCATTGCAGGAATACATTTTAATTTGAGTTTCAAAGGGCATTTCCATGCTGAAGGAAGAGAGACAGCCCAGCATCATTTTAACCCAAAAAATGGGAGTCCAGCATAGGGATGCTTACAGGTATGTAAACCAGCTTAGTTCTTCCTCAGGTTGCGTGTCTCCAGTGCTTCAGAGATCCTGAGGCAAGCCCATTACACAAAACAAACATGCTGAAACTACATTTTAACTTTCAACAAACTTAAGACACACAGGAATTATTCTTATATAGGTCTACATGTAAATAAATATCAAAGTGTTTTAAAAGGAAAACAATACAGCTTTTGATTGCTTAAATATTTTTGTCAGTGCAACAATAAAACCAATTACAAAAATTTGTTTTATCTAAGAATAAACTAATATTTATTAGCTAAGAACATCTTCTTTTATTTTCAATTTACAATTTTACATTGTTTTCAGGGACTTCCTTCTCTGTCCCAGTCCCTCTTCTAAAGTAGAAAGGGGAGAAGTCATACACAAACAAAAATGAGGACAGAAGAAAAAATAATACATTTTTAGTTGGACAAAAATAATCCCATATTTTTCAAATGAAAAGCTGTACTTTCTAAAAAGAAATCCTTTTTTCTTAAGAAAAAAAAGTTACCTTCAACTAGTTTCAGAACACCTGCCTCCCTTCAGACACCTAGAGCCCTGTGACCTAACCATTGACACTGTAATTATGTATTACCATCCTCTGTGACAGAATAAACAAGTTTAATAATCTAAGAAATTGATTATTCAGATAAAATTTAAGTTCAATCCCACAGGATATTCCACTTAATGCTTTGGTTTTGTAGCAGTTAAACACAAGTTATTGCTTGAATGGAATTTTTTACGCTGGAAAAGTAATAGAGAATAAATTCATCCATTAAGCTGACTTCCCTTATGAGCGAGTTTCCTTCTTAGTCATGATTTTTCCTGTATTTTACAGTTTGATGACTATTTAAGAACACTCTAGGTATATCTGTTCTTTTTTAACTTCTGAGGGATAGACAATATGATTTCTGGAGATCTTTAAAATCTGCACATTTTTATCATTTACCAAGCTTTAACCATGCTTAACCAAGAAAATCAATTAGCATATGGATCCACTCGCACTTTTGTACAGATTATTCCCACCACAGGTGCCTTAGGGGGGAGAGATCAATTTTTCTCCAAGCTGCCAAGGTCTCATCCTACCTCAAAGAGGAAAGACAGTTTCATCTAGTATAACAGAGATGTAGCAGAGGGACACATTCACTTGCAGAGGGACACATTCACAAGGAATCAGGCTATGATTCAGTCGAGGGATAATTTTTTTTTTTTGTTCCCAAAAATCACTTTTCAGTACTTTGCAACAATGTTGAAAAGTTAGTTGTAATCCATGTCTATAAAACCAGGATTATTAGTCCATAAAAACTGTCAACCTCAGATGCTCGGGATCGGTAAGTATCCTCATTATTAAAGTAGCTAAGTTTCCAGAAGACATCCACGGATTTTGCAAGCAATACAGAACAGGTAATATTATTACTGAAATACTCTATATACTTTACAACAGACTTTCAATTATGCTGATAAAATGTCCCATTATAGACAGAAAGTACCAATATTATTTGCAGTTGCCAGACTATACTGTCAAAGCTGTCAGCCGTTAAAATCAAATTAGATTTGACAATCAGGATTTCAACTGCAAACTGATCTTTGGTAATTAATGTAATTAACAGTCTGAAACACAGAGAACAATGTACTAGCACCATGAACATATTGTTTGCTCAGATGAATCATTTTCACATTCCTATTTAATTGATGTGACTTTTGCTTCACATACACTACAATTACCATGTCATGTTACTGATAGAGTAGATAGAGGAAAAATTTGGCTAAATTACAGTCTGTTTTTTTTTTTTTTTTTTCAAGGACAAAAGTTTAATTAACAATTTAAAAAAATCCCTGCTCAACAATGTGAAAAACGATACACCAGTGTTGAGCATCTATATCTAAAAGTCTCCTGTTTCAACACGGAAATATCAAAGCTTGATTACTGCTACCAAACAACATGCAACATATACAGGATATTGCCACTTGTAGAGAATAAAATCTCACAGAATTGGCAAGGTTAACCAGCCTGTGGGGAAAGAACATTTTCTAAGAGAACAGTCCAACTGCACTTAGGACCCAGGAAAATGGGAGCAGAAATCTAATTTACTTGTTTAAGCCTGATTACAAGGCAAGACTAAAAGTTGTTGCCAACACATTCCCTAGCAGCAGTGTACTAACTCAAAAATTAAATGGAATATCTAAAAAAAAAAAAAAAAATTCCATATCACCACAACACATTCCGTTTGTTTCCTCAAAAAAGGAACAACACAAAGAACACAATTAAGATTCGCCTCCACAAAGGTCTTTAGCAAATTACTTTCAATATAGCATGCCTGTGATCACAGAAACATTTACTCCACAAATCATCACAGGAAATAAGTCAGTCACTGTCACAAAGCACTAAACCTCTATGGTTCAAACTGAGGGAGGTACCATAGATTCATAGCGCAGTTTGGGTTGGAAGGGACCTTAACGATCATCTGGTTCCAACCCCCCTGCTATGGGCAGGGACAATCTCCACTAGACCAGGTTGCTCAAAGCCTTGAACACTTCCAGGGAAGGGGCATCTACACCTTCTCTGGGCAACCTGTTCCAGTGCCTCACCACTTTCACAGTAAAGACTTTCTTCCTAATATCTAATCTAAATCTACCCTGAAGCTTTTTATTATAGAAACAGGTTGAAAGTGAGAGCCTTCTCTTCTCCAGGCTGAACAACCCCAACTCTCAGCCTGTCTTCATAGGAGAGGCGCTTCAGTTCTGGCCATATTCATGGCCCTCCTCTGGCCTGGCTTCCACAGCTCCACGTTTTTCTTATGTTGGAGACCCCAGAGCTGAAGGCAATACTCCAGGTGTAGTCTCAGGAGAGGGGAGTGGAAGGGGACAATCACCTTCCCCAACCTACTGGTCAACAATTTTTTTGATGCAACCCAGGATATGGTTGGCTTTCTGGGCTGTGTGCACACATTGCTGGCTCATGTCCAGCTTTTCATCCACCAGTACACCCAAGCCTTTATCTGCAGCCTGCTCTCAATCCTTTCATGCCTCAGCCTGTATTGATACAGGGAGTTACCCTGACCCATATGCAGGACCTTGCACTTGGCCTTGCTGAACTTTGGTTATCACTGATGCATTACAGGAACCTCCTGGATTGCTTATGCTCTGCTGTGTTGTCCCTGCAACAGACACTGGGATGACTGAAGTTCCCCATGAGGACCAGGGCTCGTGAATGTGAGGGTGCTCCTGTCTGTCTATAGAGGGCCTCATCTGCTCGGTCTCTCTGGAGATTCAGGGATTTTATCATCAGAGAGGGCCAGGAGCCAACATGATCAAATGTAATTATTTCTAAGAGTTTTTTTCTAGGCAAAAGGCACACACAGGAGTTGGCAGTCTGTCAGGAATTCCACTTCCATCAAAGTGCCATTTTATTATGAGCCTGTTGACACATTCACATGTATAGTGCCTATAAACTGTAACAATATGTATGTCTAGCCTGTAACCCGTTCCAGAAGTTGTGTTCAGAGTCCTCTGATAACTGTCAAGGTTAGGACTTCAAATAAGTGACTGGGGTGGAGGAACCAAAACACAGCCAACCAAAAACACTCTTCTGCTGTTCCTTATATTTTACTCATCAGAAAAAGGAAAACTGTAAAACAGAACGGGAAGTTCTCCTGAAAGAACAGTCTGCAGTGTTGCTTTTTCAATGTTTCCTGAAAAGCATAAATCCTTTTACAAAGCATGGATAAAAAGGAACAATTATGTAAAAAAAAAAAAGTTGCCTTTTTCCTCCCCTCTCCTTTTCTTTAGTTTCTTTAAATGATGTAGAAAACATAGAAGATGTTAGCAAAAAGCCAGCAAATCAAATGCAATAAATAAATATCTTTATTGACCAGCACCTATGAACACTCTAGGGATTTTTCATTAACATTCAGAGAATATACAACTTTTTATTCCAAATCCAAATGTGCTATGGAAAGTAAGATTATCTTCAATCTGGAATACATATGGATTTTTCTAGAAATTTAGGGATTTCTGTTGCTTTGGAAGTGTACCTATGTGGACTTGAGAGTCTAAATAGGTACCGAACTGTGTCAACACCGACCTAAGAGAACACACACATGTTAAAATAGGATAGTATCAATTTCATGAAGCCCTGAATTCCACAATACTTCCCTTTCTAGACATAATCCTGCATACTACTACAGCATACCAGTGCTTTGCATGGTCATTCTAGATGGTCTCATTGTCTTCAAATTCTATTACTATGAATGGGAAACTGGAATTAGTTATACCAGCAGCTACCTTCTTACAGCTCTACATTTTTGAGTGATGTGTCCACAGCCAGCCCTGATGCCCCTCACAGAAACTGATCAGTCCCCAGCATCGTCCTACACAATTTGTCCTCGTTTCACGTAGCAGGAACCCACACTTTGCTGGAGGCTGCACCGGAGCAACTTACAGATGAATCTTAATTCCCTGGCAATAGCCATTTCTTATCACAGTCCTACAAGGTACTAACCTGCACCACTCCATGCAGAGACCCTTTCTGTCTAGTTCCACATATTGGTGATGATGAGTTTAACTGGCCAAGGATCCCTCCTGAGTCTCTGCTCTGATGGTAAATTTCATTTAGAGATGAAATGTATTGCTGGTCTGAGTGAACAGGTAGGAAAAGAGCATTTTAAAGCTACTTTGAATTACATGAATTAAAAAAGCAAGGAACAGCTCAGGTGAGGCAGGACAGCAAGACATAAAATGATTAACTGAGACACAATTAGTTTCAATAATTCCAGTCTGATCATACATTCCAGAAAGCAAAAATTAAAATATAAAACTTAAATTAAGCAAAAGCGAAGTAGCAACAACCAAGCTATTTTTAATTTTCCAGGAAGACTGGGGTTTTGCAGTACAAGCAAGATGAAATACCCTACAGGAACTGGAGAGTGAAAATACTAAATTGGCTTTCCTCAATGTTGTCAGAAGCTGATTTTCATCTCTTCATTTTGCTGATAAAGAAAGGCTAGAAATGCCTATTGTTTTCCAGCCACAGCTTGGAAAACAAGGCAATTTGAGACTCTCAACTTAGTGATTTTTCTTCCTATCACAAATGATCTATAAGTTTCATTACTCTATGATCTTTGATTCCTCAGGCAGAAGTTCTGTTATATAAAATAAGCCTCCTAGAAACTGAAACAAAACCAGACATGCACAGAATTCCAAGCAAACAAAAACATCTCAACACCAAGCCTCATTTCAGTTTATCTACTTAACTGCGGTCTGCCTGTAGAGCTGCTGCCCATTGCTGACTTGCCAGCAGGTGCTATATTCATTCAATTGGTTCATTCTTAAGAGGAAGTACTTTTATTTAAAAAGCCAAAAAAGCCCCAAACTGCTCAAAATGAAGAACCAAGCAACCCAAACACCTGCCTCTGGCAGCATGAGCCATTTTGCTTTCATTAGCTGCCATACTGAAAACTGGTTTTCATGTTCCTCATGTTTGTTTACTTGCTGCACTGGAGGACAGGCACAATGACATAGCTTACGAAATAGGAAGGTAAACAGAACTTCAATATTTTTCCAAAGAGAAAAGGTGAAAAACAATTATAAATTGGATTACAAATTTTCCTAGAGAGTTTAGGAAGAACAGTTCCCATTGCCCCTTTTAATAGATTAGCTTCATTGGAAAGTATTTACTGTCCTCATCATTGATGTGTCATGAGAAAAAAAAAAAAGAAAGGAAATATTTAACAACTCAAGATGAGCCACTTATCAATGACTTTTAATTCACTGTGGTCCCATTCACAAGTTGCTACCATGATTAGTGAAGTAGCTAATTTGATATTCTTTTCAGCTGTTGCTCTCTGGGGATAAAGAAAAGAATTCAGTAGTTACAAACATATAGATGGTAAGTATAGCAAACTGCCTAAAGAATAGCAGCAGCACAGGTAAGCTCCTAAACTGGTTTTGATATCATAGCTTTTGTCAGGTATACTGACCAAGTCAGAGAAGGGTTGCTTTCAGAGAAAACTACGAGAAGGTAAAAGTGTAGAGGAAGAAGGCATCCTAGTTATTAAAATTATAATTTTAGACATATTGCCATTACACAACAAAATAACTTCTATGTAGAAATAGCAGTTTTGCTGGAACAGGTTCCTGCCTTCATTACGGACTGTTTTAGTGAGGGAAGACTTTCCATTACAGCCAAAAAAAAAAAAAAAAAGAAAAAAAAGAAAAAGAAAAAATCTTACCAACAAAACCAAATTTTGTCTCTCTCCTTTTTCATACTTCTAAGTATCTTTTTATACCTATTTATTTTATCTGCTTTTTGCATCCCAATTTACCCACTGAATACAGGGGGAAAGGAGGATAAAGAAAAGAAAACAAATTAGGAATACCCTAAAACAAAAAAAAAAGTTTTTTTAAAAGACAAAATTCAAACAAGAATTATTGTATTAAACAGTTGTATACAACTGTTAATTCCATATATTCAAGTGTCCATCTGAAACACAAAAAAAACCCCCCAAACAATCAACCAAGTTTCCAGTTGTTGACTTTAACATTGCACTAAATTGAAACAGCAATATCTGTATTGCCAAAACTAACCTAGAAACAAATGCTCTTGCAGCTATTACTCTCATAAAATGCCATTTTTAAATGTTAGTGACCATGGGAAAGTATCTGACTGAATTTGAGACTACATATTTCCCATTACAAAAGATGACAGGAATATTTTATCAAAAATAACACATGAAACAGTATATGCAATATGAAACCTTAATTAAGCTGTTCTATTTCTTCAATAGTTTGTCATATAAATGATTCAGTGGACCTATGTTTTTCCTAGTATTTTTACCTGAAAGAAAAGTACTTAATGCACATTTATAAAAGTAGTCTACTTAGCCTTACATGAAATAACAGAGCTGGCAGAGAAATTCAGGCTTAGTGCCATGGCCCCGAGGACATCGCCAGTTCTGTCTGTCCCTGTCCGTTCCCCTGAGCCTCCCCTCACCCTTCCCAGGACCCATTTCAGCTCCCGGGGCTGTCAGTGCCTGCCCCACTGAGGCGGCAGGAGTGCCTGGTCTTGGTCCTGTCTCCTGTGGTTCTGGCTCACAGACAATTTCCTGTAGAGACCCTGGACCTCCACTGAGGACGGCTTTGTCTCCAGCCCTGCCTCTGGCCTTGCCTCCTGCTGTTCCTAACCAGATCCTGGCCATGGCTCATCACCTCACCTCATCTGCCTGGGACTAATGACAGTCCTGTCACCATCTCCAGCCCTCCTTGGGTGCTGCAGGACTGCGCCCTGTCCATGATGGCCCTCCTGGTGCTTGTGGGAGCCCTTGGTGCCCAGCTCATCCTCCCTTGTGGAGCACCTCTGCTCTTGCTGCTCCCAAGCGCTCAGTTCTCCTTAAGAATAAATTATTACATATTTAATTAAACCTGACATGAACAATGGACTAAAAAATAAAACTTCTTGGTCATTAAAAGCTGTTGATGCACTTACTGCACTTACTAATGATTTCCATTAGCTCTCTCAGTGGTAAGTGTTTAGGAACAATAGGATAAAGATGACTATATTACATTTTCTTTCAATTGATATATATGAAAGAACAAGGAACCTGCACACAGATAAAGTAAATTAGAATTCTGTCCCTGAATTAAGTTTGATCATGAATTCTTCACAGAAATTTATATCAAGCCTAGAGTTAGCTCCTGATTTTAGCTGAAGCTGAAATTAACTGAATTTATGTTTCAGTAGTTCTTATTTGTAGGTGATATTCCCCTGGTCCTCCTCTCAATCACTTGAGACATTTTCCTTTTAAACCTATTATTATTATATTTTCAGGAGGCAATGAAAATGTCAATAATCAGTCAGAACAATATACAATTATGACACCAATTGCAAACCTCTAATTAAAAAAAAGAAATTGCTCTTGCTGTTGAAAGCTTCATGTTCACTTTATCCAGGTTTGACATGTTCGCTGTGAATATACTGTTCTATTTCTATACAATAAGAATTGCCAACAAAATCTTTTCATAGTTGTATTTAAATACTAACATCACAAAATGGTTTTAAAGGCTTACTTCCATCTTTAAATTATAATTATTTGAGGCTCTGAATAAAATCCTTTGAAATCTAATGAAGTAAACTCTCCCAGTGTCACTTTTATTAAACAAAAGCATAGATTAATATATATTTTGCATTTTTTGTTAAATTTAATAAAATGCAGTTATGCAAAGATGATATTGGAATAATCTTGCATTGCAATATTGTGAAGCACATGCATTATTCAACTTACATTTAGAAAATTAATTCAGAATGTAGCAGACTCTCAGAGATATATGATAAAATAGCAAAGGTAACATTTCCAAAGGCCATGCTTGGTGGAAGCAGTTCACGGTCCACAGAGACAGAGTAACCTTTTGTAAAGTGAGAGCAGCTAACCAAGAAAGTAAGCAAAACCAAGTCCAACTGCAGTGCTGGTGAAGGTAAGAAAGAGCAAATGGACAAGTTTATCAAGACACACTATAAGGCCAACATCTCTCGCACTCTGAAGGAGAAGACAAATCTCATGGCTGTAGAAACTGAGCTGTTGATAGAGCTGCTCCACTGGAAGGCAGCCAGGTACATGTTGAACATCAAAGATAAAAACCCAGAGGTTACCTTTCTTCCTTTTTTAAAAAAGCAATTTCTTATTTGTCTACCACCCTATTACTTAATGAAAGAGAAGTACAAGAGACAAAAAGATGAAGGTATATACAACGTGATGTCAAACACAGTGGTGAAACTGGAAAAAAATGAGATTCTTCACCGAAACGTTGATAGGTATTGAAGCATACCAAATTGTCATCCATATGCTGATACTATCTCTCAAACTCTCCATTCTATGACTCTTCAAAGGAAATTCTGTTTCCAGCTATAAAAAGAACTGCAATCAAACCTTTTGTACTCATTTCTACCAGACAGTCCCTACGCTTCACATACTTGTGCTGCTGCACCCTCCGGTCCCACAGCCCAGCGTGCGGCCAGCGCTGGCTGAACCGACTGCAGCCTGTGAACCCACCGTGCCGGGGCAAGGCACAGGCAGGTGACCCTGGTGTTGCGCTGCAGCTGGCAGCGTGTCGACAAAGGGAGTTTTGGACTGAATGTAGTCCCATAAAGGGAGCATTTCTCAAATGTACACTTCGCTCTGGCTTCTTATGTGTCTCAGGAGGTCATGCAAATGCAACACGTGAGCACACAGTAATCCACAGGTCTTGCTGCCCCATGAGTCAGATGCTTGCCTGTCATGCTGCCATTAATGCAGAAGATGATGTACAGTCTGCATTTATTGAGTGTGTTTTGCTTTGTTTTTTTGTTTGTTGGTTTGTTTTTTTTTTTAAAGCAGGAAGCACTTAAACTTCAAACTGAATTCTGGTCACCAGGGCCATAAAGAAAGTGCCTCAGAAGTTGAAGAGCATAAAATGAAATTTATTACACTATTTATGTCCTTTTCTGTGCAACCTCTACTATTAAACAAAACTAACTCATCAGATGACCTTTACATCTTTAAGTTAGACAAATTAATGATGAGCAGGGACCGAATATTTCCAAAACTAAATAATTTCAAAGACATGTTTGGTAAATTTATCTTTTGTACTTTTAACCAAGCGTAAAACTCAAATTCACTAAATTTCAATTAAATGTTCACCAGGTCATCCATTTTGGTAATTTACAACCTTATGTCACAATGTAAATGCTGGATCTTTTTGAATGTAGGTATCTGACAATCTACAAAACAAAAACAAAGACTGATAATACGATGTGGTATTCTTAAAATAGAAAATCTATCTTCCAATATTTGTCCTATGATTTTCCATCTTTAAACATATTCCGTTGAAATCTCATTCCTAGGTTTTCTGTTGTGGCCATCAACTTGTCAGTAACAGAGCAAAAACCAGTTAATTCTCTTAAAACTATCAACATCCTTTACTTCGGTGTAAGAATATAAAAAACAATAACTACTGTCAGATTTGCATGGTCAGTTTTAGGGGCCATTTTTTATTATTTTTGTAAGAACTTCAATTAATAAACCAACAGAGGCAACAACCCGTTTAATACAAGATACTATCTAGTTCACTCAGTACCAATTCTAACACTTATTTCTGTAATTTCCATAAAAGCTAGGACGTGAGACAAGCCATATAGGAAAGATCCATAATACACATAGCACAGTGAAAATGAATAATACAGGATAGTTTCAGAAGGTAATGGTTGGGAGGAGCCCATAATACACCCAACAGCCACACATAGTTCTACAGCTGAAATCTCTTCAAAATACCAGTGATGCATGAACTTATCACTCTCTATGCAAAGACTAGAAGAGCTTAAGTCATGTACATGTTCTTATATAAATAACACATCTACTTAGGAATTGACTAATTGTTATTACCCATGACAGTGACTCCTACAGACTATTTTACATGCTGTATAAATAAATATTTTCATTGACTTGAAATGTGATAAATTTATTGGAAAGTACTCTATTGATAAAGTGTAAAAAGGAGGGTGGGTTTGTGGGTTTTTTTGATAATAAATTAACTTCTGACACATGGCGACAACCTCTACTGAAACAGTTTTTAACATTCCAGTAACTATTATAAAGGTAAAATTTCCCTAATTTTAAAAGATGGAGGGGAAGGAAAAAAAAAAAACAAGAGAAGACAATTACTCCATTGCCCAAACAGTCTCTGGGCAAGTATCTTTTAATGAACAAATATAACTTCTAATATGTGGAATATATTTTAACATCTTTTCAACTGCAAAGTATAATCATCTTGTGGAGGCATGCCTCATTATTTCCTGGCATTCAATGCTGACAAAATGAAATATCTCCTGCAATTCTGAAACTGTTTTGGCAGGTGGGGAAAAATGATTGAAAACATTAGTTACATAACCTTCAAGATCAGATGATGAGTTATCTCTATTGTACTTTACTGTATTGCGCAGTACAGAAATTGAGCAATTAACTGTAAGCAAATATTCATTATAATTCTCCAGTAATTTATATATGGAGTAATTTCTCACAAAGTCAAACATATCAGTTTGATATTTTGATCATAAATCTCCTTCATATTTTCTTCATGCTTTCACTGCTGCCTTGAAATTTTTCACCTATATCCCAACATAAAATAGTCTCTAATATTTTGATGCTTTTGTTGGAAGCATCAATGATATGAAAGAAAAAGTACGCTCTTTTTCAGCCAAATCTATCATAATTTTCACAACTCAAAGAGGAGCCAACATGCTGTTGGTAATAAACAAAGCAGTTCCTCCCACATGCTCCACCACCAGAAGGTATTTTTTTCATAGGTGAATGTCAGGAAAAAAAACTAGTTGTTTTACCATCTTAATCAAACAATATGTTTCAGTGACTGTGGATCACACTATCATATGGTTTTATTGTGTCTGCAGAAGATACCTTATTTTCTGTATTTTCACATTTCTTAGAAACAATTACAGCTTTCACCATTTTGCATCTTAAAAGATACACCATAATTATTTTTTTACCTCATTCTATCTTAGATCCACAATGCAAACTTCTGGACAAAACACAGAAAATGCCTTACAGAGGCTACTGTTTTCTCAACTGATCAATGCAAAGGTTTTTTTCCCCCCCACTAATTTAGAAAAAAAAAAAAAAAGTTTCTTATTGTTACATTTTAGGGGATAAAAGTAGAGGGAAGAGAGGGAAGACAGATGGAAAGGAAGATGAAGGAGGAATGGTTCACCTTGGAATGCAACTTAACGAACTAAAATTGAGTAAGTTTTGGACTCAACATTAGCTTAGGATCACAGTGTTTAACATATTTTATGTGGTCTGTGGTGGGTTGACCCTGGCTGGAGGCCAGGTGCCCACTAAAGCCTCTCTATCACTCCCTCCTCAGCTGGGCAGGGGAGAGAAAATATAACAAAAGCTTTGTGGGTCAAGATAAGGACAGGGAGAGATCACTCACTAATTACCATCACAGGCAAAACAGACTCACTTTAGAAAAAAATTAATCTAATTTATTACCAAGCAAAACAGAGTAGAGCAATGAGAAATAAAACTAAATCTTAAAACACCTCCCCCTCCACCTTTCCTTTCTTCCAGGGCTTAACTTTACTCCTTATTTCTCTACCTCCTACCCCAAGGGGCACAGGGGTACAGGGAATGGGGGTTGTGGTCAGTTCATCACACATTGTCTCTGTGGCTCCTTCGTCCTCAGGGGGAGGACTCCTCACACTCTTCCCTTGCTCCAGCATGGGGTCCCCCCATAGGAGAAAGTCCTCCATAAACTCCAATGTGAATCCTTCCCACGGGCTGCAGTTCTTCACCAACTGCTCCAGTGTGGGTCCCTTCCATGGGGTGCAATCCTTGAGGAACAGACTGCTCCAGTGTGGGTCCCCCACAGGGTCACAAGTCCTGGCAGCAAACCTGCTCTGATGTGGTCTCTTCTCTCCACAGGGCCACAGGTCCTGNATGTGGTCTCTTCTCTCCACAGGGCCACAG
>VXBL01007359.1:0-23012 GCA_013400195.1 Aramus guarauna
ATTCTCCTTCCCATCCCCTTGCAAGAGGAGGGGTGAGCAAATAGCTGCGTGGTACTTAGTCACTGGCTGGGGTTAAACCGTGTCATATGGACAGAGAAAAACATACCACTTGATTTATAAAATACACAGTGTCCCAAAATCTAACAAAAACAAATGAAAAGCCTGTCCAAATGAGTTACAGTAATGACTTCAGTTAGGAAGATTAACTTCTGATGATTTGTGTGTAATATGGGAAGACAAACAGTGGATGCAATTCCTGTAACACAGTACATGAATCCCAGAAATGCTGTACACTTTCTCCTGCAGACTAGCAGACCACAGCAAACTCTCTGCCAATTTATACAGCCACATCAAGTCAACATCTTGTTTTCCACATCAGAAAATGGGTGAGTGTATTGTGCCAGGAAGGAAGAGTTGATAGCTGTCTTCATAGTCTTGATCTTTGGGTCAAATTTGTGAAAAATGTAAGTCCATAAGCCTATTCAGGAGTGGTGAGCTGGCAGAAGAGGATGAAGAGAGACTTTGATTTGCCTACTTTAAAATATTCACCTTGTGGGACACTTAACACCAGTGGATGTTGTAATTGGCAATGCTTGATTCTTTTGCCTGCAAGGGCTGTTAATAAGACACTATTAGAATTTAAGGACAGATGTGTCTATTGTATTACCCTTCCAATCTGAGACTAACTTGATCCTGTATTGAGACACAGAATTTATGCTGGTTAATGGAGAACTTTCAAGATGGCTTCTAGGCTAGACTTCTCCAAATTGTGATGGAGATAAAACGCCATTTTCTTTAGTACTTTCTACAAGCTTTTAAGGAACTTTTCTCAGTAGCTGAGAAGCCAGAATAGGTCATGGAAGCAGTCATGAGACTGGACAGGGAAGTCTGAGATTTGTCCAAGAAGAGCGCCAGAGAGGTCACAAGAGCTGCCGTGGGCTTTGGGTCCATGGCAGCATGCAAAGCCCAGTACTTCACAAGATCAGAGGTGAATAATGGCACTCAACAGTAAGGTACTAAAATTTCCATCTGGGTATTACCTTCATGTCAGATATTCCATGTAAGATAAGTGCTAGAGAAAGTTGAATAACTCCAGATGGTCATTTCATAGGCGGGTGACTAAGGTGGATAGCAGATGAAAACAAGTCTTGAGAAACAAAGACTGAAAAATGCTGGGTTAGTGTGCATTGCTGATAATTGGTTATTGGTTTGTTTTTCAAACTAAACTTTGACCTTAAGAAGAAAAAATAGATCATCAAATACAGCAAAAGAGGTCGTAGTTAGACACAAGAAGAATAAAAAAAACAGTGCTATGCCACCACTTGAGAGGGACTCACAGAGATGAATGTGATATTTCAACCAAATGATTTACCAAATGCAAATAAAATACGGTGTGCAGGTAGGTGACAAGAAATAATCAGAGATACAGAAAGCACTCCTCCTCTGGGAGACTGAGAGGATTAGGTTTGTTTGCCTTGCAGAGGAGATTAATTACAGTTATTGAACATAATAAATGCAAAAGAGGAAACAGATGAGGAAAGTATGTTTACCAACTCTTACAGCAAAAGAATAAAATTATAGCCAGTAAAAAATTAAAGGCAAGAAATGTAAGACTAATTACAGAGTTTCTTTCATATGATAACATAAAATTAGCCTCCGTAATCCATTGCCATGATATGTGAGCTCAGTAAGATTCATAAAGGAGGATGTATAATGAGAGTCTTTGCAGTCACAATAGATGCAAACCAAGGATAACCAGAGATATGAACCAAGGACATCGTGGATAACTGGGACATTACATATGCAGTTAATCGTGACCAGCCTTTCCTTTTTCTTCCTGATTACTAGACAGTGCTTCTGGTTTTTCAAGTAAGCAGTGAAGTGCACATCACATTGCCATATTCTATAAAAAGAGACAATCTCCATCCTAAAGCATGTATAAAGGACATACAAATATTAGTGCACTGGAGAGTCAAAGGCACTTTGAAAACCAAATGGGATTTTCCTAGTGAATGCTAAATGTCAGGCAACCTATCACAAATGAGGTTTGCAGCCCAACACTAAAACATAATGATAGCAAGCAAAGTTTGGCAGGTGGCTTTCTCTCAGCCTCTCTTCTTGTCTGTCACTCGCTTGAAAGGCAAAGACTTCCCAGTGTTATCCAGGCAGCTGGTGTTGACCAGGAGAAAACCAGACAACTACTGAAATCTCCACAGAACACCTGTGTTATTTAGGACTGGTCATATTTACAAAAGATAGGTATAGTAATTAAAATGTGTCCAGTTTTTGAAAACAAACAAACAAAAAACAACCAAAAAACCCAAACCCAATACCAAACCCCAAACAACCATAATCTTTAGGAATAAGGAGCAACTTGGTTTAAAAAAACCTGCAGGCTAAGGATTTCAATTCTCTCTGACAAAAAGTCAGATTTTTCACTGCATCAAAAACACGTAGAAAGCATCTCAGTTGAGAAAACACAAAGTTTATTGCTGGATTTTTAGATGTAATCAAATATCAAATTGATTTAAGAGGGTAGAATAAAAAGTGGAAGTGCTATTTCAGTACAAAGAAACAAAACAGCAGGTGCTTTCTAGTTTCCTTTATTGTGGTATACAATAACCTCACAATCCGTTAATAATTGTTCCTCATGACATCTGACATAGTAAAAGTAAGAAAGATGAATTAATTTCATTCTAGTGGCATGAGGTCTTCATGGTTATTTATGGATCAAAGAATGTTCTTCAAGTTCTACTACTATTCTCATTTGTCTACAAATGCAACAAATTTGATGAGATACAAGGAAAAGTTTTAGAAAAAGTGTGGAAGGAAGTGAATCATCAGATATTCAAAGCCTACCTTTAAGGAAAGAATTCAATGAAGAGTTTAGGACAACTATTACTTGACACTATCAATAAAAATGGGTATAGTTCAGGTCTACCAGAAACAGAGAAAAAAATCTGAAATTTGGTGATTCATGTATCTCAAAATCTTTCATGAGTATTTCTAAGGTGACTGCCTGTCTTCCTCAAAGTCCATCTAAATGATTGAGTACCATTTTGTGCACTATTTTGCATATTCTTTTACATGGGAAGAAAACTCAAACAAGTTATTGGGATCCATGAGAGCGAGGCAAAGACGCAGCAGCAGCATGCCATCAGCATGGCAGAAAATTAAAGAAAAAAATATTACAAAGTACAGTCACAGTTGCAAAATGATTATAATGCTTTCTGTATATTTGGCAGTCTTACACAAATGACCATTAGTTTTGTACAGATTGATTTGTACAAATTGCATGTGGTAGTCACCCATGAAGATCATGCCATTCAGCATAATCATGTCAGACTAGCATTGGATTCAGTGTGCATGTGCCAGCACTTCTGTTCAAATTTTCTCAAAAATTTGATGGGAACCCCAGCATAAGGGAAAGAGAATTTTTTATGGTTGAGCACAATAAATTATTACTTGCACACAAGGTTCTATGGCTTGTTGCAATGCAGAAAAGGAGCACCTACAACTGTCTCACTGTCACAAGCAAACTCTAATCAGAGTTGTTGGTATACGGTGATATTTTTCGGAAGGATTCTAAATGGAAAAATATATTACACTGAGAACAGATCTCTGTAGAGGTGTTATTTGGTGCTGATAGAAGTTTTCCACTTTCTTTCTTTTTTTTTTTTTTTTTCAAATTTAACAATTTAACACTTCGAGAATAGGGATAGCTCAAAGGTTAGTGTTAATAAGATAGGCAAGAAAATCTTATTTTGCTTCATTCAATGAAATGCTCATAAAGTTAGAGAGAGTCAAATTAATGTATTGTATATTTCCATAACTCTCTGTTAACATTTTTAACTTCGCTGGCTGAGTTTTCTACTTTTGAGAATATATTTTTTCCCTCTCTCTTCCTGCTATATGAAAGATTGTACATGAATAGTAGGCATAGTACCAAAAATATACATCCACAAAAGTATGTAGTACAAAACTTAGAAACTAAAAAAAAAAAAACAAAAACCCAAACCCAACCCAAACCAAAACAAAAAAAATTCTAGATATTTTTCTAGCATGGGTTGATAAAATCTTTTTTTTAAATATATTTATATGTAAAGTTACGTGAAAATTAAACAAATCACCACCTAGAATAGACACTGAAGAGCTTTTTGTAAGCATTGCAATAAAAACTTTCCTTCTAAAATGTGAATTTTTTTTTGCAGAAATTAGTGACTTCATTTTGGAGCATTAAGAAAAATGTGTACCTGTTATAAGCAAAATATATGCAAGAAAAAGCTTTCAGAAATAAATGCAGTGGTAACTTTTTTTTTTTAGCTGAAAAGACGTTACTTATAAATTACTAAATGGAAAATTTTGAGAAGTACTAGTTACACAGCTGTTCACTCTACCCATATACAGACATTCTTAGTCCTCACAACCAGAAGTGGTTTTGCCTTTGCAGTATCAGGGGGGAGATGGCCTAGACAGATCATGGAAGGATGGCTTTTCTTATCAGTTTATGAGATGGAGAGGGTCTTGGCTGTCTTTACCCAGGGATATGGTAACAGCTCTTAGCTCTTGTCTTCTGCCTGAAATGGCTCAGCTGGTGATCTAACTTCATGTTCAACACCTCATGTTCAACCTGCTAATAGTTGAATTTGATGTCAGATACAACAGTCCTAAATGTGAACTGCTTCCCAGCAAAGTGCAGAGGTATTCCTACCCCCTTGCTTTTCGGTGTAGGGTGCCAGGATAGTTCTGGCTGCCATTGTTTTGATGTGCTGGCCCTTGAGGCACAGGAAGGATGACCAGTATGTGCTTCACAGCAGTCAGGTTTCCAGCACAGTAATGTTGTAGTTGGCCTCCTTGGGAAATCAGGGAGCCTGAGGCTGCCCATGTGAAACATGAGTATGAAGCACATGTTACAACAGACATGGACAATGGATTTAGTGTCAGAAGTAAAAAGAGATTTCTCTTGCATGTATCAAATGGGAGAACTGCCTAGGAGAAAGATGTGTGTCACCAGCCCTGGCACGGGGTGTCTCTCAGCATTGCACTTGATTTGTAGCATATAACAGAAGTGCAGGTCACCACTGGCCCAACACGACTAGACAAGATCTAAGAGATACAGTGGGATGAAATTTCTTCAGATTTTTGCAGAGGTTTCTCAAGTATTTTTAAGAGGTCTTGGGGATGTAATATATGACAGAAACCAAATCTGGACTGCCTCCAACAAACTGCCCCAGAACTGAGGTGTTTATATACTTAGCCATTAGACTCAGAACGTTCAAAATCCATCAGATGGTATGAAGAGGTGCTTGAAGTCTAGTTGTGTGAAGTCCTTCACCAAGGGAAGGGGATAGAGACCTCTTTTCTGCATCCAGGAAGTAACAAACACCATAAAGTCCTTTCTGAAGAGCCTGAAGGCCTTGCACAGTCCAAATAAGCAAAGCTTTGTACCAGCAGGGATCCAGACTTATAACAAACTGGGGCTATTGCCTGTGTAATGACTGAATCAACAATGCAAAAATAAACATCCTGAAGTCTGAGACACTTTAACCAGTTTTGCTTTTGGAAGCAATGCTATCATTTCAGAAACGGTCACGGCCCAAACTTGTAAAGACACAATTTGTGAGACTAAGATGGGTCTGGGACGATTTTTTTCCCTAAAAATGTTTTAGAGAAGAGTAGGTAAAAGTATCTGGAGAAAGTCCATGTCTCTTGGCACACTCTCAAATTCCCTTCCCCAGTGACAGGATATAAAGAGCAGATGAAGGAGCAGCATTTGGTCCCTTGCTGTATTCTTCTCCGGGGCATATTGGTGCACAAAGCTGCTTTGCAACACTGAGGATGAGGATTTCAGTGCAGAGGTAAAGCATCTGAATGCAAGTTTCCTTTAACTGAATCTGGAAAGATCTGTAAGGCGCTCTCAGATTGGGTAGACATGGTAAGTACTTCATTTGAACTTGTTCCCCAAAACTCTGTGCCCCTCAGAAGATAGATCTTCCACTGCACAGTGCAAGCCTTGGGGCTTCCTAGTACTTTGCAACCAGGAGACATGCTGGGAAAAGCTGCAGAAGGAAGGGACAGTTGTGTGTGTTATTTAAATGGAGAAGCAAGAGATATGCAGACACCGAAGAGGCAGCTGCACTGGGATTCCTTTTCTCATATCTCCAATTTTACTGCCATTGCAGAGTAGGTGTTGATAGAGAGAATGCATCACAGTTGGGGATAGCTTGTCTGAAATCACAGCATAGCAGAAAAGTAAAACTTTTTCCCCAGGGTTTAAAAATATTTATAGCCACAAATGGACCAAAATATTAACTCCCTCACTGGGAAATCGACAGAGCTGTCTCTGCATGCAAATAAAATTCCAGGGCTTTCAGGAAGAGTGGATATTTTTTGTCATTACACTATCTAGTGACATTTTAAGAGGCTAGCATCTGCCCAAATGTATGTGCTATGTGCCACAAAAGGCTAGTGACAGACACAAATAAGTGTTTTCAGAAGATGTCTCAGAAGGTAAGTCAAGGGTTGTGGAAAATTTCTAAAAACCATCTGCAGGACAGCAGAATCTGGATGCAAAACTTCCTAACTCAGAAAGAGCCTTTCTTCTCCCCTGTCCCACCAATCCCAGGACACTAGTGACTTCTGTGTACACAGGTTTATGTCCTGTGGGCACAGTGGGACACAGCGATCTCTGTGGCTACTACCAAGGCTGAAATGACCCTTTTCTGGAATGATTGAGATTATGCACACAACACAAATATGGACAGGGAAGAGACAAAGTTTGTGATGTCCCTGCCTTTAATGTGTAAGGAGCCAAATATGATCCCCTTCTAAGATCCTTTTCATGAGCCTATCCCCTTCTGTACTGTGGAGTATCCATCTAATTCTGAATGATTTAAAACTATTCAATGTAGTTTACGGTTTCACAGCATCTCTTCCCTTCAGTTTCAAAAAAGTGCAGGAACATGACTGATTTTTTATGATCCTACTCTCTGCATGGCACTTTACTTCGTTACTTTTTCTAGGGAATCACTGAGTCTAATCTAAAACTCATTTTGTCACCTCTTGAAAACAAAACTGGAAACTACCCTAAATATTTTGCCACAGTCATACATTTGCATAGCAAAACACTGGCAGCAAGAATAAAAATTATTTTAAATTAAATGTCATGGTTCAAAGATTGCACTAGCAATAAAATTCTTATTACAAAGCTGTGAAATTGGACATTCTAAACCTTCTGAACAAGAAAAGGTGCCTTAGGTAACAGTCTGGTTAATAAGATATTTGATTATTGACACTTTTTAATGTTTTGCCATGTCAAACTGTCAATGGCACCCACAATACTTTCACTGACATTGATTTCACAAATAATGCCAGTGTTACTAGCACTGTCATAACTTCTCCTTCTGGAAGAATTTCATTAGAAAAGCTTACAAGCCTTATGGCTGGAAAGATCTTCACAGGAATTTTGTCTGCTGTTGGTATACACAGCAGAACTTCAGCCCTAGAAACTATTAGGCTTTAACTGTATTGTAGTGTAGTTGCACAAGGGGGCAAACTGGGTTGCCTGGAGACCCATAATTCAGGTATTTCATGAGTCTGCAATGCTTGACTGTCTTTTAACAAGTATTTTGTATGTTTGGTATTACATATATGTATGTGTGTTTATATATATATGTGAATAAATTCTTCTTTGAAATCTGATTTAAAAGAATGTTAAAATTTTGGAAGTCAGTACTTGATCAATGTGATATGCCAGTATGTCTGTACAGTCTTTCTTAATGTGTCTTGTATCATGATACATCCTCTAATTACATAAGGACATGCCTGATTTTTGGTGCCTACTGGTTCATGTTCCCAATCTCCCTATGAAATCCCTGCCCAATTTCCCTGCTGTCCTCCTCTCCTGGATCTTTATTCCCATCAAACCAACCATATATTGCCAAATAAATGCCAGTTCCAGTCTGGAGTTTGGAAATGTTGAGGCAAGAACAGGAGATTTCATTTGGAGGATGCAGAAAGCATACACTAAACTTTAACTTATACAGTTCTGAGATTTTCTTTGATCTAACAGGAGAAATAGGGGGAGAAGACCGTAAGTCTGCTTTCTGGGTATATCACATACCTCTGATGCCACATTTTCAGAGATACGCCTTGGCGTGGTAGCCCAAGTTTTTTTTCCACAGAATAAGGTTCTTCACAAACAGAATTCCTTTGCAAATTTCTGCTAGTTGGTTTGTCTTTAATAGATTAATTATCCTGCATTGTCAGAAAATTACTCATAGTGATAGCAGGCACCTTTCTGAAGTTAGAAAAGCTTAGAAGAGAATAAATATAAGTCTAATCCTGTACCACTTATCTTGAAACCTCAAGAAAACCTGAGAATGCTATGTGCTTACCTGATCAGTCCTGAGGGTTCCTTTCTGCTATAAATTATATTTGGATATGGAAGTTAGGGTACATGAGAGATTTTTACAAGTGTCTAACCAAGTTAACATTTTATTTTTTTTTTTTTCAAAATTCTCACCAAAATAAGGGGCAAAATGAACCTTAAATTTTGTGGTTTAGATTGCCAGCATTGAATTTCATATTTCAGACATAAGTACAATGAACAGACATGACATACAAATGAATCAATTCATGAGGTACTGAAATATAACTGTCAGGCATGAGGAAAAATATATAGCAACAAAAAACAGTAGGGCACAGGGAAAAGCATTCAAGACAGTATGCAAAAATGGTTTGTATTTACATGGACAAGATACAGTCATGCTGACTGGAAACTCTTCAATAAACCCACATCTTACAAAAATGCCACAGAATCTGTATGCAAATTTATTCTATGATTGGAAAAAGAATCTCAGATAGTTTTGATCTAAGCAGCTTGAGTCTGACAAACAGCAAAGCCATAGCAACATGGACATCAGCTACTCGTTGGGTACCACAGTGCCTGGGTGAAGCCATGATTTCCAGATCTTCAGCACAGGCTGTATTACTGTTAGTACCTGACTTAATTTAACTAGGCCTTTATGGACGGCAAGCCCTCTTTTCTCAGTTAAAATATGGTCATTTCAAGCTCTGTAAGTAGCTTGTGATCTCAGTTCTTCATCTCAGTCAAAGACTAACTTGAGTACTTTAGTACTTCAGTTCATGTTTTGTTCCAGTATCTTTAAAAGTACAACGAAGGGGCATTCAGTGCAGAAGGAAAAATGTCACCTACTGAGTTATACTAAGGTTGCTTCTGCAATCTGGTGGTTTCAATTGATATTTCCATTTCAGAAGTGAACACACATTATTCTACCTAGCTTGAAGACTGGGGAAAGCACAAACCTCAGCAAAATGTTGGCTATTCCATTAGCTGGACCTTAAACTTCAATGAGATGAGAAACAAGCTATAAACTTTGCAGTGGTTGATTTACAACAGAGGACGACAATGAGTCATGAATCAGAGACTGTTTTAATTGATTTTGTATACATCATCAACTGCCAAAAAGCTGATTAAATGGCTTGTAGAAGGCTTCATGAGTGATTTCCAAACTAGAGTTGTTCAATTCTTTATTAAGGGGCACAAAAATATACAAAAGTGCATGGGAGATTGTTTTTTAAATTAAAAAAGAAAAGCAGTATTAGAGGTCTTACAGCTGGCAGGGATCATAAGAGTCATCCTGGATGCAAGATAAGGGAACATGAAAAACTAAAGAAACCCATTAATTCTGGCACAGAGAGTTTTGGCAGAGGGAATCTTAGATAGTACTTAAATTCACTTCAGTTACCTGTCATTAAGATATCCAAGCACACTGTATTGTTATGACTTTTTCTTCAATCTTTTTGATTCCTCCTGGCTATTTCCTGTTTCATCTGTTCTCTGAACTCAGAAAAGGTGTATGAGCTCAGTGCAATCAAAGCAGGCTGAATATACACATCTCAACTCAGATGATTCTTTAATGGCACTTGGCAGTTAATGGCAGTTGGTACCTATGCCAGTTAAAAAGTACAACAAAGCCAAAAAATAGTCTGGATCCAGATGAAATAAAAGCTTCACACAGCACTTCAAAGTGTTCTTTGAAAAAGACTCTCTGCTGGCTCTTTGGCTTTCCAGTAAGAAGTACAGTGTTTCCATGCTGTCCTCAGGTGAAGGTCTGGATCCATGAGTTCATCAGTTCTGAATTCATCTGCTTCTGGAAGTTACTCTTTTATGATTTAAGATTATGAGACAATAATCCTTTGCTTCAGCCTGTATTTTAATGGTGCTGGATGACACTGTTTAAGAAGGAGATGTTAAATCACAGAGCAAATGTCAGAAGGATATGAAATTGGAAGGAACATCCTGGAATATCACATCCTGTCTTCTGCAAAAGCTTACTTTTTAGAAATGTTAACAAGCTACACCTTAAAAACATATCTCTAGTTCTGCACAACTCATGTCAGAAGGCTGCCTTCAAATCATACCCTAAAAAATTAAAACTTTCTTGTAAATTCCAGCCTAAAATACACATCTGATAAGTTTACTTCCAAATGTTGCTGTAACATGATAATCTTTTTTTTATGATGTTTTCCAGAGAGTTGAAGACTTGTGTGACCGTGCTTTCTGTTTTGAATTGCTGGAGACTTTCAAGAAAATATGATGGGGGATGGGGGGACTGTTTCGCAGATCGCAGACTCCTACTAGTTCTATTAAAAAGTAAACAGCTTGCAAGAGGTGAGAGGCTCCTGCTACCAGGGCAGAGAGAGGAGCTCAGTCCTTTTTCACTATGTTTGACAGAAACCTGTCAGCATGTCTGCATTAGTGCTAACATGCTGGTTTTTGACCACATGTCAGCAAGAAGGTGTGTAACGCATGTACAAGGGGGCTGCAAGGCACCAGTGAGAGAGTTGGGTTATGGAAGTGAGAAGAAAGGGTGTAAAGGCAGGAGGAGGTGGAAAGATTGCAGTAGGAGCCTCAGCAGATGTTACAGGAGGGAAAACTGAGGTATGGCAAGTGTGATGTTAGTGCGTACTGCAAAAGGAAATGGAAGAGAGCAAACCTACAGGAGATGGCACTTCAATAGCTCCTTGCTCTTGGGGAAAATGTGCATCTTGAGCTGTCTCCTGAGCTTACCTAATCCATACACAGCAATCATGTCTATCCCTAGTTTTCATTTTTCTAGGTCCAACACAGAATGCTTTTGCCTTCTTTTAATAAGATTGCATGTTTGTCCTTTGACAATCACGCTACTTTTCTATTTATGGTATACTTCCATATTTTTTATAGTGCAGCAGGGGAGGTGGAAAATTTCCCTCCTTTAGAGGTCGTATGATACTGGTAACCTGGGGTAGGAGGGAGAGCAGACTTAGGTCAAAAAAGAGGGAAAATAATGGATAACAAGGGCTTACATACAAACTTCTTATATTTTTAATTTACATGCACACAGCAAAGTATCAGTGGGATGTGGGATAATTCTCATGCTCCACTGTGGTTCCTGTGTCCTGGATATGTCAGAAAGTTCCCTTGCAAAGCACTTCTTTGAGGTCTAATTGTCATTTCTGTTTTCTGCTAATGAAGTAGATCATGTTTCCCCACTTCTGCTGCCCATCCTTCCTTTCAGTCTCAAAACTGTTTCTTAGCAGTTCAGGCAAGACTTGGTCATGAGAGGTTACTAGTGGGAACATCAAAAAAGTACCATAGTACTCCCTTGACAACCTTAGTGGAAATGATATCCTCAGCAGTGTAGTTCTGTGCTAAAACTGTACAGTCACAATCAAGATTTTTTTTGGTATTATGTGTTTACTTCTTATTCTAGGGACCTGATTTTGTTCCAGAGCTATAACAGCTTTTTAAATTAAAACCTTATAGCAAATTTTCAACACCAAACACATGAAAATGTCTCAGCTGAAAAGATCTATTGATTGATAGATTGATCTATATATCTGTCCATCTGTCTATCTATAGATAGAAATTTCAGGTGAAAGTCAGTATTTAGTGTAGCTGAAATGAAAAGTAATCCACATACAGATTGAAGGGGGGCTCCTTTTAAAGTTTTATTTCTACAGTGAAAGAGGTTAGCATTAATTCAGATTAATTTGGAATCAGCATAAAATAACTTTCCCTACAGAGACGACATAAAGCAAAGCTAACTTTTCATCTCAGCCCTTAGTTGAATAAAACAGTATTTTAAGGGTCAAATTTGTACTGAAATCTGTAAAGAAAAAAAAAATCAAAAAACACTATTGAAAAGTGTGGAAAATAATAAAGTCACCCTTGGACAATGTTAGATCCAAATAGTTCACCTGCTTCAACCATTTAAAATTCACTTGCTAGGTTTTACAGAAGTGACTGTGAGCACAAATGAAGGGGCCATGTCTACAGGTTCTTACGGGTACCTTTTCTCTTGAGTCAAATCCCACAGAGAGGCAATATATTGCTAATTTGAACTAAATCTGGCCATTTCATTTACTAATTCTTCTGAACTCAGAAGGCCTGGTTTAGTTTGATTACACATGAGACCACTTATTCAAGGATTTTGGGCTCAGACTTGAGAACGAAATTAAGCCTGGTAGACAGATCCTCACTGAAATAGATGTGCACACATCTCTGGTAGTGTAGCCACTTCCCAGTCCAGCAACATAAGGACACTTAAGGGAATATGGAATGTTCCACATGGTGTGATTTAACAACACAATCTCCATTAGCTTTAATGAGAGTTGCACAATTAAATCTTCATGCAACGTGCTAAAAATTACTCTTCCAATTTAGTGCATGAAATAATAGGTCCACTTTAAAATGTGAAAGGATAAAATAGGTGAATAATTTTTGAAGAATGCATGTGCCTTTTGTTGATTGTGCACTTACTTAAGGAAAGGGAATAAGTTAAATATATGCTATGAATCTTGTTGAATAAGACAGTAGTAGAAAAACAGAAGGTAGGAAATGTTTGTAATTTTTCACTGTGAATCAGGTAAATAACTAGGTTGTCTCTATTTCAACAGCCAATGTAAAAGGATGTCTAATTAAGGCTTTAAGAATGTTTCCACCAATTAAATATACAATATACAAACCTTAAGAAACATAAAATCCTTTTTTTACACATAGCCAACAAGTTTCACGGTAGAACAAAACAAGTGAACCTCTGTTGCCCCAATTTTTTGCATATGTCCCATTAGAAACACCTTCACCAGAAGAAATATTCTGGCCTGTTCATTGGGGAACAAGTGGAGGTTATTTTGGACAAGTTGCGGAGGGCAAGTGAATTCCCATAATGATAAATCATCATTAACTTGTGAACAGCTCTCATATACCAGTGGAAAGCTAAAGCTTAAAGCAGCTTTTCAAGTCCCTTTGGAAGCCAAAGCAGGCTATGGATCACTAGTAATTTTGACTGAAATAGGATAGTCTACCTTGCCAATAAACTGCTATATTTTGTGGAAACCTTTATCTCCCAACTGGGTTTCAAGTACAAGGAGTAATCACTGCTATAGATGTTTTTTTTTTTAATGCAGCTCAATACTGTATGCAATTATATACCAGGCTACAGTGTTTCACTGAATGTATGTTGAGAGTTAACAGCTTCCCACATATGTTGTATTTACAAGCAAGTTGTATTTTTACATATACATCCATGTCTATATACAGCAAAGAGGCTTCACTGGTGCGTTTATTCATGACCAAAGTACAAAGTTATCATTCACAATCTTTTCCTCCTGAGGCTGTAAGTGTTCGGAGAACCACTCCAAATCCACACAGACTGCCCTATATTTGAAGATTTAACACTTGGGTTTTTTTTCTACAGTCTGAGCTTGTTCACTATCAATAAATGTATGAAAGAAAATTTAACACTCCTCCAGAGTTTCATTGTCCTACAAAGTTAACCAGACATTATATGACTATATGAAAGGATGAAGTCCTTCTCATCCCTCTCAAAAATAGAGTTGAAAAGGGAAGCAGACAAATCAGAAAAGGTATGGGTTTAAATGAAAATACCGGTACTATCATCTTTGGTATTTCTTCTACAAGATAAGGTCAACTTTGTCTTCTACTCTCTATCTTGGTCATGACTCCTTACAATCTTCTTATTTCATGGATATTCCCCTCAAGCAAGCAACTTGTGAACCTGTAAGAAAAAAATACATTTTTTTTTTCTTCCAGAATGGCACTCTTGTGTGGAGTGTACAGTTAATTGTCTTGATAATCTGAAAGTCAGGAGGTAAATACTCCTCCCTGGTGCATGAAGTATGATGATTTACCACCTGGAACCTGAGTGCCACCTGTTGCAATGGGATTTGCTGAATGCTTCTGCAAACACATCTCTTTCCAACAGCATCAGCTGGGACTTTAACACTTCAGTCCGCAAATGGCATTAAATGAGGCTGACAAGTGATTAACAGGCATCAAATATGGATGATTTTACTGTATTCATGCTCTCCTGTGAACTTCCTGAGTTGGAATACAGCAAGTAAAGATTGCCAATGTACATTTTCATAGCCAGTCTCTCACTTACAGTAGGATACCAGAAATGGGTCCTGAGTTTTTCACTCCTGTTTTTTTCTCTAAGTACTCCAATATTGCAATAGAGAACATCATTCTGCAGTAAGTCTAAGTGAGGTTAAGTGGCCAAGAAGCAGACAGCAGAGGTAAGCTTCAGGAAAGTGAAGCAAGCAATAACAATAAATGACTATAAAATGAAGAACGTCACCTATGGCAACAGGGTCACTGCAGACAACCGATGAGAAATGATGACAGAATCAGCATAAAAGATTTTCTCAGAAAATTTCTGGTGCCAGATGCAAATAAGAAACAGACAAAACTGAATGCCAAAAACACACATTTGATCCATTTCAGAAGAGGATTTGGAATTCTGGGATCTCTGGAGATATATCTGCACTGGAAAAACTGATACACCAACCAGAATGAAAAGCAAGAAATTTAAGTGACAAGAGCAGAGACAGAAAAGCTTTTTCTTAACTTTGTCTGATATCTTTTGCACTACAAATGAGAGTTCAGAAATGGACTGATAATGCCCGTTCATGCTCTGAAGCAGTGCTGCCAGACTAAACCATGGTCCTTGGGAATGGAGTCAACAGTCAGGTGAAAATTCAGCTCCAGAACCTAAGCTGCCAACTGGGAGTGACCACAAGTCTCACAAGATACTTGAAATGGGATCCCTAGCAGGAAAGCTCTGGAAGCATGATTTAAAAATACCTACTCACAGGGAAACAGTGCCTGTGAGTGATACTTAGAGTGGATCTAGTGCTCTGCATCTTTCCTCAGACTCTTGATTTTAAAGAATCCTTCAAACCTGGTGATTTTGTGATGATATTAATTTTGAAAGGCACTGAGATATGACTAGTTCTTGGGGCACTATAAACTATGCTCATGAGATGAATTACCCATCAGTATTCTAAATCTATGTATAAATATAGCTCAAAAAGTCATCTTTAATCTGATGCTTACTCAACTGTTTGAATTAATCTTCCCTGAATGAAACAATATAGATATATTAGCCTTTTGTTCTGCATGGCACTTTTGCCACTTTCTCCCTTGGTATCAAGCAGAGGACATAGTGCTCACAGCTACATTGCATTCCCTGCAAATTCACTGAAATGGGATTAACCCTAATGATGGGTTTTAGAACGAGTCAATGTCCCAATATGTCCTCTCCAAACCTGTTAGAATTTGGAACAGAAGCCACAACACAGAAGCAAATGGAAGGAAAAAACTCTTAGTATCTTTATTTTACTGGCAGACTATTACCACTCATGTATCTGAAATTAACAGTCATGTTCTCTGGCAATGCTTTCCCAGCTGATTCATCATTTGTGACAACATCATGTGGTGCTAGGTCAACGATTCTCTGTGCCCAGCCATACACGCACACACATGCCCATACACATACATGCCATCCTGAAACGTTGCGCTCTCTTGCCCACCTCCACTACATGGATCACAGTGTGATCTAGCAGTGCGGACACTTGCACCTGGGCCAGGATGACCAGAGTCAGTCATTCAGGGAAACTCTGTAGAGGAGATGAGTAGTGAATTGCTTGCTGTTATCCTGCCTTGGGCATCACAGCCCGACTGTGATGATCTGACATCACAGCTCAAATAGCTTCTCTAAAAAAATCCTTACTGCTTTTTAATTTCAGACAGGCTTTCTATTTCCAGTGCCATGCTGTGGTATTCATACCATGGATTTGTGTAAGGATTTGTTTGTGATGATGCCTATTATGCAAAGAAAACTGGTCAGTAATCCATTTTTCCCACTGAAGCCATCCTCATTGTATTTGAATGCCCCTGAGCTGGTCACAAATCTGTTATAAAACAGTGAATGTTATCTATTTCTTTAATAAGTGAAGCATTTATAATGATTTCCATAGAACATTTTTCTTAATCTTTTATCACATTCTCCTTAGCAAGTAACTGTCTGGGGCCATTTCTCAGCTGCAGAAATAATCTATCTCACATTGCGTGTAGGGTTATTAGAAGTATTACTTTTGTTAGACGCTGATATACCAAGGTCCTAAAGGCTCCTCCCCAGCACATCTATATGCTAGATGCTCAATTCATGTACAATGTCTGTCTTTCACATAGCAAAAATATGTTCTAGGGCTTAATTTCAGCTAACTGCTGCTTCTGACACTTTACCTCAGATCTAGTTACCTATCTCTTTTTCAAGTGGGAAAAAAGTCTTTTGAAAACCTCTCAGATTGAAGCACCAAGTTGTCACTGATGTTCATATTTCCAGTTTTGTTCATATAACAGTTCATAGTGGAATTTCCTGTATAATTTCCAGGTTAGGTTAAGTAAAGCTGATGTTTATTAACATGAAGGGATTGACAACAGTACGCAGAGAAAAGCACTGTAAGTCAGATCATGTACAATTTTCCATTCAGACCCCTAATCTTGAATTGCAGCAACTGCTCTTACTCCATTATCCTGGATTTTGGCTTGTCCTAAGGAGATATTTACAACCATGCTAAAATTGAGCTGAAGTATCTATATCTATTAATGATTAAGGGAGATGAACACGCCACTGAATCCACTCTAAATTTAGCCTGACTGGGTGCTAGCAACCTGCAAAGGGAAGTTTCCTGCTGACAGGCACCCATTTGACCAGCTGATGTTATATCACCTTTCCTGGACCAGCTTTTCTGGGTGAATTCATCTGTCAATTAGGATGACAAGTAATTGGAATCAGTTGAAAGTGAAATAGCCCAAAGTTAATGAGGAATGTGTTAGATAGTACAAGCTTACTTTTCTCAGAAAGTCTTTAAAATAAATGCCACTGCTGTCAAAATAAACAGCTATAAACAACAATCAGAAAAATATTTAATAGACTAAAAGTAATTCTGGAATGAAATGAATGAAAATATCTTTTTGCATACTGTAGCTGACAACTCTGTTGATGGCAGTACTACAACCTTTCCTCTGAAGTCAATGATAATCTGCTGGCGTAGGAACCACAAAGATTATTGGCAATAATATTTTGTTTGTAGATAGATATGCTGCGCTGAAGAAGCCTGCTGATAATAAAGGTTTATCCTCACAGAAGGGAACATTTTCTACTAGCGATATTAAACATCTTTGAAAAGGTCATTAGTGTAAAAGATGATTTAACAGAACATGATCTTCTCATTTTATAAGAAGTAATAAAATATCTATTATCTATATTCAGAGAACAACATTCCACAACCAGACAGTTTTCCAGACAAGGGGACTCTATCATTATGATCATCTATTAGGAGAAAATGCTTCAGCTTCCTGGCTTTCAAAGTTTCAGCATGTTTTCCTTCCCTGACTTCTCTGTTCATTCTTGCCAGTCGTACTAACTAACCTGTCTCCTTTATGCTGGTGATGAAGTCTCTGTAAAGCTGGGATGCTGGATTCAGCTTCCAGAGACTGAAAAGACTTGCAAGAAGAAGAAGCAGCAGCAAAATCAGCAAAAAAGATATAAAGCAGAGTAACCAAGGACCCGGAAGGAAGAATTCAACTGACCAACAAATGTAGCCATCATTTTAGACCAAGACATGCAAGGACAAAGTGACACCTGCCACATGTGAAGTTGATGCTGAGAAGTATATTAAAACCAGGTACCAAATTTTTACTGCCCTCATAAATGAAAGGGGAACAAAATGGAGAAGTGCAGCTATAGTGAGGGTGGGATACAAGTTTAAAACAGTCTAGATATGGTCCCAAGACAAAATATGTATTTTGCACCAGTTTTCAACAAATACAGAAGTCCTGTGATGACAAAGTAGGTGGATAAATGTAAATGAGGGTATGGCGCTGGATTTTGTCTTAGCTGAGAGGGAAGCAAAACTTAAAGAATATAATGCATTTGAGAGCTTTGGATTTTAAAAAGAGCTGATACCTGAATCACAGGCACAGAAAAAAGCATTTAAAAAACCCCTAGTGAGCAGAGTGTAGCATTGTTTGATTGCAAAATGGCAAATAAAATAGCTGTATTTGAGAAGAGGAAGAGTATGAGGGGAAGACATCCACATAACTATTATTCACTTAGCCTGATCTCAATAGCATGCAAAGCACTAGGACATATTGAGAAGAATAATGGCTAAAGAGATGTAAAATAATATAAAATAAATATGGACTGGTCAAAGGTAGACTGTGTCAGTATTGATCTTTCATAAGAAAATGAAAGCTTTTTGACATAAAAGCAATCTTTCTCTGAATTTCAGTAAGCATGTGATACAAAGTCATATAGAAATTATTAGTCAAACTGAAGGAAATGGGTGAGAACTCAGGAAAGACTAAAGAGTCTTGCTGTGAAAGAAGGCAAATTATCCTGAATTAGGCTCTGAGATGCTTTGGTTTGGCTGTTTCTTGTACCTGAGCTAACTCACAGCTGGAATTTGCACACTTGCCTGCAGGCCGCACTCAGTTAAAAATATTCCCAAAGACAGTGACCTACTTGGTTTAGTAAAGCAAAAGCTAAAAGTAAACATGTAAATATGCCAAGGTAGTAAGGACCTACAGGGAAAATAATTATTTCAGCTGAAAAAAAAAAATTGGAAAAACCAGCTGAGGATGGACTGGCCATATCTAGGTGAAAACAGGACAGTAGATATTTTTAATGAGGAGAAAAGTAGCATCCTAGTCAAATCTGCTAACTAATTTTGTGCTAGGAGAGGGCGAGATCCCAGTGCTTTTATCTGCTACTATATATGACAGTTTTTCATATTATCAAGTCACAGCCTTTAAATCATGCCATGACACACTCCTTCACTCTGGCTTTTTATTGCAAGGTAAATTATAGTAACAGCAACATAGAATCATAACATCATAGAATGGTTTGGTTGGAAGGGACATTTAAAGGCCATCTAGTCCAACCCTCCTGTAATGAGCAGGGACATCTTCAACTAGATCAGGTTGCCCAGAACCCCCGCCAACCTGGCCTTGAATGTTTCCAGGGATGGGGCATCTACAGCCTCTCTGAGCAATCTGCTCCAGTGTTTCACCACCCTCATTGTAAAAACAAACAAAAACAAAAACAAAAAAGAACTATTTCCTTATATCTAGAATAACATGCAGTTATTCTTTTGGTATAACCTTTTGTTTCATGCAGGCGTACCATGTCAGTACATTAGCTACACTTGTGCATACTCACCCCACTACACTTGAGACATATGGTAGAATATTATTGCCCTGCAAGTGACCATCTGTGGATTATAAAGTCAAGCATAATGCTGTCTTCTTCTGTGTGTGATACATGCAACTCCCACTGACTTCTGGTTAAATGATAGCAGTAGGAGTGTTGCATAGCAAGCAAACACTGATAAACAAAAAAATAAGTTTCTTCCTACTATGCCACACAAAGTTGTATTTTTAAATGAGAATTTCAGCCTTATATCTGAATTTGCCTTTGTGCCTTGCATGCAGCCATTTCAATGTGGTACTCTCCACCATGAGGTTTTCATACAGAAATGATAAAAATAACATGGAAGACTAGCAGGTGGGGTTAGCCCTATTTTGACATGACATTTTACCATAGAAGCCTGACCAGATATGACTTTTGATTAAAGCTAATAATTTACACTGCATCTGTGGCAAACTAGTGATTGCCATAGATAGTGCTTTGTTGTGATAGGAATGTCAAGAGTAAATAAGCTATATATCTTCCCTTTCATAATAATATTAACATCTAATTACATTTTGGTCAAATTAAAATAACTGAGAGTAGTAAGTCTCTGTGTAGGTTACACACTGTCCCTTCTGTTAACATTTTTGTCTCTCTGGAATATGTATAACCCATGCCATACTCACAAGTCCTTAGAGAATGGGACCTCTTTATAAAGTACCTGTGTTTAGGAGCGATTACTGTGTCCCTGGTGAGGTTGTTCCAATGAATGATTATTCTTCCTGCAAGAAATGTCTTTCTTACACCAAGATGGAAACTTACCCAGATACTTCAGGAAATTTCATTTTTTAGTGGACTACAGCACAAAGAATTGTTAAGGGAAGATGAGATGGCTCAGAGGTTTCTTTTTGTGAAGAAGGTATCAAGGCTTATCTAAGATAATTTACTTTAGAGGGTGAATTTGAGTTCATAGGAGACCAGATTTCTCCTTAAGCCATGCAATACTTCCTGATTTATGTTGAGATCAATTTAATAAAAAAAGAGGTTTTGGTATAGTGTGGCATATTTTAAACCTACAACAGGCAAAATACACGGGAAAACTTAGAAACGGTGAAATAGCAAAACCCCTTTAATCCCTCAAAAATTAAGGAAAAAAAAAAGAAGATATCTTTTCCCTGACTGTTATTAAAGTACAGCACTGAAAATTTTTTTAAATTAGCTGTGGTTTTGAGGTTTTTTTTCACTTGAGTGCTCTTCTCACTTAACCACTCCAAGTACATGTGATGAGTACTGGGAACAACTGTCTTTTTTCAGAATGATCTTCCACCTATTCCACTGTCTAAAGTAATCTTTCTGATTAGCCACCTCTTCTTTTTCAGACTCGTAATCAAAGCTCTTTGCAACTTTTTTTTTTTTTTTTTGCATTAAAATTCATAGCTGTACAAATATGGTTTCACTAGTTCCTATCAAGATTCTGTCTTGCTCAGTTTTGTCTCCAACAGTTACCCTTAAATGGATACCCATGGGACCAGCATAAATGGTATTTTCCCCTAAGATTTTTCTAGTCTCCCAATTTGTCAATATAAGGTGGTTTTTTAGCCTAATTTGCTTTACCTATTCAGTAACCCTCAATAGATCTCGCTTCTAAGTACTTACTTCATCCTCACTTGGACTTGTATGGCCATATCTAGGTGATATGGCCTCAACATCCTACTGCAAGGAGCCCACCAATCTGCCACCTATTCTGTGATGTATCACCTCCTCGTGTTTGTTTCAAATCCAGCCTTGTTTGACAGCTCCTATTTCTTGCTTTGGCAGAGGCTAGGTGTGTTTTTCACTCTGTGCATCAGTTTCATTTATCTTTCTTGAATTTAGCCTCTCATTTATCTACGCTATTTTTTTTTCCCCCACTTGATCTGTGGGCATGAATCATACTGCTCCCCAAACAGTCTCAATTGCAGAAAGAGGAATCCCAGCCTGCTGGCTCAGTTTTTGCATGGAAGCTGTCCAGTACATCTAACTACCATTGTTGCTTAACTCTGAATTTTTTTCCATATGTGCCCACACTACTTGAGGCAATGATGAAGCTCAAACTTATGTAGCAGTACAGTGATTTCTGTTTTGTTTCCTATGTTTTTTCATAATAATTCCTAACATTTTGTTTGTCCTTTGACTGCAGCCAGCTACTGAGATGGTGTTTTCCTGGAGTTATCATAAACCCAAGCCCTTTTTCCTGAAATGTGAGGACACACCAGAAGCAGTCATTTTAAATGTGAAGGTAGGAATGTCTTCTGTAGAATCATAGAATGGTTTTGGGCCAGACTTTTCTCAATGGTGCTCAGTGACAGGACAAGGGGCAATGGGTACAAACTGGAATACAGGAAGTTCCATCTCAATGGGAGGAAAAACTTCACTTTGAGGGTGACCAAGCACTGGAACAGGCTGCCCAGAGAGGTTGTGGAGTCTCCTTCTCTGGAGATGTTAAAAACCTGCCTGGATGCAATCCTGTGCAACCTGCTCTAGGTGATCCTGCTCTAGCAAGGGGGTTGGACTAGATGATCTCCAGAGGTCCCTTCCAATCCCTACCATTATATGATTCTGTGATTCTGTGATTTTGTAGGAAGGGACACCTTTGCCCAAAATTTTGACATTCAAGCCAGAAGGCAGCAAGTATCATGACCCCGTAATTTCCGGGTACTTCTCCAGTAGAAGATGAGGCTGCAGAAGGTGTACTGCCTCCTAGATGTTCACAAATTTCAGAATATTGCAGAGAAAGATCACCAGGTGTTACAACAGACCATGGAGTAATTCATCTAGAGGTAGGATGATTGAGCAGAATTAATTCATAGAATCACAGAATGGTTGGGGTTGGAAAGAACCTCAAAGATCGTCTAGTTCCCTGCCCCCCTGCCATGGGCAGAGACACCCTCCACTGCACCAAGTTGCCCAAAGCCCCATCCAACCTGGCCTTAAACACTTCCANGTTGAGCTTCTCATCCACCAACACCCCCAAGTCCTTCTCCTCAGGGCTGCTCTCAATCTATTTTCTGCCCAGCCTGTAGTTGTGCTTGGGATTGCCCTGACCTATGTACAGGACCTTGCACTTGGTCTTTTTGAACTTCATGCAGTTCGCATAAGCCCACCTCTCAAACCTGTCGTCCTCTGGATGGCATCCTTTCCCTCCAGTGTCTTGACGACACCACATAGCTTGGTGTCATGGGGATGTTTACATGCCACCAGGCCTGCTGGCAACTGATGGAGTACAGCTATCTCAAAGGGGGAAAAGGATTCTCACTCATAAGTTGGTGGGGCTCATTGATAGGGCTTTAAACTAGGATCGAAGGGGGAAGGGGATATAACCAGGCTCACTAGAGAGGGCGTGGCATGCCAATGCTCCTGGTAAAATTGAAAGCCCAGCTCAAGTGCATCCACACCAATGCATGCAGC
>VXBL01007360.1:2694-30636 GCA_013400195.1 Aramus guarauna
AGAGGGAGGGGCGGCGCGGCGCGGCGGGAGGGCGCCCCCTGGCGGCGCGGCGGGCGGGCCGTGACATGTGGCCGTGCTGGCTGTGCCCGCAGGTGCCGGGCGCCATGGCCCCCCCCAAGGACATCATGACCAACTCGCACGCCAAGTCCATCCTCAACGCCATGAACGCCCTGCGGAAGAGCAACACGCTCTGCGACGTCACCCTGCGCGTGGAACACAAGGACTTCCCGGCCCACCGCATCGTCCTGGCCGCCTGCAGCGACTACTTCTGCGCCATGTTCACCAGCGAGGTCGGTGCGCCCCGAGACTGGGGGCTGCCGCCGGCCCCGGGTGCTCGGCGGGTGGAGGAGGCAGGGCCGCCCAATGCTCAGGCTGCTCTCTGTCAAGCTGCTCAGCAGCTGGCCCGGGATCCCCTCGTGGTGGCCCGGGATCCCCTCGTGGTGGCCCGGGATCCCCCGCTGTGGTGGCCCTGGGTCTCTCTGGAGCCCCTCGTGGTGGCCCAGGGGCCCCTCATGGCGGGCCTGGAGCCCTCTGGATCATCTCCTGGTGGCCCTGGATCCCCTCATGGTGATTGTAGGTCTCCTCATGGTGGCCCCAGAGCCCTTTATCGTGGCATGGTGGGAGTTGGAGGCTGCAGTTGGAGCCGTGGTCCTGAATCATTGTCTGCTGCATGACAAACCTGTGCACCAGCGAGCTGCCAGGCTGAGCTGACAAACCAGGAGGCTCTGATATGTTTACTGATTTTTCTAGCGGTGGTTTATGGTCTTCATGCTTCTGGGCACCTTTCTTGCCAAGGGTACTGGCCCTGGTGCAACACTGAGAGCCGTGGTGTGTGCCTTAGACCGGGTGGTGAATTAGAGCAGCCCTTTAAAACTGAAATGGAGGGTATTTAACTCACGGTCTGGTCTCTTGTTTTGTGCTGGCTGATCAGCTGGCACACGTTGGGTTGTGTTGCTGCTCTTGCGAAGAGGATGTAACCTCTAGCAGTGGGGTTGGGGGGGAGACCGTAAGCCCCTGTTGCTGTACTCTGCAAATCTCGCTTGTGAGGACCTTTGCTCTCACAGCACTTACTGTATTGACTCGCAAAACCTGCATGCTATTTTTCTGGGTCACTGACAGGTGATAGCTAAAGCTAGCACTTATTCGTATTGTTAAATATGAGATGCTTTCCCTGGCTTTGTCTTTTTTAAGTTTGAATCCATCTGAGCGGCTTTTTCATATGGAAGATGCTTTCTTCCCCATTAGCAGGGAGAAAAATGACTAAGTAGCTCTCTGGTCCTGAAGACCGCCCTGCTAGCCCAGTAGTCCTTGCAGGAGAGAATCATTTTCTTCTTTGTTTTATGCAGCGATGAACACTGCTAGGGCTGTCTGTGTGCCTACTTCTCTTTCTTTCAGTGCTGTGTCGGGTGAGCAAGTGTCTCAGTTTTTATAGCCCTGTGCAAAGCAACCAGAAAAAGACATGTGGACCGACCATGTACCAATATATTTTCTGTCCATATCTTTATGAAATTTGTAAATTGTTCAGGTTTATGCTCTTTCTCTGCGTAAAGGGAATGTAATTATAAAATACATACACAAAGCAAATTCAGTCCCTAGAGGCCGAACTTCTCTGTTCACCAGTAGCTTCAGGGTGCACAGCAGTATAACAGACTGTCTCTGCTTCTTTGTGTGTGCCCCTATGTTCCTGTCAATGCTTTTGACTCCCTGGACTTGATCAGGGAGTCCACAGAGATCCAATCACTCTGTGCACTACAGAACATTCTTTGTGGCTGCTAACAAAGGCTGAAGATTGGCATACTTTGGGTCTAAGCTGAGATCGTCTCTTCTTTATACTCTCATTTTAACTGTAACGTCGTAGTGACCTTAATTCATAGATGTAATTCTTCCTAGAAAAATATGTGCATCCAGTGCCCAGTGGGCATGATTGCTCGATCTCTCACGCTCCCAAGCCGCTGCTTTAAGGGTTTTTACTTCTTTTGCTTAGTTTGTATTTCTTCCAAATTTACTTTTTTGTATGGAAACCCCAAAATGACAAACCTGCCAAGTGTCACACACAATTACTGACTGTTTGTGGGAGAGTGTTCTTTCCAGGAAATGACAGCTTGGTTAGCCTCAAAGTGGACCTACTTCCTATGTGTGTCAGTGACAAGTATGTTGGTGAGTGTAACAGGACAGCGTTTGGTCACTCTCCAAACACTTGTGGGTACAGAGTGTTTTGGCCATGGCTGTAACTTGAGGGAACTCAAAATGCCGGATTGCATCATGAACTAAGTCTCTGTGAGGGCTTCCTTTGCGTTTCATCACTCGCCTCCTGCGAATTTGGGGACTACTTGGCTAGCCATAATGTGTGGCTTTTGTCAGACTTGGGCTACACGAGGTTTTGTTCAGAACTGATCCCTGGGTTATGCCTGGTGTCACTCGTGATGTTACATCTGTGCGTGGCCAGTGTAGCACCGAGACTGTCATCAGAGATTATCATAAAGAACTGCATTTGTCAATCCCTGTGTCTTTAGTTTCCTTCCTTCTCTCACTTCTGATTTTAACATCTATTTTAAAAAGATCTCAATCTTACTTAGTGTTAATTTCTTCCCATTTTCTGTTCCCGTTTTCCCAAATGAGGAGGAGCCACAGATCATGTGTTGAACCCCTGGCTTTTGACAATATTTTCTCTGTCCCTGTGCTGCGTAGTGTGGGAAAACTGGAACGCCCATCGGTTTTAGCTACAGGGCTCTTCCTTGTAGTGAAAATTGAAGAGCAGTTTTAGCAAATGCTCCCCTGGATCCTAGTTTTGCACTGGCATTTCTGTCTTTGGACAAGCTAGCATAACTCAGGATGTGTTAAGAGCTGATCGTTAGCTCGACCTCAGAAACTAGTCTGTCTTCTCTTGGAGGCTACGTTCTAGAAATCAAAGGGGTTTTTTTTTTCCCCTAAAACATGGAGAAATATTATTCTGAAAATAAACAACTTCTGTTTCCAGGTTCTTACATGATCATCCTCACTGTACTGTGAACACCTTCCAGAATGCAGTGAGTCACACATTAGCCGTGTCGTGCCACCATTTGTTTTCCCCTACATGTGAGAAGAAATTGGAGGGATTTATTACAATATACTTTTGTGTATCTGCATTAGTGAAGGCAAAACCAAGAAGTGACCTTGGATAGAAAGCGGTTCCAAAATTTTAGGCCCATTCTACTGTGGAGTGAGTTGCATGATTTATGGGTGGAATGAACATTATGTTTCACAACAGAGCTATGACCTGCAACCCCTGCCTTAAGGCTTTCAGCAGCTCAGACGTCCTGGGGTAAAACTGATGTCTCCAAGTGACTCCCCTTAACTATGGGAATGTGTTTTCCTGGATGCTCCGGCTGATTTCTGGATCTGTACTGCTACATACTTTTTCTGATGTGTTAGAGAAGTGCTTGTATCAGGAAGTGTCAATCCCTTACTGCTTTACTTCCTGTTGGTTAGCAGAACTCGATATTAAACAACAAAGGGGAAAAATTACAGGAAATTCTAACAGCAGAGCTGCAGAGATCTGTCTCGTTCCACTAAGCACCTGTGAAAGGAAAGCTGCTTGTACTGTGTTTTGATTAGCATTGTATGACATAATTTCGCATTGCTTCCGAGTCCAACTATGTGGATGTATTGATAAAAGAGGGACTCAGTCCCAACAGCGCAGCACTAAGCACTGCGTATAGTTCCCAAACACTGCGTATGCAGCTCAGAGTCCTCATGGGATGTTCACAATCAAGTTGTCTCCACTCTGAGATCCTTCTTTAAGATGTGGTGATGAAGGTAGGATCCCAAGCTGCTCTGCATCACAGTGTGTGAAGTTACTTGAAATATTTTCTTCCTTCCAAGCAGTCTTAGCACGAGTAAATTCTGAGCCAAATAACAACCATGTAGTGGAGTGTAGCAGAAGTACAAGGAAAGCAGGAGGTGATCATCTCTATAAAGTTAGTGTTGTCCCCATGGTTTGTGTTTTGGTCAACAGTTTAAAGAGAGTATGTGTATGGCTGATTATTGGTTATTGGATATTGGTTGTGGTTTCAGAACGTTCTTTACCGGCTCCAGGCCAATCTGTGAAGAACCAGTGTCCATAGCTTTTACCTGATACAGTGTAATCCATTACCAAGAGGTCCAGTGCCCTTGAAATCTCCTGCCAATAGGTGTTTGTAACTTCTTACTCTCTTTCTTCTAAGTGTATATGTAGTCTACATCTCCATTTGCTGGTTGGAATCATACAAACATCTTGTCTGATCAGTTCCCACCTTTGGTGACATCTGTGTCCTTTATCTGTTGTACCAAACAGCTCAGTCTTGTTTTGGGAATGTTTTGTCTAGCCCAAGTTAGGAACTCATGTCATCTTCTAAAGGCAATACCTGTCATACAGCAGGTCAGACGAGGTAATTTGCTGTTCCTTTCTGACTCTGGATGCCATAAAGTTTGTTCACTGTGTCAACAGACTTGAAGGGCCTCTTCCCTCAGATTACTTTGAGTATCACCATTACCTCCTGTCTTTCTCTTCTCTGCTGTGAAGTGTATCTCTCTGCATCGTAGAAATGGCTCTCTCTCAGCAGAGACATTTCTTCCTTTCTGCTGCTGTGTCATCAAATGCCTCTGTAGGAATATCCTTGACTGCTCTTATTTTCTCTACTTCTGTATTGTCTTTTTCCCCGACTGTGGTAGATTCTAAGCCAAGTGATCATGCTTTGATCATGCTTTCGGTTCACCGAGTCTCTGCTCAATCTGTCTGTAACCAACTTCAGTCTCATTCTTGCAAGAAAAGTCAAGGGCTTTCATGTGAATCATGCTTGAACTGATGCTGATACTTCTTCAGAATTAATGGGAAGAAAGGTTGGGTTTGCAGCGTGCTGCACAGAGATCTTCTGCTGAGGTCCGCTCATGATGACAAGAGCTTGCAGCTATGTGCAGGGCATGATTAGTGACTTCCAACTGCTAGCCCGTTGTTCGTGAATCATCAGATGCTGCGCCAGCAGCTTCGTGATGGATGCATTAAACCTCAAAGCTGATGCTTTGTGAAATCTCAGGTTTGTACCTATAGAGGTGCAAATTTGATGGATTCACAGAATTTACTGTTCCCAAAGACTGACTGTTGAGAGGGCAACATTCTTTGGAAAAAATAATTATTCCAAAATGATGTATCTTAAAGGTGATAAAACAGTCAGGGCACAAAGTCAGAATTGTGTAAGTACTACAGTACGGTATGTACTATCATTTTACTTTCAAATGTTTAAGATAAACCTACATTTAACTTTTAAGTCTGACCTTTCTGGCCTACAAGTAGTCATTCTTTTCAGGGACCCTCACCATAAGCTTGCAGAATGGATCAGGAATTGAACAGTTAGGAAGGATTTTTATTTGGTTTTAGCGTGGAGTCGGGAGATGGGGACTCCATGTAAACTGCAGTCTGTCATGCGCATCCAGCCTAGGGAGGAACCCCCCTGGGCTGTTCCTTGTAGCAAAGCTTGGAGTTACTGCAGGGAGGAGAGAGTTTAATTGTCTTGCACAAATGACACATGTAATTTCTGCTGTGTCTAATCTTAGCTTGCTCCTTTTACAATACAATTTGACTGTCCTCCCGATCCATAATGAACTTTCTTTTCCTCACCCTGTAAATGAAGTCTGTAGGGAAATTCCATCTCCTTATTCTTTCAGTGAGCACAAGAAGGGAAAGGGCAAATCTCTGTTGAAACCTCTCTGCTGGGTCACATTTTTAAAAGCTGCTGAGTGTTGTTGGCTTTTTTGATCATATTGCTGAAAAATAAACCTTTGTCTCCCTTCTAATCTACAGCTCTCGGAGAAAGATAAACCCTATGTAGATATCCAGGGACTGACAGCCTCCACCATGGAAATCCTGCTAGACTTCGTATATACAGAAACTGTTCATGTGACAGTAGAAAATGTCCAAGAATTGCTCCCAGCGGCGTGTCTGCTTCAGCTGAAAGGTAATTGCCAAGTATCAGCACAAATTGCACAGTTGCTGCTGTTCGGAGATTTGGTTTGTCTGACCTTCTGTAAAAGGAAGACAGATTGTGGGAAGCATGATATCTATAAGTGCTTATGTCAAACTACTTCTGTTGTCTTGTGCACTGTGGTCGCATTGGTAGAGGAACTGCCTTGGGTGGAAAAAAAGATGACGAAACAGGTTATTGTTCCGTACTTTGGGCTCCTGTATTTCTGCGTGAGAATTCACAGGAGGAGTTGTGGGCTGTATAGCGCATAAATGTTACAGCTCAGTCAACTTATGATAATAAGCAAACCCTTGATGTCGTTTGACCTACCGTTGTAGTACGTCTGGGTTGTAACAAACTGTCTGATGTCATTGTATGTGCACCTGTGGAGGTATCCCAGGCAAATATCCCAAATCCCAGGCAATTATCGAAAAGACATTGGAGAAAATCTAGAAATCTGGTAGCCATATGCACTAGCATATACACTTTTTGTTTATAATCCATGAAGCTGAGGACAAGTCACATTTGAGTCTTTTCCTAAAACCAGATTTATTGAAATTTTGCTTTTAAATAGAATAGCCAGAGATCAAAACAGCCCAAACACACGGTCTACTGCTTAGTGTTTTCACATCCCTCCAAAGAAATATTTGCATGTGTGTGTTTCTGTGGTGTTTTTAAGCTTGTTATTCAAGTTGGATTTTCATTATTGTTTAGAACTTTCTTTTCTGAAGCCCTTTCCAAAGCAGTGGATTGATAGTAAGCATGCAGTGCTCATTCACCCCTCCAATTTTCCGTAGGTGTGAAACAAGCTTGCTGTGAGTTTCTAGAAAGCCAGCTGGATCCATCAAATTGTTTGGGCATTCGGGATTTTGCTGAGACACACAATTGTGTTGATCTAATGCAAGCTGCAGAGGTCTTCAGCCAGAAACATTTTCCAGAGGTGGTTCAGCATGAAGAGTTTATCCTCTTAAATCAAGAAGAGGTTGAAAAGCTCATCAAGTGTGATGAAATTCAGGTAAAACCTGAAAAGTACCGTTACTGTGCAAAGCATTGAAGTAAAACATTGAAACCAGTCAGAAATTAGTCCATACATCTAGGGTGGACTTCTCATGCAGTTCTTAAACTTGAAATTTAATTTCCAAGAAGCTTCTTCTAATTTTTTTAGCAGTGTAATCTCAATTTGATCAGTACCATATAGCTTCTGTGTAAGAATTTGTTGTCACACAAGCGTTTCCTGCAAGGCAGGCAATCACAGTTAGTTACCTCTGCAGAGTTCTTGTTCCCTTGTCTCCTCCTTTCCCTGGAGGAGCTTTCAGAGGTTACAAAGACAAGTTGTCTCAATGCCTACATTTCAGAAATACCCCCAAGACTTTAACTTCTATTTGTAGACCTTTCCATGCTACTCAGCAGCACAAGGAATGCATGTGTCATCCCAGGCATTTGGGTGTCCTCCACTTGTGCAAGCAGCAGAATTAATGATGGTGCAGGGTAGTCTGACTCCAGGGAGTTATATGCAGATTTTGTTCCCTTCTGGTTGGTTTCTGGAGGATTTGTTGTTTGGCTGGAACCTGTCAAATATTTTTTTCCAAATTTCCTATGAATATCTATGTTCTTGAGAATTGAAATAAGTGGAACATTCCTTGGTAATGGGGAGGGGACACGTGGTGGGGTTTTTGTAATGAGATGGACTTTGTCAAGAGTTGATGTTTGCTTCTGTTCAAAAGAAGTGATTGAAGTGATCACTATTCAGAGTTCACAGCAACATCAACTCTTTGAAGCAAACCAGTGTGATATCTCTGACGGAATTCCTGAAAAGCCAATACAGGGGTAGCCAGCGGAGAATTCTTGATGCATGCCTTGAAAGTCTACCTTGAAAGTGGCCTTCAGCCAAGCTGACATCCTCTTGTTAACAAGTCTGCTTGACAAAGAGCATGCAAGATAGCAGTGAAAGACCCTGGCACAGGCCGAGATCAGCAGCAGAGAAAGGCTGAGTGTGTTTGGTGCTTAACAAGCTGCAGCTTTAATGCTGCGAGGGTTTGAGCTTGCGTGGGTTGTGGCGAGTACTGACATAACACTTCTGGACACTGAAGAGGAAATAGTGAGGAACTCGAGAACGACCCAGCCAAACTAATCAGATGATCCACACAGGCGAAGTAAAATTCGTTGTGGATTGGAAGGACCGATTCAGGCCTTGCAGACACACGGTGAGGTGTGCGGTCATTGTCACCCCTTCAGAAGGTGAACGAAGCAGATCGAGCAGTTCTGTGCCAGTCCAGAGGCGATGTGCTGTATCAGAGAGTACTGAGGGAGCCCCCCTGGAAAATCCCCTGCCTGTCTGAAAAGTATAATGGCAGGTCCTCGCTGTGATGCTGTGTTTAGCGTTACTCGTCACTTATCAGAAAACAGAAACAAACAACGAAATTGTTGAATATATCAGGGGACAGTCAATTTGGGAGGGGATAAAACGGTGTAGGATTATTGCATTTGAGGAGGAGGTGGGGAAAATTGGAAACAATGAAGTGCTCTGCTTTCCTTTTGTGAGCTCTAATTGTCCTTTCCCTGTCATTCAAATAGAGGCCTTTTCAAATTAAACTGTAACAAATATAAATCAGTGGCTTGGAAGAGTTGCCTTACGTAATTAACCTCTGTGGCTCCCTGCTTCAGAACATTCTGCAGCAAACAGCTTCAAACTGAACTTCAAAGTGTACAAGTCATATATTGGTGGGAAGGCTCAGTCGTCTTCTTATAGTATCTCCTTTTATCTTCATATTTAATAACAGTTAACAGACCTCATGATAGTAAATTCAAGTTTGATTTGCCTTTACGTTGGATGATCTGAAGACATGCAAAAAGAAAACCAAGCCTAAATAATATATTAAAAAAGCTTTTTACATTTCTTTCAGTAATCATAGATGTCCAAAGCACCTGAAGTTCTCTGAAAGTATCAAATTTAGATGGTTTACTCAGTGTAATAATCTCTGGAAGTGGTGTAAGCACCAGCAGGTGCTTGTCCTAAATGGAGAGAGAGAGAAACTAATCAGAACAGTAACATCCGCACTCTGGGGTTCTCCACTCTGAAATCCAGTTGTTTATAGTTTCTTAAATGTGGATTGAAATAAAAACCCCCTTAAACGTACCTGGTAAGGCTTGAGTGTTAAAGGGGCAGTGCATGGGCATGGGGCTGCAGGGGGTTAAGCGAAACACTGCTCCCTAAAAAGGAAACATGATTCTGATAATCTTTTATGCTGCTACTCTGCATTTTGCAGGACCGTAACTCCTGCTCCGCTGAGAAGTTGGGGGAGCTGCCCTGCAAGTTACAGCCTGTCACTGGGCTCTCTCAAAAGTGGTGGGTTCCAGCGTCTGGCTCTGCTGCCTGCCATAAAGTTTGCTTTTCTGGCACTTGTCCTGCCAGTTGTTGATCTCAGCTGTAAGGAAAAAACAAATGCAGCTTTAAGGAAAAGGAAATGAGGGAGTTTCATAGTGCTCGTAAATACATCTCCTGGGATTTTCCATGACAAACTCGTATTGAAATGCCCTGCTCTCTTGCTAGCTGTGAACAAGTGTCAACAGCCTGGAAGTTGTCTGTTCCACAGCAGTTGCTGAAATACTATCCTGTGGTCTGATCAGTGTGTCTCTCCTCTTTCCAGGTGGACTCTGAAGAGCCGGTTTTTGAAGCAGTTATAAACTGGGTGAAACACTCGAAAAAAGAGCGGGAAGCATCGCTGCCAGAACTGCTGCAGTACGTGCGCATGCCGCTTCTCACCCCCCGCTACATCACAGATGTCATCGACACCGAGGTATCGGCAGTGCGGGTCCGTGGACACGGAACAGCTGAGAGCCAGTGTCTGTGTGTGATTGCCACGTTCCCTGGTTTGACTCCTGCTGTCCTAACAGAACATGTTGAAAGCTGCTTTCTCCGCTGATGCGTTTTGATACTGGCACTATGGAGTTGTCCCTGTTCAGCTGGAGTGGCCACTGAGAAGTAGTTTGCTGGGCCAGCAGTTACAGCATCCTACTTTTCAGCTGGGAGGGTGCCCCATCCAGAGCAATTAGTCAGTTGTCTCCTGATACATGTAGCACCTTTGTGTTGTCATCTGTTATAGTTTCTCAGTGCTTTCTGCCTTTCATTCATAAGCACTAGCAGGTCTCCTTTGCTAGGCTCATGGCTGCTGTCATGCGATCCTAGGGAGGAAGTGGCTCCTGAGAAGTTGTTTTAGGTGCAGATGGCAAGCAGGTACCTTTGAATGAGAAGGACAGCAGCTGTGTGTGTCCAGGGCCACCACACAACTGGGAGCCATATCTAATGCTGCTGCTCTGTGTGTGGTGTCGCAGAGGAAAACCAAAAAGCGGATAATGATAAGAGCTAGTGAAGCGTTTGCAACAGAGTTTTAATTCCAAACAGGAATTGATGCTGACCCCGTGCAAGGTTTGAGAGGACGGCACAGAGAAGTTCAAACCAGCATTCTTGTGTGATGGTGAGGTGATCGGTGGTTACTAGCCCTTGTCACCTGACAGGTGCTGAATGTGGAATGCCAGACTTCTCTATGTACAGAAATGGCTGATTCAGCAACTTCATCTCTAACGTGATATAGCTGCCATAATGGATGTTCTTAAATAAGGGCAGCTAATAGGCAGTTAAGTTGTGCCAGGGCTAAAACGCATTTAGTCAGATTGTTATGGTCCACCTTAAACTGAAGGTAATGCAGGAGGGACTGGTACCTAAATAATGAGATCTGTTCCAAAACCAGCCTAAGACAGTGTGTATACAGGGGCCTCAGCTTTTGTACTGCACAGATGGCCTCTCCAGACTGGAGGTGACACACACTGGTGGGACATCATCATCTTGGGACAGCATGGAGTGGTGGCCCTGTGTGGTATCATCGGCTCTGAACACCCTGGCTTTCTTGCACAAGCACCAAGAACTCGTAAAAATAAATCTTTACTTACTGCAGCGGCATGTAGCACCGACCACCCACAGGGAACTGAACACTGAGCATTCAGGGGACGTTGGTCCAGGCCCTCAGCCAGGGAGGGGAATTACACGGCACTATGCAAGGAGGAGATGAGACTGTCCGTGGGCTGCAGTGCCATTGGCTTCTTTTAAAGAAGACCTCACTGCTTCAGTAATATTTTCATAGCTCCATGTCCCATGTAGACAAGGATCAAGCCAACAGATCCAGCAAAACTGCTTTGTTGTGCTGTGCTCCTTGTTTCTTCTTTGATGGCAGGTGCATGCTGAGTGGGTTATGTGGGGCAGGTCCAGCCAAACTGATTTGGAGTGTAGTTTCACTGCCAGCCCCCCTTCTCAGATGTACTTCCACTGGGTCAAATGTAGCAGAAGTGGCTTGTCCTTAGTTTTCCGGTATAATTATTTTCATTATGGAACTTGCAGTGCCAGACTTTGCGTGAGAACTGAGCCATATCTTTTCAGCTGCAGTCCACTCTTAAGTGGTCTTTGCATTTTGTTGCGTGCAGTATTTGCACCAGGACACTACTAGCCACAGCCTGCACACAAGTCATTTTAATGCTGTCTGAACTGACAAGCGTTGGCTTTAGAACAGTTCTTATGAGGGATCTTAAAATACATTGCATGTACCGGTGACTCATGTCTTTCCTCAGCCTTTTATACGATGCAGTCTGCAGTGCAGAGACCTCGTCGATGAAGCTAAGAAATTTCACCTTCGGCCCGAGCTCCGGAGTCAGATGCAAGGACCCAGGACAAGAGCACGTCTAGGTGAGCAGCAACGGGAGGGACACTGAGAAGTCCTGTCTGGGGCATCGACAGGTTGTATTATACATCGTGTCTAGTGCCTTGTAATGGCACTGAAGTGCCTTCCCAGTAGTAACTTGTCAATCCACAGTCCCCAGTGATACAGAAAGGGGACTGGGCTGAAGGACAGAGGTACAGTTTTTCAGAGCACAATTGCTTAGTGTCAACGCAGGGACTAGGTGGTTGCCTTTAATCCCAGGCTTCTGCTGTAACCATAAAGCCAGTTTCCTGAGTTGTTGGTGCCTCCAGATATGTTTGTCTCAGCATGCAGCTGTCCAAGAAGTGTGGGAAGTTTCTTCCTATCTAAAAAGGCAGGTATCAGTGTCAGAAACAAAAAGAGCTGCGAGGTGAGACAGCTGTGTTACAGTGAAGATAAATTTTCAGCAGAGAATCTTGGAGGGGAAGGCACAAGGAGGGAGATGGTGAGGTCCCTCTTTCCTTTCAGAGGTCCTTCTAGTCTTGTTAAGGCAAATAAATCATAAAGTCGTTTAGGTTGGAAAAGACCTTTAAGATCATCAAGTCCAACCATAAAGGATTTCTTCCTTTATTTCAGTAACTCCCACCAAGCACAGTCAGTGAATTGTTGGGAAAATGCTTGGCTTAGGGCTGTAAGCACTGAGAGCAACATAAACAGGAGGACTGACCTGCAGAAGAAAGAAGAGTATTTTACTGGCTTCTTCATGACTGTGGCTGTTCCTCACCTGATGCCCTTTCTCTAATCTTCAGACTCATGTCTCTGGACTGTCTCTACCATGCCTTTATCCCGGGCGCACTCGCAGGGCGCTGCCACGGACCACTTTTCCTGCCAGCAAACCTCCCGTGTGCTCTCCAGGGCTGCTGCTTGTGTAGCAGAGAGGGACCCCTTCATGGCCATTTCCTGTTACTAACAGTGTTTTAAGGGACAGAAAGCAGTTTATCCACTAAAGAAGGAGGGCAGATTAGGTTTGTCGGAGAGATACATTAATTAGACTTTTTGGCCTGAAGGGAATGTTATTACCTATAAACTGTGAACAAGTTGTGTATTAACTTTCGGTGGGATAAACTGAAATGATTGCACTTTTAGCTGTCATAATGTACAGGAGGCTTTCCAAGTTATTGTTGGAGCTCTTTTGTCAGACTTTCCCGACTTTTGAAATTATTCTCCTTCATCTGAGGTGGCAGTTGTTTTACTTTGTGACAGACAGGGTCTTGTTAAATCTTTGTTGCTCGGTGTTCAGTCCTTCTGCAATGAAAAGCTGGACAGTTCAAAACTCTAGTAAAATTCCCTATTGCAGAAAGGACCCAAGGGATTCAGGGGATGCTCATCTATTTTTGAAACTGTGATAGAAACCTGCCCCTAAGGCAATCGTTACAAGGGAAGTTAAAACTCTCCAGGTCGCAAGTCTTATTTAACTCTTAAGGAGAAAATAAGAAAAATTCAGACAAAAGAAAGTAGAGGGAAGGCAACTTCGAAATAAAATACATAGACTTAAGAGACAATTCCTCTGAAAATATTTCATTAACTTTTCGGGCTTCAGTCAGCCTGACTTGTTTCTCAGTGAAACAGTGAACAAAGGTGCCCCCTGGTCTGGATGTCATTTGCAAATGAGGGGAGAATGCCCTGTTTTGTGAGGAGGCTGCAGGGAAGCAGCCGTCCTCCTTCAGCTTCCATTGGCTGGTAGGAGGTTTGGGGAAAAAAAAGAAAAAAAAAATTGAAAGAATACTGAAGATGTTATCAAGCCACCTTCAGCACCTAACTTAGCCAGCTTGTCTTCTCAGAGTCCCTCTAACATGAGGAGGAACAGCAGACAACTCCTAACGCCTGAGTTAGTCTTCCTGCCACGCACCCTGAAGAGTTTCTGTCTTCCTCTCCACTGAGGACAGAGGGAGTCCGGGTGACTGTACCAGCGTTAGGTGCCAGCTTCAGAGTGGTGATGAAAACAGGGATTTAGAGGTAACTTGTTGCACCAAGGAAGGCTCCGAGATTCCTCAGGTGATTCTCTTGAGGTGGCCCTTTGGTTGTGAAGGGACTGACTTGACTTTGCTCTCCTTCTTTGCTCTAGGAGCTAATGAAGTCCTGCTTGTGATCGGCGGCTTTGGCAGCCAGCAGTCACCTATTGATGTTGTGGAGAAATATGACCCGAAGACCCAGGAGTGGAGTTTCTTGCCAGTAAGGGACCATGTTTGACCACCACTGGGTTGAACAGGCTGTGATCTAACGCAGATCCTGTGGCATCAGCTATATAATGTTCTGCCGTGGGCTCTCTTTTGCATTCTGTTTAGAATTTCTGCCATAAATTCTTTAGAGTTGCTGAGGTTTACATAGCGAACGCTGAAACCGTTTTACGTTTGCAGATTTGCTAAGTAAGCTTTGTGTAAGAGGTGGTTGTCATATTTCTAATCAGATGAGCCTACAGAGACCCACATCTTTGTTGTGGGAGTGAGAGCTATCATGTTTCTTATTGAAGAGGTGTTAAGCTTTAAGGTTAGTGATGATAATTGAAATGTCAAGAGGAATAGTATAACCAGTCCTGCTTTCAGGCAGGCTGCATGATCTCTCTGGTTTCATTGTTTTTGAGTGTAACAGGAGATAGTAAGGAAGAGAGAATTCCTGCACTGAGGACTATTTCTACCCAAATTTAAAATCACCTCTATCTGTGTGGTGGTGAACTGCCTCTTCTTTAATATTGCTAATCACAGAAGACCCTGTATCACCTGGCGTCCCAAAATTCTGGTCTTTTTTGGAGGCTAAAAGCTTCAGGTATTTTCATCAGATATTCCGAGCCTCCACATTTTCCCATTAACAGTCTCTGCAGGGAGCCAGTGGGAGGCACGCAAACCCCCGAGATGCATCAAAGATTCAGTAGCAGCGTAAGATAAATGGCATTTAATGCAAAATATTTTAGTGCAGAGAGGTCTGGCCATGAGAAGAGAGCACGGTAGAGACAGAGTACAGGCGAAGAAAGGCAGATGCAGTCATTAGAGCATTTTAGCCAGACCTGTATCCGTTAAATCAAGAGCAGCGAAAGAGAGTGGAAGAAGAGCAGTTGGTCTCCATCGTGTTATTTTCTCTCTGTGACCTTGTTATTCTTTTTACTGTTTTAGAGCATCACCCGTAAGAGGCGCTACGTTGCTACAGTGTCCCTGCATGATCGGATCTATGTGATTGGGGGCTACGATGGTCGCTCTCGTCTCAGCTCAGTGGAGTGCTTGGATTATACGTCAGATGAGGATGGTATCTGGTACTCCGTGGCTCCGATGAACGTCCGGCGAGGCCTGGCAGGAGCCACAACCCTTGGAGGTGTGTCCTGGTCACCGTACGGACAGGGCCGTACAGCCTGTTCAGTCCTCACCCTGAAATGCCCTGAGCTGGTATGTGCAGAGTGGGATGGCTCCGAGGGAGGAGGCGAGTCTGAAATTCTGTCTTCTCATCATTTGGATGTAGAAATGGAAAACTTGCCCACGTATCCTGAGAGGAGCTCTGCCTCTGCTTCATTCTTATGGCATGTGTCTGTGCATTGAAGGAAAGGAACTCTATGAGGGATTATGGAGTGGGAAGCTCTCAGGGTGGTGACAGTGTTGTGTATTACTGAGCACAGGACACCAAATGCAGCAGTAACCGTCCGGCACTGGAGAAAGGCTGAAAGTGGAGCATGTGCAGAGAAGGATTCTTAGGACAGACTTGGAAAACTACTGAGCAAACCAGAGCACTTCAGCTTGCTTATGCTGGCAACGCAAAGGCCAAGAGGGGATATGATTGTTCTCTAGGAGTATAACTTGGCATGAGAAGGAAGTGGGCAATATAAGAAGTGAATAAGAACAAATGGTTGTAAACAGGCCAGGAAAAATTTGGTGTGGAAATGAGAGGAAATTTTCTAGCCATTAAAACAGCAGTTACTCTAATGAATATTCTGTGTCTTAATGCTTATATTGGAATATCTTCTTAATAATTAATATTGGTTAAATATTATTTATTTAGATTGATAATTTATTCTCTTAATAGATTGTTAAGATTAATCTTAATAGATTATTTTCTTAATGAAAATTCTGTTTAAAATGCAGTTGCTTTGAAGATGACAGACTTGTGAAAGCGTTGCATGAATTAGGTTATTCAGTATAAGGGACTGATCTTGATGGTCCAAACGTGTCTTTTGGATCTTCTTTCCTTTTGCTACCTACGAGTTTACTACCTTGTAAACATTTACTTCGGGATGCTAGTGATAGGCAGGGTTTGGGCAAGGCAGTGTTTCAGTAGGTTCTGCAGCATGAAAAAAATAACTGGGGTGCACATGTTCTCTTTCATCCATCAGCATGAAGCAGATTTAAGGGCCAGATGGGTTTTGTTTAGTTCATTGGGTCTGTGAGCAGGTTAATGCAGTGAGCTAGGGTGAGGACTCTGGGTTTATCTTAGCTTCAAATGTGCCGAGATCTGTAGTTGCTCCTGTATTTTGCAGTCCACGTTGTAGGCTTGCCCCATCTGTGGGGGCCTTCTTACTCCATGTGCATGCTCAGTACTTGACTTGCTGAGTCCAACCTCTGTCTAACGTTGCAGACATGATCTATGTTTCCGGTGGGTTTGATGGAAGCCGACGTCACACCAGTATGGAACGATACGACCCGAACATTGATCAGTGGAGTATGCTGGGAGACATGCAGACAGCACGGGAAGGAGCAGGGCTTGTTGTAGCTAATGGCGTTATCTACTGCCTCGGTAGGTGCCCTTAGGACCTCTAGGTATTCTGCAAATACGTGCTTTTTACAGAAATGACAGTGCAGACACTGTCTTTGGGGACCACCAATTATGCCATGTCCAGGTTAGAAGAGAAGATTTAAGCTCACTGCAGCGGGCACCGCGCAGCTCTGCCAGCCTGTTCCTACCGTTACCATCGTGATGGAGCTGCCACGTGCCTACAGTAAACGCTGTCAGAGGCAGCTTGGACACAATCAGCCTACGTCTGAGGGACAGCTGAAGCGCAGGGGATGAGCTGTGCCAGCTGAGGTTTGCAGAGACTTGGCAGTGGCTAAGAAGCCCTGGAGACGGAGCAGGTAGCCACAGGACAGAGGGTGCATCTGCTCCACACAAAGCAGTCTTGGCTGTAGCGCTCCAGAAATGTGTCCCGAGCTTGTATGTGTTCCGGCTCCTTTCTGTAGCACTTGTTTCATTTTCAGAGACCCACACCAGCTGTGAATATGGTGAGAATGCTTGAGGGCAAATTACTCTGAAGACTTCAGTAAGCTTGTCCCTTTCTGGGCCCCAGAAGAGGCAGGCCAGCACTGTACCCACATTTGTCGCAGTCCTGTTCTGGGAAGTCACAGATATTGGACACTAGTTTATGGGTTGCACTTCCCTCTCCCAAATTCCTCTTCCTCACGCTGTCCCATGAGGAAGATGCCAGCATGCAGCTCTTTTGCTGAAGCCGCACAATGACATTTCTTGGTACCCTCTCGTGAAACAGCTCTTTGAGACATCCCAGCCTACACTGCGTAGCCTTGCAGCGTCAGCTGGCGGCTGCAGCCACAGACCCTGAGCCAGCACCACGCCTGGAAGCCGTACATCTGCTTTAGTGGGACGGCATCAGCATTGGCATCAGCGTGCTCAGAGGCTGCTTTGGGCAGTGCAGTACTAACCTGGTTGTACTGGTTTGGAGAGGCGACGCTCTCCCAGCGCAGCCCTGCGCAGCGCAGGGCAGAGCTTGCTCTGAGCTGGCTCCAGTCTGACACTGCGAGCTGCAGAGATCCTCTTTGTTCTGCCGGCCTGGGCGTGCTGTCAGTTGTGCTGATTGCAGTGCAGCACTGTACTGAGGATGAACCAGACATGTTAGTGCTCTCTACGCAGAAAACTTTTTCTGGAAGTCAGACCCATGGTTTGCTCCTGTGTTTTGTTTCAGGTGGCTATGATGGGCTGAACATACTGAATTCTGTAGAGAGGTATGATCCCCACACTGGACACTGGACAAATGTCACCCCAATGGCCACTAAGCGCTCAGGTAAGAGCCCACAGTGCCTTGAGGTCAAAATGTTTTGTGCTGCACTGAGGAAGCAGTCACTGCTGGCTCGTCCTACTGCCCTGGAGGATGTTGACTGGCCCCAATGAGTGCTTTGGCTCACTGGGATGATTTTAGGACACGCTGACCTAGCTCCCCAAGAGAAAGATTAATTTTCACGTGCCTAATGTCACCATTCCATGCCAAAATGCGTAGAGAGGAGGAGGGGGGGGGCTATAGGTTACAGGCAGGGAGAGGAAGTCCTGGGTGACTTCCATAACCAGGAACAGCACACAGCTTGGAGAAAAGCTAGCAAGGAACAAACCACAGACCATAGTGCAAGATAATGGGACAGTTTGCTAAGTTGGTGCTCATCAGCTGTGCGGGACACGGCAAAGGCAGGAGTGCTGGCAGACCCTCCTTCACCTGCACTCTGGCTCCTGGGGCAGCACTATCACAGAGAGCAGTGCTGCCAGAGCGGGGTCATGCTGCAACAGGCTAACGCTAATGACTTGAAACACAGTGCAGCAACATTAATTACCTGCCATCAACTCTTAGTTTCTTTCCTGCTTGGCACCCTATCTGAGCTTTATGTTTGGCAGCTCTATCTAGGAGAAAAATACAGTTCAAATCCCACTTTTGGAGTAACTTTCTGTCTCGGCTCTCCTTCATTTCTCGAAGGAGTTCTTGTGGTGCTTGTGCAGCTCCTGCGTGCTCAAGTGTTGGCCTCAGCTCTTGCACTGTGCCTCAGGCCGCCTGCCCCAGATCTTCACGGCCAGGCTGGCCAGCAGCTGTGGCCTTGCTCAGCCCATGTGGATGGGCAGGATGCTCAGGGCCTCCACAGCTTTGTGGTTCTCGATAGAGTAATTCTGCTGTCCTTACAGGCTCTCTTTGAAAAGCCTTTTGAAGTTGCTTTTTCTCTAGTTCTTTCAATAAATGTCCTTTACAATTAGCCTAGGCACATTGTTTCTGTTTGTTCTCTGCTGCAATGTTCTCGTTTAGGGACAAGTGCTGGTTACCCAATTAAAACTGGTCTCTGTTCTAAAGACATTTAAGACATAAAGACATTTAAGCTCTCTTGTGCCTGCAATGGCATTCACCAAAACCCCAACCTTTAAATATTTACTCCTGTGACAGGGCTATTCCTGTTAAGTGTGGGTTGGAAAGTATTTCCCATATGCCAAGAATGGATTTGATGTAGAAGTTGGTCGCTTTCCACATCCAGGAAGACCCCACATACAAACACGTGATAGAATCTGTGGGTATTCCTACGTCAGAGGCAACATGTGAGACCTATCCACAGATCTCTAGAAAGCTTAAGGATGAGATGGCTTTCCCCTAGGGGTCTGTTGTGTGCACCAGAGAAGATGGCTTCTGGCAAGACCAAAAGCCAAGGGTTCAAGGGGAAAGCCTTTAACAGGAAGCGTTTCCCAGGTCCATGATAGCCTTCCACAAGACTGAGGCTTTTGGTAGCAGTGCCTCTGCCCATGGAGCGGGCTCCTCAGTGCCACCAGTGAGCAGGAATGTTGTGAGGCCTCTTGGCCACCACTGGCTCAGCCCGGTTCCTTCCTCAGTGCTGTGACCTGGAGCGCTGAGGTCTGAAATGGGGATGTGCCCAAGAACATTTTTTGGCCCAGGTTTTTGTGCTGCCATGCTGTGGTACTAACACCCCGAACTACTAGTAGCTTAGATACCAGTTGCACTTGCAACCTCCATGCTGGTATCAGTTCCAGTCCATCCATCTGGGTGACCTCGGATCCTGTAGGACTTCTTTTGCCCCAAGGCTTTGACACATTTTATAGAACTGTCTGCTTGCGAGTCTTTGCGTTCCAAGAAAGACCAGGACTAAACGTAATCTTGCCTTTAGTCACAGAGATTGTCTCTGCCTTCTTTCTCTCCATCTCTTAGGACAGATTCTGGAGATAGGCCACCCCTCAGAAACCATGGCCATATTGCACTGCTAGACCCAACCTCCCTGATTAGGCCTTGGTCTAGTCTCTCTTCTCAGCCAAAGTCTTCCTGATTGAAGGTATCGGAGAGGCCGTCGGGGCAGCCTGGCCATTCCCAGCAGTTTTGGTGCTCTCGGCAAGGGCGGATGGTGAAAGTGAGGTTGTGTTTAGTGGAACAGAAAGTCTCATACCCTGTTTGTAGAAGAAACAGATGGAACCCTGCCCAGGAGCTGCAGGGTAGCTGGCTTGTTTCCTTTGGGATATTCATCAGTGCAACATGTTGACGGTAACAGCCTGACGGGCTTTACTCTGCTTTCAAGATGCAGCTTGAAACAGCAGCAGCTGTTGGCAAGAGCACCTAAGGCCACTATGTGCATTGTTATCTTACTGCGTTCTTTGGTGCTTTACCTGAAGGGGGCTGCAGATGAGGAACAGAGGCTGGCAGAGGTTTATTTTCTGCTGTTGTCATAAATTCCCAATTGGGCCAACTGTATTAGTGACTGCTTTTACTGGGACAGGTGAGAACAGCTGTTCAGGCAGATGCTTCGGCCACTTATGCCTCTGTGACTGTGCAGTGGACACCGGTTTTCATTTCCCTGGTCAAATTTTTCATTTCCCAATGTCAAAGAAATCCCTCCTCCAGCTCCCCGTGGAGCAGCATCATTCTCCTTGTAGCAGCCAGGAGCTGGGTGACACCAGGGAGCCAGAAACATCAGAGAAACCTGTCTCTGTGGTGACAGAGTCGCAGCCAGCTACCCACCAGCTTGTGCTGGTCCATTCGGGGTGTCGGGTTGTGTTTCAGCCAAGAGGAACATCTCGTGGTGCTGCTGCCCTGGCTGCACTGTTGCTCAGTCCCCCTTATGCCAGAGATTCAGCAGCATTCGGTAGAGTTACAGGTTTTCATCTGTCGTATTGGAGACGACAACAGAAGACACTGGGTTGTGACAGCTCTGTTGTGGGAGATACAACCATAAGGAAGTGTCCCCTGCAGGGGGAGGACCTGACCTAGTTCAGCCGTGTTAGAGCAAGCCCCTGCACGGTGCCGACGGTGTCGCTCACGGGTGTAACCGTGCCGCCTTCTCTCTCTCCAGGGGCTGGCGTGGCTCTGCTGAATGACCATATTTATGTGGTCGGTGGGTTTGATGGGACGGCACATCTCTCCTCCGTGGAAGCCTATAATATTCGCACTGATTCCTGGACAACTGTAACAAGCATGACAACCCCCCGCTGCTACGTGGGGGCCACGGTGCTGCGGGGAAGGCTGTATGCGATCGCTGGGTAAGTGGCTGCCCTGGGTGGGTGAGGGAGATGCCCTGTGTGTCTGTTTGCTGGAACAAGTGAGTCTAGGTGACGCAGCCTGCTGCCCTGTTTCAGGTGGCCTCTCCTCACGTTTACATTTCAAGCTTTATGAGAGGAGGCAGCCCACAGAGTCACCGTGCCCACCCTAAATAGGCAGCGTGATGGTCCGGGGCTGAGCAGCAAAAGGGAGCCTGATGCAGTGGTTTTATTTCAGGCCACGCCTGCTGTACACCCTCCCAGGAAGTGCTCTGAATGCCTCAACCTCTTCCTTCAGCCACATCCCTCACCTGTAACTTTCTATCCTTGCAGATACGATGGCAACTCACTGCTGAGCAGCATTGAGTGCTACGATCCCATCATTGACAACTGGGAAGTGGTAACCTCCCTGGGAATGCAGCGCTGTGATGCTGGAGTCTGCGTCCTTCGGGAGAAGTGATCTGGAGGGAACTTAGAAAGAAGAAAAAAAATCTCGGCTGGTGGAAGAGTCCCAAGTGATTTGCAGTGACTGTTCTTGAGAGTTGTGGATGCTGTGGAAATAGGCACCAGAACAGCAGCTTTCTGTGCTGCTTTTGATAGAGCATGTGCATAAACGTATTATCTCAGCAGTCATTTGAAATCGGGGGCTCTGTGTGAAGCTGGAGAAAGGTGGTGAAGTGGGTGAGGAGAAGCTACGTTCTCTGCTGTTCCTGTGGCTCGGTCTATCGGCAGAGCAGAGATGCCCCAGCCTTGGCGTCAGCCAGCCTGGTGAATGCTTCCAAGGACATGTACATACAACTGGGTGGTCTCTTCAGCCACTGCAGGACCGCACAGGTCCTCCGGTTGCTCTCAGCCATGTGGATGCGTGAGGGTGAATCCAGCTGCTCTTATATTCCAGCTTCAAATCATCTTGTACATACTGAATGTTTAAACATGCTCCTCGAGCGCACGTCAGTGCAGAGCCAAATTGAGTGAGCATGTATAAGGGGGTCCTGCACTGTAGCTGCATCTGCAGGTTCCTCAAGGTCTGCACACAAAAGGAGTCGCAGATTAAAGCTGTCAACTACTGAGACCCAAAAGCCTGAGGCTGCAGGGGGAAAAGCTCATTGCCTCGTGTAGAAGCAGGTCTGCAGCATTTGTGCTCTGATCAGAGGGCTCAGCAAGGTTCATCACATCGTATTTCCCTCAAAAAGCTTGACAGACCCAGCTGCAAAGCGCTGTGTTTTCTGGCAGCAGGAGCCTTGCTGTGATGCAGCAGTGCCTTTGCTCCCACCCCTGTGGGGAGGTCACCTTGCAGAGGCTGAGGCCCTGAAAGCCAGAACACAATTGCTCCTATCCACATAGATCTTGCTGGTGAGCGACTGGGGCTCGTCCCTGGACAGACCTCTGTCCGGCGCACCCACGTCAGCCTTTCAGTCAAGTTCATTGTGTTGATTTTCGATTTATCTAGGATTTTTCTGCTTCCAGGGCCGTTTTGGAGTGACATCCAGGCTTCCGTTTTGCCCTTTGTTCTCTATTCCCCTGCCTCGTAACTCCACACCCTTACACTAGCTATCCTCCGCCTGCCCCGTGAACCCCGAGTGAGAGCTTCATCGCTGGCTCACTAGCGCGCTCTCTCCTCAGCATGTCTCCTGCCTTGCTGTGTTTGTGGGAGCACGGGCTCTCCTCTGCCGTCAGCTTGGCCCCCGCAGTGCCTGGGCTCTGTGTAGTGCTGCTCGTTGAGCTTACTGCTGACTCCTTGCTTGGGGGACAGGGTGGGATCAGGGACGTGGTAGCATGACTTAATTATGCACTTTCAGCCAACGCTCTGACCTTCTGCGTTTGTTTCTATCACACAAGTGTTCTGTGGTTTCGTTTCCTATGTTTATTTTTTAATGAAAATATAAAGAATAAAATATTTCCTGAGCCAGTGGGAATTTAGCTTCTGTTCTCTACCCTGAAGACATTTGTCTGACTACTGTGTGGTGGGTTGTGAACAAACCCCGTGTTAGGCCTGGCAGCCACCTTCAGCTGTGCCTCTGCCCTGCAGCTTCAGTGCGGTAGTAAAAAACAACTGCCGAGATCCACGGCAGAAAAAACGATCGGGCCTGGAGGACTTGCTAACTGGGGCTGAATTTGTTGCAAGATCTGCCCGAGAACAGTGTGGCAGCAGAGATGAGGAAAAGACTGCAATAATACCGTTATATTAGAGCCCACAGTTGTGAAAAGTAACAGCTCCTTTGTCCACTATGGAAATGTGGGATGGATGGAGCCCGGTATTGATTCATCTGTCCATGGTGTATCACAGAATCATAGAATGGTTTGGGTTGGAAGGGACCTCAAAGCCCATCCAGTCCCACCCCTGCCATGGGCAGGGACACCCTCCACTAGCCCAGGTTGCCCAAAGCCCCATCCAACCTGGCCTTGAACACTGCCAGGGAGCCAGGGGCAGCCACAGCTTCTCTGGGCACCCTGTGCCATGGCCTCAGCACCCTCACAGGGAAGAATTTCTTCCTAACATCTAATCTAAATCGAGCCTCCTTCAGTTTAAGCCCATTCCCCCTTGTCCTGTCACTGCACTCCTTGATAAACAGTTGCTTTCCATCTATCCTGTAGGTCCCCTTCAGGTACTGGAAGGCCACAATTAGATCTCCCCGGAGTCTCCTCTCCTCCAGGCTGAACAACCCCAACTCTCTCAGCCTGTCCTCACTGAAGAGGTGCTCCAGCCCTCTGATCAGCTTCATGACCTTTAGTCTNGACATCCCTTCCCTCCAGCACGTCGACCACACCACACAGCTTGGTGTCGTCAGCAAACTTGCTGAGGGTGCACTCCATCCCGCTGTCTGTGTCTCCGACAAAGATGTTGAACAGTGCCGGTCCCAGTACCAACCCCTGAGGAACACCACTCGTCACCGTTCTCCACTCGGACGTTGAGCCATTGACCACAACTCTTGGAGTGTGACCATCCAGCCAGTTCCTTATCCACTGAGTGGTCCATCCATCAAATCCATGTCTCTCCAATTTAGAGACCAGGATGTCATGTAGCTACAAAATACCTCTCCCAAACCTTCTGTTGATTTCAAGGCAAACTGCAGCATCCTCCCCCAGCAGCCTTCGATGACTGGATGTGCTCCCTACCGCCTGGTCGCCCCCAAACACCTCAGCCGTTCCTCTAGATTTCAGGTAACCTCTCCTGACCCATCTCCCTCAGCATGAACAACTCTGTCACTCTTCAGCCAGCGAGAAGTATGTGAGGAACCAAAAAGGTAAAAGGCTCCGTTTGGGAGAATGCGGTATTCATGAGGAAGCACTCAGTGACTTCATACATGATCTGTCTTACCCTGAGCACCTCTGACACTGGGCAGGGAGACAGGCACGTGGAGGGGGAGCTTCCAGGCTCCGCTACAGAACCTGGAGCCGCCTGTAGCTCCTCTCCCTTCCCTGACCAGCCTTGGGGGGGGGATTTGGCTCCAGTGCTGAAAAAAACCCCATGTCCAGTGTGTGGTTCTGAAGCAGCTCAGCAGACTGAAGCACCAGCATCAGAACTGGGTCACAGCAGGACGTGCCTCATACAATGGCCAGCGGACTCCATCACTGCCTTGCCAGGACAAGATATACTGAAGGGTATGAAGAGGAATTGGCATTTCCAGCTAGAAAATGAACAATATAAACCTTCAAAATGTTGATGCTGTGCATCTGCATAGCTGGAGGTGAGAAAACTTACAGGTTACTGTTGAAGGTCAACAACGGGTCAAAATGTTCTGCTTGGAAAGAAGCTGGTATTGATTCTGACAGACCAGTAAGAGTGAGGCTCTCCTCCACAAATAACCTAGGAGAAAATGCTAAAATGCAGAATAAAGCAGGAGTTTTCAACATCAGACAGTTCCCACCCAAGAACATTAACTGGCCAATAATCCCATTGGTAGGTTTTTCTTTATTTCTTGAGAAGTTCCAAAGGACTGTAACAAAGACAAGCCTCACACCAACAACCAGCCCTGAACAACCTGCCCAGCACAGCACAGCCTGGCCCAGCAGCAGTTGTGGACCACAGGCTGGGGGTGACAGCGTAGCGTTGTGCCGCGTGATGGGGTTTTACAGGCAGCGGATCTTGCCAAGAAAGCTTCATTGCAAGCTAGTTTGACTAGCAGGTGGCATCGAGGTAAGTGTTGATGCAACACTGTTAGCTTTTGACTTGCAACCTGAATGGACTTCACCCCGGCCAGGCAGATGGCTTATTTTCCTCCCCCCTCCCCAGCTGACCAGGATCTCGCTCCCTGCTTATTGTGTTACCATCTGAATTAGTATGTGCATATGTATGGAGAAGAGAAGGCTCCAGGGAGACCTTAGAGCCCCTTCCAGTACCTGAAGTGGCTACAGCAAAGCTGGATGGGGACTGGTTACAAGGGCAGAGAGTGACAGGACAAGGGGGAATGGGTTTAAACTAAAAGAGGGGAGAGTTAGATTAGATGTTAGGAAGAAATTCTCCCCTGTGAGGGTGCTGAGGCCCTGGCCCAGGGTGCCCAGAGAAGCTGTGGCTGCCCCTGGCTCCCTGGCAGTGTTCAAGGCCAGGTTGGATGGGGCTTTGGGCAACCTGGGCTAGTGGAGGGTGTCCCTGCCCGTGGCAGGGGTGGGACTGGATGGGCTGTGAGGTCCCTTCCAACTCAAACCAATCTGTGATTCTATGGTTCTCTGCACACTGAATACCATCGAGCTGAAGCCCTACAAACTATGTTGCTTCATGGCATGCTACAGTCAGGTCAGGGAGGCAAGGGACTTTGCTTCATGCTGGAACCTCCTGCACGCAGCAAACGTGTGGGCAGGAGCCGTGCTTCCCTTGGTGGGTCACGGGAGGCAGAAGTGACCTGTTGGGGGGCTCTGAGGTTCTGAGGGGGACAAGGGAAACTGAACTCTGGCTGCTGAGGCTGCCTGGCTCCCAGGACGCAGCGCACTGCCTGAGTAGAGACAGAGCCAGGGCTCCTGGGCACATTCACTCTGGGTCAGTTTTGTAAAAGTGGCATTTGCACTTACACTAGAAGAAAAGAAATCACAGAATTGAAGAATAATTGCAGCTGGAAGAGATAATCCGGTGGTCTGTAATCCTGCTCGGAGGAGATCCGGTTTGGATCGGGTTGCTTAGGTCCTTGTTCCACTGAGCAGAGTATCTCCAAGCTCAGGGATCCTGTGAGTTCTCTGAGTCCCCGAGTTGCTGTGGCGGCAGAGCAGATCCGAATGGCTATCACCAGCCACTGTTGGGCACCGTCGGTTTCTGCTCTGTGGCAGTGGGGAACTGCTCAACCGCAGGAATCTCTCTGATGCCACAGGCACCGAATCCCATGGGGAGAGAGATATCTTGGGTGAGGGAGGACGCAGAAACTTGACAGCACCGCACCAGGCACTACTGCCCTAACCGTGCTGCCTGCGCCTGGCGTTCGCAGCAGCTGCAGAAAGCTGAACAAAGTGGCTGAGGGTGGGAATTGGAGACGGCGGAACTGAGGACGTGTAGAAATGTCTTCCATGTCCTCTTTGCTCCCTGCGGTGTTCCAGTGCAGCCCAGCCAAGCCCCTTCTGTCACCGCTCTGCAGGGGAAGTCACTGTGCCGCGGCGAGGACAGGACCATGTCTCAGCCCTGTCAGCTCATCCGGCTGTGCCACTCACTGCGGAGCTGCTGCGGGTGCAGAGTTCCCACCTCAGCAGTTCCACAGTGCACGGAGATACCCCGGCTCCTGCTCAGCCACCAGCCAAACTCCCTTTCAGGCAAATCAAGACTTTTCTGGGCTGGTGTTTGTATTGGCTTTTGAGCAGTGGGTACTCCGGGGCTGCTTGCAGTGGCTGTTGCTGAGCTTCACACCACCTTACTGCATCCGCTCCCCTCGGCTCCGCAAGCCCCTCTCCGATTCCCTGACACGCACCCAGGATGGCTCAGGAGCTCTGGTGCCCCACACGCTGTTTCTGCCCTACAAACATCAACCTCCTTCACCGGACTGGGGGGTTTGCATCTGCCAGCCACACTCGCCTCGCAGCTGGAGGCAGGGAGCAGAGCCGCGGCTGACGTTGCAGCAGTCAAGACTGCGACTGCCCAGGCTGCTGGATTGCTGATGAAAACCTGTATCTTATTTAGGACCTTGAACATCAGTTCATGTTTTGGGCTTCTCCTGGGAGTTTTCGTAAGAAGCCAGTTGGGGCACAGCAAGGTAGCAGGACAACAGTGTATATTTACAGTAAATGGTCTGGAAAAAGCAAGAATCGGGGCTCTTCTGGGATCTGTTTTAGGCCCTGAAGAAGCAGTGGCCACAGGCCTGCTTCAGTCTTCCCAGCACTGCCAACAGTGGGCCACTAGCAGCAGGTCCCGAGGTCACCACAAAGCTGCCTGAAAGGTGCTCAGCGAAGAGCAAACCCAACAGCCACTTGGGCGCCAGGACCTCGTCCCCAGCACCGCTGCCTGCGAGACGGATGCTGCCTGCTGCTTTTCCCAGGTCTGGCTGAATGCCGGCTTCCTCTCCCGAAAACGTTTTCTTCCGAGGATCAGCACCACGCCCCTGTCAGGGCAGTGCTCCCCTTCCCCACTTCTGAGGGGTTCTCCCTGTACCAAACACCTAACTGAGCTGCTGTATGCAGCAGGAAGAGCATAGCCCAGGCTCTCAGAAATTCTGATGCAATCACTACGTGAAAAATACGTGCAGCAGCCTCACCGGGAGACAAATTCCCTCTGTCCTTTTGCTGAGCTCGGATTTCTCTGACTGCTGTAAGGAGTGAAGCGTCTCCAGACCCCCACGTCCCTGCCGGGCCCAGCTCGCAGGCGAACAGACTTTTGCTGCCAACTGCTCACTACCGCCTTGCGACACAGCCCGGTTCCACGCAGGGACCCTCCACACCGTACCGCGGTCCCACCCGGGGCGGGGAGGGGCAGCTGTGTCGGGCCCCCCTCCCCTCACTCATCCCTCAGCAGAGGGGTCTCCACAGCGGCTCACGGGGAGCTGGCGGCGAGGCCGAGCCGCGGGGTACCCCCAGCCACGGGAGTCCCCTCAGATACC
>VXBL01007360.1:33295-73767 GCA_013400195.1 Aramus guarauna
ACCCCACAGCTCAGATCCGTGGACTGACCAGCACCAAGAAGCGCAGCTCCAGCACAGCCAGCTCCTCGCTGAGCCCCCACGGGAAGGACGTGGCTGACGGGTCCCCCATGACCTGCAGGGACAGCTCACCCTGAGGATTTTGCCAAATAGTTTGATCTGCCGCTCTCGCTACAAGTGGCCCCAGGCCTTCCTGTCTGCTCTCTGTCACTTCTTCCTTGTGTGGCTGCTGTGTTTCAAACATGCTAAAGTGTCTTTCAGGCTGGTGGGTTTGTGACACAGCCATGTAAATGTGGGTGCTGATAGAAGGGCAAGGGGAGGACAGGTCTGCTGCACTGAATCATGGCAGCTTAAATTGTCTGAACTACACCCAAAGCAGTTACAGGGTTTAAGGCTGTATCTTCTGGTGTTTTTCAGAAGAAATGTTCCCTGCCCTAAACTCCTACCATTTAGGTTCTCTAAAACCTCATCGTACTTGACAACTGTAACCTGTAAGAGTACATGGCACCTAATGTGTGTATAAGGCATTTTAACTAACGTTGTATGCAGTTTTATTAACTGACTACTGGGAAATAAGATACAGGTAGAGTTTGCAGACAGCATAGGCCGAAATAATGGCAAATAAAGAAAATGTACAAGACCATAATATTTCCAGGCAGCAGGAATGAAGAGATTCCAACCTGAAAAGGATTTGAATCATTGGACAAGCAGTGTCCAGTGACTGTGTGTCTCAGTGCTGAAGAATGTCAAAACAGCTGTGTGTGTATTAAACAGAAAAGTCAGGAAGGAATTTCTCTTCTGTAAAAGCAGCTGGTAGGAGCTATGCTGGGATATTTGGTCTCCGCCTTTTAAAAGATGGGCACAAAGCTGCTTGAAAATTGAAGGAGGCTGTAGCAGCCATGGTTCTCACTGTATTTATCTTCTGGTAATTGTGGTCCAATTTGCATTCTCTTTTTGCAAACCCCTGTATGAATAATACAGCAGCTTTACAGTCATCAGCTGGGGTCACAGAGGACATGCCTTACTGCAGGAGGTGTATCGGTATGCCGTGCTAATAAACATGTGGTACCAATGCAGCTGTAAGGCAGAACTGTCATTGCGTTGGGATGGCAAAGTTGCGTTTGCCACCAAAATCAAAATTGGTTGTACTTAAAGATTAGCAGTGTTCCTCCTGCAAGGCTGTGAGAGAGACCTTTTCCTTGCTTCTCTGCTATAACAGTTTTGCTGTAAGGCAGGCACAGCCTCAGGTACATTTTCCAGAAAGGCATCTTGGCAGTAGGTGAGGGAGAAGCCAGTCCCTGCACTTTTAAGATTTGGAGACTCTGCCTTAACACTGAAGTAGAACAACCGAGATGTTGGCTGTTCTGGGGCTGCTCTGTTAGAAACCTCTGCTGTGGGCAGTCAGGATTTATTAATGGGAGGGAGAGAGGCGTAACTCCGCAGTCTGATAATTAAGGCTCTCGCTTGGGTAGGAGGCAAGTCTTGTGCTGTGTCCTTGGTGAATGTGTCAGGTGCACATTTGACACGAAAACTGCCTTCCTCCTGCCCTTCTAGTTTAGCCCTAAGCCCAGTAACCGAACGGGTCCATCAAGGACCTGTGCACAGAAGGGCAGGAGAGCTTCACTTGGGTTCCACAGAGGCACAAAGAAATAGTGGGATCACGTCACTTCAATTTCACACTTCCGCTTAGATTGTTGTCTATTTGGGAATGCTTTTTGACCTGTAATACCTAGATTATAGTCTGTGTTACTAAAATATAAAATGTACTGCACAGTAGTTCATTTTGAAGACACCACTGTGCAGAACAGGCTTGTGGATACCAGCTTGATTAATGCTGAGTAAATGATACTGCTCAAAAAACTTGTACATGTGGATTCCTGATATTGGGGAGAAGAAGGAGCTGGGGTGGTGGCAGCAGCTTTTCCACTCAGGAGAATGCTGCTTGGAGGGATGGCAGACCTCTGGTCAAAGGCCTTCTTCACATCAGCACTGCAGCAATCTGAATCTGCTTCAGTGTGGCGTGGCTCAGTGATGGTGAGGAACAAAAGCTCCTCCTGCCCTTCAGTGTGAGGGGAGAGACGTGCTGAACAGATACATCCTCCGGGGGATCCAGGTTTGGTTCCTGCTGACTCTTAAATATGAAGTAGGATCACATGGATTGTGGAAATGCTAAGAAGTAGTACACAGTCTGTTAGGAAGGGAGGAACTTCACGGGAGGAAACTTTTGTACCGTGAGATCCTGGGATCTTTCAATCTCAGGTAGGATCTAGACTTCTGCAGCTTGGGGAAGCCGTGAGAAACCAAGCAGCACAGGACCAACCTGGTGTCAGTGAAGGGGCAGTCATGCAGCAGATGCTGCTGCTCAGGAGCCCGTCACCTGGGCTAATTCATATCCCGTGAGGTGACATGAGATTTATGAAAAAAATTGATGAAGAGGGAAAGGCAGCATTTGTGGAATTTGAGCCCAGGCAGTTGCACTGTGATGTTAGTCGAGCTTTAGAGGAAGAATGTCTGCAGTCAGCAAACCCGCCTTTGGGGGAAGGTCTGCTGTGTTTGTGCAACAGACAGCAGCATCAGATTAGGGAGCATCTAATGAAGCACTGGATAATTTTGGTGTTAATGAGAGCTAATAAAAATTTGGATAGTCTCACAAATAAACATAATCTTTTCACTGCTTTGTATCTAGCATGTTGAAAGACTGTTTTCCAGTTGCCTGCAGGAACTTCTAGGAAAAGAAGGATAGACAAGAGCCAACCTTCAGGTACGGGAAGTGCTTACGCAAGACCTGTTAACGCTCATCTTGCAGCCTATCTTCCTTTACCATCATCAGCAAGACAGAGCAGAAACCTTTATTTCCACATGGAGGTCACTTTTAAGTAGAAAATGGATTCTTCTACATAAATGGCTGCATAGACTTTACTCAAAAGACCCATCCTGTGTTAAGCTGTAGCACTGCCAAGAGAGGGAATTCTAATGAACCTGCTCCCTTGCGCCGGCCGATCCCACCAGTGAGGTGGGTGAGGACTGTGCACGGCAGGACAAAACCTCTGGTGCTTGGGGCCTTGTCTCAGTCCTGCTTTTGGGTGGGACAAACAATAACAATTTTGTCTAATCGCTTCCCAATCTGAAATTAAGGCACGCCTGTTTGTATTGGTTAGGTGTTTCTATACCATAGATATAAATGTATTTAGCATGGGTAAAACCACATCTTGCTCCACTCTGACTTGGGTATTGAGACTGGTTCACAGCTCCAAAACCAGTTTAGGCTGACACAGACACCTTGTGTAACTTCACCTCTCTGCTCCCTTTCCACCCAAATGTCTCCCTCCAATTAGCTGCTGAACCCTTTGCTGAGACCTTTCAATGTGCTAATTTAGTCTAAAGCTTCTTTTCTTGGGCTGCTGGGTTGAAGCATGGGAGTTTGAGCTCTGCAGCCTGCGTGAGGTAATCGAGAGGCAATGGCAGGATGAAGGTCTTCCCATTTTTGGCAGCAGGAGGCTGCGAGATCAGCTGAGCTGTGTTGGGTAACCGCCACAAGTCATCCATTGCCAAGAGGTCACATTCACACTCTTTCTTCACTAAGTTAAGCACATTTCACTGAAATAGGTAAGTGGTGCTTGGAGCAGGGACTGGCATTCAAGGCTCCCCCTTTCCCCAGCTCTCCAAGTCATCAGAAAGGTCTTGGTCTCTGGGCCTGACAACAGCCAAGGTCTCTCCATGACCGTTGACCTCTTAACAGAAGAAATCTTTGGCAGAGCAGTTATGACAATATGGACTTTGAAGTAACAGCTTGGAGGAGGACTTTGCTGTTTGTCTCCCTGCTGTGTTCTAGAGCTCTGCTGCTCTGGTCCTCATGTAGGCGGCCCCCCAGGAGGGCTTAAGGTAGGATCTTTGCCATACCTGCAGCCCAGTGTGTCTGCGGAACCTGCTGCCATCATGTATGGAGATGAGGATAAAACAAGAACGGTTTTGCTAGGAGAGGTATTTTTGGCTTTACATTCCTATGTATCTTGCCTAGCTTATTTCCCTAAACCACCAGCGCTAGAAAGCAGAACTACTACCCTGTGTGAACAGATACTGCAGTATCAGCATAGGCGGTTTTTGCAATGTGTGGTGTTTGGGAGAAGACTGATATCTGAGATGTATTATGAATATTCTCTGAAGGTCATTTTACATGCCTGACATTACACTCCCTGGCAGGAACAAGAAAAGTAGGAAGAAAGGAAACAATAGAGAGGAAATAGCTTCAGGGTCCTTCAACAAATGGTGCAGGGAAATGCTTCCCTGTCTCCTGCAAAGCCAGGTTAATAAAGGCCAAACCCTAGAATCAAAGGAACACTAAACCACTGAGTATTTTGCCTAAAACCACCAAGTATTTTGCAGCTGCTGGGGGACACAGAAAGAAACCACAGCAGATGAGTGAAACTTGCCATAAAAGCACTAAGAGAAAATGAGGTCTTTTATCAAAGCCAGCTTTGTGCTCCTTTTAACCGATAATTTCTGTTATGCATTTCAGCATAAATACTTTTGTACTGAGTTGTGAGTCAGCCAGGTTCGTAAAGTGCAGCTTGCTTACGAGTGCAGCTGAATCTTTTTGTGTCAGGGTAGGGAGGAGGGAGAGGTAGCCTAGCAATCCGGCTGCGAGTTACTGAACTGTGGGCCTGCACCCCCCGATGCGTGCGAGAAGCTAAGGCTATCTTCACAGGAGTGTGCTTCAGAGGAAGCGCACTGGTGTCTGAAAATTATCTGACCATGCACAGAGTAAAAATGAAGCGCTTTGTTCCCTAAGTGCAATCACTGAGGAAGAGTTAGCAGGTTCCTGGGTCACTGAGATAACGCTTCCATCTCCTGCACAGCGGAAGCAGGAAGCTCTTTGGAAAAATTGTTTCTTGCATCTTTCCTGAAACTTAATCCAGAATGGCACAGCCCAACCTAGGGGTTGCTGCAGTTCAGCTTTTTAAGTATTGTGTGTCCAAATCTGAGAGCACTACATGGGTCCTAACAGCTTGTGGCAGAGGATATATCCCTTGATCATCACACGGTCACTTCCCAGAGGCCTCAGTTTTGTCTTTGGTTAAAATACAAACTGTTCAGATACAGCTATTGCATGGAGAAATAATGTCGTTACCCTTCCCTCTTTGGCACGATTATATCAGACGTGTAGGCTGGGGGTGGAGGGGAACAGCCCAAGGCAGCTGTAATCTCATAAATGCAGTTGGGCCTGAAAGTGGGGCATGTTCTGACCAAAGCAGCTGCTGTTCAGCCGCCAGAGGAGGCCAAAGCAGAAGAGCCAGAGCTGTTTTTTCCAGCAGCCTGCCTGCCTTCCTGGCGGGTGTTAGTCCAGCAGGACAGGTCAGAACTGCAGGCAAAGTCTGTCCTTGAAAAGTCTTTCAGGGCAATTTGCGGCATCGATAGGAGCCACATTTTCCTGGGGCGAGAAGCTGGGGCAGGAGAGCTCCCTGCGTGGATGTGTTTAGCCACGGGAAGCAGCAGGGAGTGTGTGTGTATACTCAGCTGTACTTCTGCTCCCCCTTTCATGTTCCTTATCTTCCAGGAGTCTCTGAATTCCCCCCGGAGGTCGCTGTGCGTGCAGAGGCAGAGTGCTCTTGTCTGAGTGCTGCTGGGAGTCACCCTCTGCCATTGCTCAGACCCAGCTGGAAGAGATGCCCTGAGAGCAAGAGAAAATAAGCAAAGCCATGTCAGCACAGGTATCCTTCCCCTCCTCAAGTAGCTGGCTCTGCACACTGCCTGGAACACTATTAACAGCGTGCTTTTTCCATGGCAAACATCCAGACCGCAGCTCGTTGCGGAATCCCTGGTTAATTTGGAATCTATGGCAATGGAGCATGAGGACGTGGCTCCAAAAACTTGCTGCCTCGTGCTTTCCTGGGGAAGGAGCAGTCCGTGACTCCTGTTCACTGAAACGGGGAGAAGGACTCAGTTCTCTGTCAGACTGCGGCAGGTCCAAGGGGCTAGCACCAAAAAGGGTAGGAGGCCAGAAGTGCTGGGGCTCAGCAAACACAGGACCCTACTCCTGAGGAGAAAGGATGCTTGGAGAAAGGAGCAGCTTCAGACTCCAGTGGGAGGAACCTCCCTTGATAAGGAATAACCAGGAGTGAGAGATGTAGCTGCAGGTGTCAGCAGCAATTTGGAGGCTCAGAGCCCTCAGCAGCTCAATCCCTGCGGCAGCCACGGGTCCCCATTTGGCTCTGGTGCCAATGCTCCACAAGGCCCCCACGATGCCAGCACCACTCAGGGGGATCTGATTCCATCCCTTCTCTCCAGGCCCCTGCTGGGATTTGGGGATTTCTGTTGGAAACCCAGTGTGCTAGCACCAAGAGGCAACATCTGTGTGCAGCTGGTCTGTACCTGAGACCCAGTTCCTGATTTTGGGAGAGATGAAGCCACAGTGCCCAGAGCAGCTTAGCATAAAGCTCAGCTTCTGTCTACTGAGACCCTCTTGCTCTACTTCTTGGCTTCCCTGCCTGCCAGACCAGATTTATAGTGCAGCTGATCCAGCTAAACTGATGCTTAATTGGTGTTAACACAGATGTCAGTGAAGAGAGGTTGTTGCCATGTGCAGCTGCACCATAAGGCCAGTACAGTGCTAAACTGGGTGCGCTGGCTGCAGTGGGGCTCCTGTTGTGCACCTGCAAAGCCGTTCTGCCTTGTATACGCACCCTTTTGCAGGTTACTGAACCACCTGGAGCTTTTTGGCTGAGTCAGTACGTACAGTGCACTCAGCTCTGCGAGGGTAATGGGGAAATGAATGCTCAGCTCTGGTCCAACACTCCTCTGCAATCGCTCAGTGTCACCATGAGTTCACTGGGGAGCTCAAATCTGAGACGGTCCACAGAGGAGTTTCTGTTCCTACCGGCTTTATTGGTCAACAATCCATTTGATTCTCTTTAAAACCACCCAGTAGCACTTAAGATAGCAAGAACTGACTCAGATCTGTGACATGTCACCCAATCCATGCTGCCAGACCATCACAGATGGATACAGCCCTGCCAGTGGCATCTCTGGACTATGGATGTGCCATGATTTAACCCCAGCCATGGCTAAGCACCACACAGCCACTCGCTCGCTCCCCCCCAGTGGGATGGGGGTAGAATGAGAAGGGTAAAAGTGAGAAACACTCATGGGTTGAGATAAAGACAGTTTAATAATTAAAAATTTTTTTTTCAAAAAGTAAGGAGAAAAAAAGAACAAAGAGGGAGGAAAATAGAACCCAAGAAAAACAAACGATACAAAAGAAAACAATTCTTACCACCAACTGATGCACAGCCAGGCCCTGAGCAACACCCCGCCCCCTGCCATCCTCCGCGCCCCAGTTTTATGATATCCCTTTGGTCAGCTGGGACCAGCAGTCCCAGCTGAGTCCCCTTCCCACTCCTTGTGCACCCCCAGCCCACCCGCTGGCAGGGGGCTGTGAGGAGCAGAAAAGGCCTTGACGCTGTGCAAGCGCTGCTCGGCCATAGCTAAAACATCCCTGTGCTATCAGCACTGTTTTCAGCACAAATCCCAAACAGCCCCAGACAAGCTACTCTGAAGAAATGTAACTATCCAGGCCAAAACCAGTACAGGATGTGAACTGTCCGCCATGTTCACTAACTGCACCACCAGCTGACTGGTTTCTTGGTCAAAAGGACCACGCAGCAAAGAATTGGTAGAGATAGGAATGTCCAAACGTTGGAAATATGAGTAAGTTGGTAGACAGTGCCACTGCTTAACCAGGAGAAGAAGGTTAACTTCCCAGTGAGAGAGATCCAATCTAATGGGTGATTTCAGTTACCCACACAAAAAAAGAGGCCAATTACTGTAGCTGGACAGGACAAGGTATATTTTCAGTATCTTAACCAAAAGTTAATGGTGGAGAACACAAAAATAATTGTAGGCCAGAGGTAATGAACAGAACCTGAGCCAAGAAGTTTAACCAATACAGGCAATAGTTACCAAAGTCTGACATAATTTGAGACGGAGGGGTACCAACCAGCACAGCAACACAAAACTCACAACACAGAGATGGCACTATGAATAGGTGAGTAATTCAGAAGGCCTTTTAATTGTAAAATAAAAAAATAAGTGGACTTGATAGAGAAGCTGTTTCAGCTTGGAGAAATGTCTGATGGAGGTTCGTTACTGCAGACCAGCCGTGAAGCAGGCGGGGAAGAAGTACTGTGTGAAAGTCAGGGCTGAAGTAGCATTTGAAACAAGCAGGGAATGGAAGCAGCCCCTGCAAGGTGGATTTGCAGAGAACAAAAAAATAGGGCAGGTAGCCAAGTCCATGCTTGCAGGAGCAGGATTAAAACAGTTGGAAGAGCAAATAAGGTAAGATTAAAAACGGGGAATGTATTTAAGGCCGTTAAAAACAGGATCTTATTTAAGGATTACCTACAAGAAGCCACGCTAATAGCACATTAAGGTTACAAAGTCGAATGATCAAGGTAGAGAATGCTGATATTAAACTTGCTGATGAAATGTTAATCTCCTGTATACATCCATTCTGCTGCAGTTCTGCTGACTATCACGTAGGAAATCTTTCAAAACAAAAGGAGAGCCCAGCCCTTTGGGGTTCCAATCTGGCTACTCAAGCACATCCTTCCACTTATTTTGACACTCCCTGCAGGGGGAGGACCAGGTATAAACACGGTATAACCATATAATTAGAGCTATACCTATTGCATATATTCAGTGTTCAGGTGAGGAACGATTCCTTCCCTTGTACAAACTACTCCAGCTATGCCTTCTGCACTCATCATTCCCATATTTAAGGATTTCCAGCCCATCTGGAACAGGGAGTGTTTAGGTCAGAAATTAATTCAACCCTGTCTAGTTGGATAGTTTTCAGCTCTAAATGAAAGATACTTCTTGGCACCCAGCAAACATTCCCCAAACCCTTGTGGAGAATTCACATCCTCCCATGGAGGTTTGGCCTGAGATCACTGGATTAAGCATTTCCACTTGTACATTCTCCCGAAATGGTTCCTCCATTTGCTGCGTGCAGCACTTGAGATAAAATGTACAGGTATGCATGATGGAAAAAAACACCTTGCACTGCAATCAAAGCCTACCGATTTGAACTGATTTGTGACAAAATTTGCAGCATCCCTCTCAGGCCTGTGCATCCCTGGCAGATGGGTGCACCTCCACTTGCACAACCAGTTCCTTTGCAGGGCCCTACCCCCACCAACCTGACGCAGGGCAGGATTTGTCTCCCTTTCCGGTCAGGGCTTGTTGATACTCAGCTTGCCAAGGAAATGGAAATCTGCTGTGTACATAGCTTCTGCTACAAGGTGACCCTTCTGTACCCCGGACAGGTCTACAGAGAGAGCTGCCATGGTTTCTGATTTTAAACCGATTTAGCGAAACAGAGCGTTCAGTTCTGGTTGTCCTCTATTGATTTGCATGATTCATTTAGTTCACATCAATATGCTCAGGCAGAAAAGGACACAGTGCTGTCTGCCCATGCAGCTGTGGACTACTGACATGCAGTCCATTAGTGACATCCAGACCTGAATGGCCAGATGAGCTAGTTTGGGCAGCTTGCAACTGCAGCCAGTGCTAAACCAACTAAAAATCTCATCACATAGTACAGGAAAGTACTGGTTTTCCTCGTATTTGCTGGCTAGGCTTATACAACAGTTTTCCTTACCTGCCATTCCCTTCCCAGTCTACAGGGACAAAAAAAGAACAAAATGCCTGTTTCTCTTCCCCTTCCACCTCTCCACAAGACTAACAAAGGTGCTGCTTCACCTGATGTCGGGAACCTTGTCCCTCTCCCGCCTCTGCAGAGCTAAGAGTGTATTTTGCAACAGCCAAAGGTCATGGCTGTGTGATAGGAGGCCCCATAAAACTCCACAGTAAGCTGCCCTAGGCAGGGTGTCAGGCCTGTCTTCTAAAGGAGAAGGATTAGACCAGATCAGATGATCCCAAGTGAACTGCACCCAGTGTTGCAAAACAATGAAACAAAACCAAAGTATATGAAGATTCTTGTCAAGACAATTTGGAAGGAATTCCTTGCCAACACTAAAAAATACCTGTTCCTGTAGAAATTCAGGATCCCAAATCCAGCAGGAGACTGTGTTACCGTCACGGACCCTGGCAAGGCATTCAGCCACTGGGGAAGGATAAAACAGAGAAGCAAAACCTGTAGCCAGATGATAGTTTAGGATGGGAAAATACAGGCTAGTGGTTCAGGAATTCTCTGAGACAGGAATCTGTGAAGGTGGGGAGAATATCCCAGGGTAGTGAGGCTGTTACACTAGCTGCCTTCTACATACTTCCCAAGGCATTTGCTCTGGGCCACCACAACTCTCACTGGTACTGAGCTCAGCAGGTGTATGTCCAATTCAGTGTGACTCTTCTTACATTTATGTCCTGAGCAATTTCCTCATGTGTAGAGTCACCCCAGGATTAAAACGTATATATCTAAAACCAACCTCTTGTTCTCTGCCATACCACCAAAACAGCCAGGAGGAATTAACAATGCAGAGAGGAACCCCACACCAGCACAATGGTGCATTCAGCCCAGCACTAATTGCTCCTGTGTCAGCCTGCGACAGATGCTCCCAGGATCAGCACGGACTTGGGCCTTCGCTTGCAACAACCCCCTTGTTGTGCATGTCGAGGCAATCAATCCCTGCGTTGGAAGGCACTCATCTCACCCTCAGTGGAGAGCCCTGCAGACTGCTGACACATCGGTAACTTCCTAGTGGGCCCTGCACTGGGAAGGGGCTGTGTTTGTGAATGATTAACTACATTACACCTTCCCTCCCTCTGAAACTCAGTCCTGTCCCCAGCCCCAACCACGTGTTGAGCTGACCAAGAGAAAACCTGGGTGCTCCTTTTGGGAAAAGCGATGAGGAAAGAATGGGAGCAAAGAATGAAAGTACATGGGGTAACACTAGCGTCTAGGAGCTAAGAAAGAAGATTTTAGATGGCAAATGACACAGGGAGTCACAAGCAGGTGGCCATAAAGGCCACAGCCATGTCCCGCTGCAATGGGAGAGAGGTGGGAGGAGTGACTGGATCCGTCCCTGCTCACCTGGGTTATGCAATTCACCGTGTCAGAAGGTGACATCCATGTTAAGGAACTGGCTGCTGCAGCACGCTACTTCCTGCTGTAAGCTGCTGCAAACATGCCACGTCCACTCATCAGCTCCCAGCCAATGTCTAGCGTCAGCTCCAGATCTTGCATCTAGAATTTAAAGTCATTAATAAAATCAATTATATTAGAGACTGGAAGAGTCATTCAGAACCACAGAATAAAACCTGTCACTGAGGAGCAAGGCTCTCACGCTGATTCAGAACCCTCCTGGCCTGAAATGGGCTGAAACATCTCATGGTGTCAGGCTGGTGGCCATGGGGTATGACTTAAACTAGAGCAGGAAAAACCGCACAGCCCAGGGACATACAGAGTCTCCGTCTGGTCTCACCCTTGTCTGTCCTGTTGTTATGTAGGAATTTTCCAAACAGGCATCTGGATTTGGTTTTCTGGCCTTTATAAAGGAGCCATTTGGGAGGGAGAGTCTCTCTCCCATGCAGCAGTTGGAGAGGCTGTACACTTCTGGAAGGAGCCAGATGTAAAGCTGGGGTGAAGTACACAGGACAGAGAATGGGTATTTGAAACGGAATGGGTTTGCACTCAGAGAGGAGATGAACATGAGTACTGAAAAAATGAAGTCTTGGTAAAGCATTGTCCCCTTAGTGATGAAATCTGAGTGTTTTACTCTAGCTGTACATGTGCAGTCACCAATCTTCACACCCAGATGACTTTTCTGTGACCTGGGAATGAGGAGTCAAGACCTCACCGAAATCTACGGAGCACATTGCTGTTAACCTGAGTGCTGGAAAATGTGCATGGAAATCCCAGGTCATCTCAAACCCAGCACAGACAGGTAGCTAGCAGACATGCCCAGGGTTAAGGCTATTACATTTTTAGGAAATCTGATAGAAGTGACTGCACACACATTATTTGTCCAATGCTTCTGAGAAAGAACAGAAAGCAAGAGCTATATAGTTGCACATCCAAACAAGTTTCACCCAAAACCTCGAGAATCCTCAGACCCACTTTGCAGCTACAGAGACTTTATCACAAATACACAGCAAGTCCAGCATTTTCTGAAAGTATCGTATTCACTGAATCCATGGTATGCAGCCAAAGTCTGTGCTCTGTGAGCCTTGATAGCATTACCAGACACAGAGAAGTCCTAGACAAATGCAAAAATTCTCATACTGCATGCAGAAATTATCTCCAGCAAGAAAAGATAATGTGTGCAAGAAATCCTGGATACATGATAGCCCCTTAGACTTGATATTATTGTTTAGCCACCCTAAATCAAATGCATTTCAGTCCCCAAGAAATGCTTTTCCAGGTATTGAGCAACACAAGCTGGGTTACTTCTTGTCAGTGCAAAAGTTCTGGAAAGGCACACTGAGGCATTCAGCTTGAAGTGCCAACCGTGTGGTCCCACTGTCCTTGATGCCCCCTTTTATGCTGCCTAAGCAGCACGCTGAAGCCTGGTGAATGAAACTATTGCAGCTGATGCAGAACAACAGAACAGATTTCAGCTGCCCAAGCAGCTGTATGAAATTTGACGAAGTAGCATCGAAACCTGATTTTGTCACCAAAGTCTGACAAATACTTCGTGCAGCTGGAGCAGTCCTGGTAAATCCAGATTAGCAGGGATAACACCACTTTTCAGAGCTGAGGTATGTGTCAAAAATGCATTTCTCAGTAGCTGTTAAGACAAATCAGACCAGATAATTAGTACAGTAGTTAAGTATATGAAAACCTCTGTTCAAGCTGGACCAGGGTATACTGTAACACCACAGCCTGGCCTGAATCTCTGATTTCAATTGTCAACTAAGCTGAGAAGAATTTTCATTGCACTGACAAAATGATATGATCTTAATTTCCTGCTTTTTCAAGGTGTCTGACCCTTCTAGTTTCACGGTCTTGTAACATTTCTAAAGGACAAGAAAATACTACAGTGTGATTCTGTACCATTGACAATGCGGAGTCTGACCCACCGCTAAACTGCACTGGCAGAGTTCAAAGGATGGTTAGAGCATTGTGAGTGTTATTTCAGGTCAGTGCATTTTAAAATCTTGAATCAAATCTTTCAAACTCCTAAGACTGGTTTAAAAATCATGAGATTTACAAAAAAATAAATCATTGTGGGTACTTATTTTCCATAGGTTTTCAAGCTTAGGTTAAACTTTGTTCATAGGTTGAAGATTTCTTTAGTAATTTGGAAGAGTAGAACCAAGTATATCTTTTTGAATGAATGCATGGAATTCTCACCTGATGCCTAAAATGGGAGGCTTTAAGGAGAAGAAAAAAAAAAAGGGAAAAAGAATGCTGAAATATTTGTAATACAATTGTAAGATGTGGAAGAATGTGGCCTATTTGCTCTTTTATTCTGCAGGAAAAGGATTCCCAAAGCTGGTTTGCAAAGGTCCGGTCAGCCATGCGGTGCTGATATTTTTGTTTCTGACTGAGAAAAGCACAAGATATGATAATAGGAGGAAAAAACTCTACAACATTTAATTGCCTTTTTTTTTTCCCCCTTCAAAAAGAACAAAAGAAACTAAAATATTGTAGGTGTTTTCCCCTTTCATCTTCCATTACTAATTGCTATGATGGCTTGTGATCACTTCAGGTGTGATCCCCATCTGAGTGTGACCACCTATGACTGCAGATTTCAGTTTTGCCCGTCACAGCCAGCTATGACTGTCCTGGTCTTCTTCACCCAACAGCTTCACCAAGGAGACTGAGCTAAAGGCACTTTGCAGCCAAGGATATACCCCAGCGAAGTTAGGCTAAGCAATAAAAGAAAGGAGATGAAAAAACACAAAGACAAGTTTTTTTTTCAGGTCTCAGAGCTGACTGGAGCATATTACAAGAGGTTAGCTGGAATGGGGGTGGGGATTATTAGAAGTTTAATGTTGATTGGCTTCTTCAAATATATACCAACTTGATAGCACGAAACAAATAGTTTGTGCTTGTTGAGGATTAGATTATGTAAAAGCAGAGATGATTTGTTTTTAAAAAAACTAATTGCGAAGTTGTATATACTCCCTAGATGTCAGCTGGCCTAGCCACCCAGCTCATGGTGCAAAAAAAAGGTTTGTTTCATACTCATAGTGTGCTTATTGAACAGGAGCAGGAGGGACTAGATCCTGCTGAAGCTTGCTGCTTGGTATAGGTACTTGGATGTGTGATCACTCCCAACCATCCCTCAAACCCCAGTCAACCTCCCTCTGGTGTGGAGACAGCCAAATCCTCTAAGTACAGACAGCTGAGAACTCTTTTATATCTTACCTGGTTTTCAGCCACTCATTAATTTGGCATCATTCTTTGGAAAAACAAGTATATCAATACTATTTGTGGGGTTTTTTTTTTCCCCTTCCTTCATCTCTGTCCTCCTCTCTCGAACCTCCAATCCTCGCTTTCCAGAGGACTTTTGCCTTTCTTTTCTTTCAGTAGTTCTGACTGCGCACCCACACAGGTTTCATTTCTACATCCTGTGTTGAAGTCATCACAATGAAATTGATAATAGCAATAGTAGCACCCTTAGCAGGCTTCAGTTACCACTGAGATTAGTGGGAGTGAGGGGGTTCACCACTTCCCACCACCCATCCCAGCTGACCTAGACCAGACCCAGCCTGACATAACTCCATCACACTCCCTTCAAAAGTATCACTTTTTTCAAGGTTGCTCACAGGATTGGAAATCCACACAGGAAGGGGAAAACATGATCGACTTTGTTATTGTTTAAAATTGTTTCACGTACCTATCCTGCCGGCAAAAGCTTAGCTCAGTGGGGGAAGAAGCAACTTTCTGGACCTGGTGCCTGCGCTGCCCTTGAGGATGGTGCCCAGGTATCGACCTTCAGGTGCACACACCACAGCAGCGGCTTTCCGCCCAAGAAGCAAGTTTGGCAATCTCATTAATATTTCCTTTAAGCCTTGGGACACATCACAGGGTTTTTACACTTCCCATCTAAACACCCAACTTAAACTGGGGCATTTAAACACCAAAGGTACCGATTTCAGTAGGATCCACGTGGCTTTCCAGATCTGGTCCTTTGGCTTTAAGTCCTTTCCATTATGTGACTCTTTATTCCAGTATTAGTCGGTACAAGCGCTGCTTTGCCTGGTGACTGTGCAATGGAGCTGCCTCCTCCCTCCTCGGAGGGAAAATACAAAGATTTGCCCACATCTCGCTCTTCCACCCTCAGCCGAGCACTTCCCACAGAGCCTGCCTGCAGCGCCGGGCTCTTTGGATGTCCGCGCTCCCATCCCAGCCCCCGCCTCGCACGGCCCGGCCGTTTCGCCGGCTGCTTTAACAAGACTCAACGCGCACAGCCGGGCCCAGGAGCCCCTCGGGTGGGGACCAGCCCCGCAGCGCAGCCCAGTCCCACCAGGGTGAGCGCTGACCACCGGGGCTGGTAGGTCTGGGACCCTCAGGTAGACGAAACTGCTCTGCTCTCCCCTCTCCTTCTCCGCGCCAGCCGCTGGCTCCGGGACAACGCCGAACCCCCACCGCCCGCCCGGGGGACCAGCGAAACCCGCAGCGGAGACAACGAACGCCTCAGCCTGAGGAGGGAGGCTCTGGCCTCCGTTGGCGGGAAGACTAAACCCCGCCTCCTCCCCGCCCCTGGTTACGAATAAGCCAATAACTAGCGGAGGAAGGTGAAATTCATATCTACGATCCAATGGCGCACAGCCGGACGCCCTCCACGCCGCGGCCGCCCCACCTCGATTGGGAGAGCGGACGATCTCGACGCGGAGACACCCAATAGCGCCGCGAGAAGGTCATGCCTCCGAGAAAGGTATAGCCAATGAGCAAGGCGCAGGGAGCCAACCGCCCCGCCCCCCTCCCTATATAAAGTAGGCCCGGGAAGGGCGGCAGCTTTCGTGCTGCTGCCCAGACCCGTTGCGCGTCTGTCGCTCCCAGCGCTGCCCGCTGCCGGCCCGAGCCATGGTGAGGGGGTGGCCGGGGGGGGCTCCTGGCACCGCTCCGCACGCTGAGGCCGGGCAGGGTGGCCCCGCCCGTGCGCGGCGGGAGGCGCGGGTCCGCCCCGGCCCGCGGCGGGGAGGGAGGAGGAGGGGCGGGCGGGACGAGACCCGCGCCAGACCGTGGCCGCCCGTGGGCCCCGTGCCGCGCCGCCTCGGCGGTGTTGTGTCCCGCCGCGCGGCCTCGTCCCAAAATGGTGGCGGCTCCGCGGAGAACATGGCGGCCCGCGGCGGGGCGGCTTTTCCCGGCGGCGGCGGGACCCTCAGGCCTCGGCCGGCTCTGAGGTGGCGGCTCCCTCAGACGTGACTCTGGCCCAGGCCCTCGGCAGCAGCGGGGAGCCACGGCCCGGGCCTGGGGCAGCCTCTCCGCCCCCGGGCGCATTCAGCCCCAGGGGCCCGCGTCTCCCTGCGCCTCTGGAGCGGGACGTGGCCGGGCATCCAGCCCGCACACCGCGGCGGTGTGTGTGTGTGGGGGGGTGTGGTGTGAGCTGCTGGGGTGCTCTCACGGGTACCTGTTGAATGTAAAGTTGAGGGGAACACCTCCTTGGGGTGTGCGGGACCTGGAGCGATGGGGAGGCCGTGGCACTGGGTGTTTCTGGAGGGGCAGCTTGCTGCTCCTCTCCCCTTGCTGGAGTCAGGTGCCAGCTGTGGCGTGAGGTGGTTTGGAGAGGTCGGGGAATGGGCTGATAGGGCGATTTCCTGAAGGACTTGGTGAGACTGGTTGGGTAATAAAGGTGAGGTGGCGTATGTGACCTTGTAAGTTAAGAGTCAGCCCCGAAGGGATATCTGAAAGGTATGATAAAGGGCTGGGGCATCATAAAGAGGACAGAGTTTGGCTGTTGAGATGTGCAGCACAACAAATGGGAGCTGTCAGCTGGAGTCTCTGGGACAAGCATGAGGTCCCTCTGTGTGTGGGTGCTGTCCCTGTATATTGCTTTTTCAAAAGAGATTGTGGATGTTGGAAGGTTACATGGATTTAAAAAATATAGCAGACTGCTTCTGTAAGGTTGTAAATGCATACAAAGTATTTGTTTAACTGAAAATGGTTAGGAGAATATTGGAGGAATGTGTTGATGTCCTTATCTTGCTCTTACCTTTCAGTGGGGGGGGGTGTTTATGATCACATTTTTTAAATTAAGCCAAATCAAGACTGCGAACACAGTCCCTCACCTCTGCAAAGAATGCAGTTTCCCTTGAGTTTCATCTTAGGGAAACCACCTTCCTCTTTATGGTATGTTGTTGAACTTGGTCTGAGCTGGTACAGCCATTCTCATGAGACTTGGCTTTCCATCAGCTTCACACAGATGAAGCTGTACGTGAAATACTGTGCTGGAGAGTACAAGGGACCTAGGGCATGATCCACTGGTACAGGTGGAGGGAGCTGGACTTCTTCAGCCTGGCAAGGAGAACAGACAGCAAGTACTGCACCTACTGAGAGGGCAGTTACAGAAGACAAGCCAATGCTCTTAAACTGGAGTGCATTATATAGCAAAAGGAGACAGGTAATGGAGGCTGGAGAGGTTCAGGCTGGGCTGGGAAGATTATCTGGGATTTTCCACTGAAAATGGTTCTATGCTTGAAAATAGTGGAAGTGGGGGAGAGTGTTTAGTGTTAATTACTTAAGGATTCTGTGTCCTGACTTGTGGCTTGAATACAGCACTTAACAGTACTGTCTGTAGTACATATTTAAACCTTAATAACTATGAGACTTCAATCAGTGATGTGTAAAGGCCCAAGTTGTAATGATTGTGACAGTTGTCTTTTGCCTTTCTTTACAATTTGGAGATTATACTTTCAAGGCTCAGATTTTGTTCTGTTCTTCAGTATTCTTAGTACTGTAAGACTTGTGCTGCTGTGAAAAGGCTATGCGGAGCAAAATAGGCAGAGTCTGTTAGTGTCTAACAAAGATTTGTGTTTCATTAAATAGCCACATGCTACTTAAAAGTACTCGGTAGAGTTACAGGGAAAGAGTTGAGAGACCTCTCAAAGCAGGGCTAACAGTAGCACCAGGTCAGGTTTTTGTAACTGACTTTGTTTTGCAAACCTTCAGGGATGGAGATCCCTTACCACCTCTCTGGTGACCTGTTTCAGGGCTGCACCACTGTGGAAGTTTTTCCTAACACCCAACCAGAATCTCCCAGTATCCTCCTAACATCTGACTGAACCTTCCTGCAGAGCAAAGGGAAGGCTTGGTGTGCTGGCCATGTGTCTCCTTGTGTAGCCTGGCACATTGTTTGCATTACTGAGGATGAGAATACCCTGTTGAACATTCAGGACAGTTTCTGTGGTAACCCCCAGGATCTTTTCAGCAGGGCTCTCAGCTAATTGTTTCTTTGTACTGATGCAGGGAGTTACTCTGCTCCAAGTGCTGAACTTTGTACTTTGTCAAAGTAAACATGCCATGTGTTTAACATGGCACCTGTAGGACCTGGTCTGTGCTATGTTGCCCAAGTTGTACTTTCAAAGACTTAAATTGTCTCTTTGGAACATGAATGATTGTTGCTTAGTGTAGTTTGAAGTAGTGGTGCTAGTTCATTTGATGCTGGAAAGCTTGTACATAGTCTGATGTCTTCCATGCAGTCACCCTGCTTGGCCATGCTAGTGCCTACACACTTCCTTTCAGTGACCTTCCCCACCTGCTTGGGAGCTTTACTAACAAAGCTTAGATCACTGATAGGACCTCAGTACAGGTGAGGATCCAGGCTAAAGTAGTGGGATAGCTCCACCCTTTCTCCTCTCACTGTAGAAGAGTTGCAGGCTGTCCTCCTGCTTTCCTGAACGTGATGTGGCCTAATTCATTGCCATGGTCTGGCTTCTCTGTGACAGTGCAGTGTTGTTGGGTTGCATGCTCAAGCTGCTTTTCCTGTCACCTTTTACAGTGTGTAGGTTGGCTGTCCTCTACTATTGCAGTACCTTGCCAAGCCCAGTGATTTGGCCTGGAGAGCGATGGAGTAATGGCCTTGGTAGTGTGGCAGCAGCTTTGAGTGAGGCTGGTTTCAGAGAGGGTGTGGATTTCTCTCCTGGAAGCTGTATATCAGAATACACAGATGGATGGGGAGCTGAAGAACAACAGTTTTCAGCTGTTCAGTGCTGTGGCTGAGAACAGGTGATTTTTTTTTTTTGCAAATACAGATTTTAATTTCTTGGTGTTCAAGGAAATTCAAAGGACTATACTCCTGCTTTTCTGCATTGACTATTAATGTGGACTGGGCAGTTCCAAGTCCTCCTTATCCTGGAATTTCAGGGGACAAATTAACTTCTGGTTTTGAGTGACAGTTAAACACATTCTAGAAGAGCCTGCATATAGGACACTTTTGAGTAACTGTCACATTTAACTATGTTCAGACCCTATGACTGGGTGATACAGTTAATTTGTCCCCTGAAATTCCAGGATAAGGCTCTTCTAGAATGTGTTTAACTGTCACTCAAAACCAGAAGTTAAAAATGCCACAGATGGGTCAGGAGTTTGGGGATGGTTCCATTGTGGGTTGGCTTTTAATATTCAAAACCCTATGCTGAAACATTAAGGAGGCTGGGTTTATGGTCTGGACATCAAAGGCAACTTGGGAATCCATAAATTGGTATGAATAGATCCTTTTGCTGACATGAACTATTTTCTACATAGCTTAAGAGGCAGAGTTTTGTCTAGTGTTAAGGAGTTAGTACTTTGCATACAGCAGTATGATGTGAGGCCTGATGTTCCATATTTATGAAGTGATACTAGGGGCTTCATTAGGCAAAGGCTTTTCTACAGAATGGCAAAGTTCCCTAAAGTGATTGGGAGAATATTTTTTTCTGATTTTATGTACATTAATCAAAATGGCCCTGGATCTTGCAGAAGGTTTTGCTCCCTCTGGTGGCTGTGCTTATGTGGCTCCTGGGGCTGGAGTTCTGGGTGTAAAGTTTTTCTGGACACTTTGGCCAGTGACAGGTGTAGTCATCAGTTTTTCTAAATATTCAGTGTTTGTTGAGAGGAGTTGGTTGAAGGCTTTGGAAGAGTTGATCAAATTCTTCCTACCTGAGGAAAGGAGCAACAAGGAGGAATGAGTTTGTAAAAATGACAATGCCCAAAAAGGTCTTCCTGGGTGGAGGTGGATGATGAGTGAAAGAGGCTTTTGTGCCCTGTTGTATTTTGTGCCAAATGGCCCTAACACCAAGACAATAAGGCCAATGTTTTAATAGCTTTGTGGTATGAGAGTTCAAGCTCTGTGTGCTGAATGTTTTCTAAACAAGGAAACTGCTGTTTCTGCTGAGTGATCCAATTTTTTTTTCCTCTGCGCAGCGTGAGTGCATCTCAGTCCACGTTGGTCAAGCTGGCGTGCAGATCGGCAATGCGTGCTGGGAGCTCTACTGTCTGGAGCATGGCATCCAGCCCAATGGTACCATGCCAAGTGATAAAACCATCGGTGGAGGTGATGATTCCTTTAACACATTCTTCAGTGAGACTGGTGCAGGAAAACATGTCCCTCGTGCTGTGTTTGTGGACCTTGAACCAGCAGTAATAGGTAAATACGGTGACCTGTGTAAGGGACTGTAGAACATGCTGTAGGATTTGATTTATCTTACACATTTTTTTTTGACTAAGGGACCAGTTTCTCTAGTCCTGCAAAATGCTTTGGAGTTTTAACCTTTTACTGTGTGAAGCTTGCCTACATCTTTCTAGTGATGGAAAATACTTGGCTTTACGTTCATTAAGACTGGCAAATGTATGCTCTGAAGCTCTAAAGAATTTAAATATTACCTGCTGCCAGCCTGTGGAATTAAATGGGTCTTGTGAACATCTCGTGCCCTTGTTATGTAAGGAACTAGTTATAACCTCTTGAAAGAATATGGCATAATGTATACAGCAGTCAATAGGAACCTTTTTAAAATATGTGATATGTATCATTAAGCAGATTTCTTCTTGTACATAGGAATGATTCCTGTGCTTTCCCAAAACAGCCTTCTACTCTCTGTAGCTTGAATAGTGCTTGCAAAAAGGAGTCTCAATTGCAAGCCTAAATGCAGGGACTTCCAAACATGCACTTCAACTTCCTGCTGCCTTATCTTTGAATAACAATCTGCTCTTATTCTGAAAATCAGTTGTATCCCAAGCTCTGGCCACACTGGCTCTTGGTGTTCAGATGTGATCCCATGCATCAGCCACTGACCAGTCACACTTTTTGTGCTGTTAGCTACACTGCCAAGCCAGACTGAGCTCCCCACTTTAACAAGACACTTGTTCCTTGTTGTGAATCTTGTTTTTTGCTCTCACCAATGTGTGTGCCTGACATAATTCTGCTGTAGCTGGTTTTGTGGCTGTCTTGCCTTCAGTTGTGATTTGGGGCTCTCACAGAAGAGGTCTGTGCCCATGCAGTTGCTGTGTTTATCTTTCTGCAATATGTAGAGAATTGGGAAGGGGAGATGAGTGAATAGGCTTAGGCTACTCCTATACACCCAAACTATGGGTCTCTTGTAACTGATTTTCATTGTAACATCTAAATGACTTTGTGTGCCTTATACAGCAGAATGAGCTTCTGCAGGAGAGCAGAAGGCAGTTGGACAGGTCAAGGGTGGGAGTGCTGGACTGATAACTTTGAGTTGAGCCAAAGCACCCTTGGCCATACACTAATATGCCCAGGAGCTGTTGTAAGTCTGGCTTTCTGTTTTCTTGAGCCCTGTGGTTGTTGCTTCCTCTGCTGCTGGCCAGGTGGTGGCTCTCAGCAACCAGAAAAGGCTGAGAAATGAGGTGAGGGAGAGCAGGTGGCAAAGCTCTCACCTTGCCTCTGGGGGTGAGTAGCTGGTGAGTCTTGGGATGCATGGCAAAAGGTAGTGTTCCAGCACTTGTTAATGATGCAGGCGTAGTGTGGGGAGATGGGCAAAAGGCTGTCTGATGAAATACTTGGTAATGCTAAAAAAGTTAGGGTTTTCTTACATCATGTGCCTTCCTAGGGGCAAGCCACCTTTCTTTATTCCTGCCCTGCTTATTTGAAAATTATTGATCGAGTTTCCTGGGCAGGGCTAGCTTCTATTGTGTATACAGCGGCTCTGCAGCTGCCATGTGTGTACACCAGGGATTTCTGGAGCTTCCAGATCAGTGTTCCTCTTAGTGAAAGCAGCAGAACTGCTGTACATGTGCACCATGTCTGTGGATGTGGTAAAATACCATCAAACTTCCATCAAGAAATAGGGCAGTAACATGTCTAGGAATTCAACACAAGTGTCTTTAAGTCTATGTGAGGTAGATTTTTAAAAGCATGAAGAATAGCATGTCCAGGGGAAAAGTTGGTTTAGCTGTCCCTTAAACTCTAAATTCTTTATTCAGCACACTTTCATAGTGCAATGACTGATCCTCTTAACTCTTCAAGTTTGGTTACCTCCCCAGGACTGTCTTAACTCATGTAGCCCCTACCAGTGTCTTTTTTCTTTAGCTTATTTTTCCCTTTCACCCATATTTCTCCTTTATAACTTGGAGTGGTAGTGCAGAATGTCTTAGAAACATAGGTATTTTGATTGGTAGACTTCTCCAAATTGTTTTATTTGTTGCAGCTTGGAAATACTTTAGAGTATTGGATTGCAAACTGCAGTGGTAGCTGGTCAGTCTAAACTGGTTCAAATAGTAACTGTATTTTTAAATCTTGAAATCTGCTTATCTTTGTCTTGCTCCTTTTCAGATTAAGAATAATATATGCAAAACAGGCAACTTCTGTAGTTAATAAAGCTTTTTGCTTTCCACCTGATTTTCATTAAAAAGGATGCAGTACTGCATTAGCATACAGCTCAAGAATGGCTTGAGCTAAACCAGTGACAAAGCTATGATGAGTGGCTTTGTACCTTTGTGGTAGGACAGAGCTTTAGCCTGCTAGATGTAAGTGCATATTTCTGGTAACTAGTGGAGATAACTAAATCATTCTCCAAATCTGTAGCTGGTGGGGGATGCTGTGTGCTCATTTACCCGGTTTTTTTAAGAGCCATTTGTGCTGGAGCTTACAGCTCAGTATTTGAATAACTGAACGTCTTTACAAGAACATCTCCTGTTCCTTTTGAACATTCTTCTCTACCCTTGGCAGAAAGTACAATTAAGGGAAAGAGGGGGACAAGCAAGCAGTGTAGGCTCTGCCCACAGCTGCACAAGCAATAAGGCAACATCCCAGTGGGCTTGGAAAATAAAGGGGAAAAGCAGTATTTCAGATGCTGATCTGCAAAGTGAGCCTTAAGTTGTCTTCAACTGTAGAAGAATGATTCTGCTGTTATGGTCCAATTTTAAATTGCTCTGGCAGGTCAAAAATTTAAACTCGTGTGTAAAATGGGACAGTTTCTTAAGCAATAACTTAATTTTTCTTAGGTATTCAACATTCAGAGTGTACTAAGTATTGTCACCTACTGATAAGTAGAAATCAAGCTGCTTTTTACCTCTAAGGGTACCTTATTCTGGACACCCTTGGAAGTTTGAAAAACCTGGTCTACATAGAAAGCTAAGTTATAAATAATGTTCACCTTGTCTCCCCAGATGAAGTTAGGACTGGGACATACAAGCAACTCTTTCATCCTGAACAACTGATATCTGGTAAAGAAGATGCTGCAAATAACTATGCTCGAGGTCATTACACAGTTGGGAAGGAGATAATTGATCTAGTTCTAGAGCGTATCAGGAAACTGGTAAGACTTTTCTTCACTGAAGGCTCTTAAACATCTTTCTTTATCCTGTTCTACAGGAAGTGGAAATTAGATTATCAAAAACACATAGCCCTATAAATTGTGCTTTAATTTATTCCATGGTAGGAGAATCTGTGGACTTAGTCCGCATTTGTTTTTATTCTTAGCCAGCTGAGAATGGTTGGATTAGTCATGTCAGATATGACTTTCAAGTGGCCTAAAAGGCTGATGAGGTCCCCAGAATTCTGTAGGTTCATGTTCAACTTCAGACAGCCAGGACTGAGAATTTTCATTTGCAAAGTCCTGCTGGAAGAGGATTGGTCTCTGGGGCTTTTGCAAGGAAGTTTAAATAGGAGTGTTTGCTTCTGTGGTTTAGACTTTTGTTAGCATTTCCTGCTGTTATAATTTCTGAATTTTATGGTAATAACAGTAGAAAAGGAATAAATCTCAGTAAGTTGGGATGTTTCAGGTTCCCCAGTACTTTGATCATGTGGCAAATTTATGAAGATATCAGCTTAGAAGGTTGGAGTTCCCTTTTTAGGGCTACTAAGCATGTACTTTACTGAATCTGTCGCAAAGGTAAGGAATTATCACTGCACAAAAAAAAATCCAGGGTATACCTCTGGTGCTTTAATTCAGAAAGCTAGATGAGTCTTACTCTGAGAACACCAGCAGTTTTGATCTGCAATGCTTATCTGCCACCACCTCTAAAGCTAAGATAACTTCGAAGCAGGCTGTACTTTGACCTGAAAAATGTGGTCGTAATTTCTTTGTATAAGCCTTTGGAAGTCCCTGTCACTCCTGGGAATCAAGCTAAGCATCATAGGGTACTTCTTTCTGAGGACAAGGCTGTCTAATTTTTTCATCTGAGAAGACTAAACTGGAGTGGCAGTGTGATACATTTTGACAGCACACTTCCCGGAATGGAGTTACATGCTTGCAGCTCTAGGAGGATTGTAGTGGTAGTTCTGGGACAGGGGATCGCTCCATTTTTGGACAGGTAGAGAATGTCAAATCAGTATAAGGGGTAAATGGTCTGTAGCTCTTTGAATATTATTGCTTTTCTTGGTCATTGTTAATGGCCTTGGCCTGAGAATTGGGGGTAGGGCAAGTTTTGATATTGTAATTTGAAGTGAAGAAGTCACCCTCCAATATGTAGGGGGCTTAAAATAGCCAAGAATAGAATCTTTTTTTAATGGGGCAGTTGCTTGATTATTGGTGGATGAATCATGAAATTCACTTTTTTACAAGGCCATGTAGTGATAGGACAAAGGGTAACGGCTTTAAACTGAAAGAGGGTAGATAGAGATTAGATGTTAGGAAGAAATCCTTCCCTGTGAGGGTGCTGAGGCCCTGGCACAGGTTGCCCAGAGAAGCTGTGGCTGCCCCTGGCTCCCTGGCAGTGTTCAAGGCCAGGTTGGATGGGGCTTTGGGCAACCTGGGCTAGTGGAGGGTGTCCCTGCTCATGGCAGGGAGGTGGAAACTAGACGGGCTTCAAGATCCTGTCCAACACAAACCAGTCTGGGATTCTATGAAATTCAATACTGCTTTCATGAAGCTTGAACAGCTGCTGTGTATCAGAATTCAGACTTGTCTGTCTTAAGCTTGTTTTGGGATTCTTAATGTCCACACCATTGCTCTAACGTGTATTTTCTCTTTCAGTCTGATCAATGCACTGGCCTGCAGGGTTTCCTGATTTTCCACAGTTTTGGGGGAGGCACTGGCTCGGGTTTTACTTCTCTGCTGATGGAGCGCCTATCAGTTGACTATGGGAAAAAATCAAAATTGGAATTTGCCATCTACCCTGCACCACAGGTCTCGACAGCTGTTGTTGAGCCATACAACTCCATCCTGACTACCCACACCACTCTGGAGCATTCCGACTGTGCCTTTATGGTTGACAATGAGGCCATCTATGACATTTGCCGTAGGAATCTGGACATTGAACGCCCGACCTACACCAATCTGAATCGCCTCATTGGCCAGATAGTCTCTTCCATTACTGCCTCCCTCAGATTTGATGGTGCCTTAAACGTGGATCTTACTGAATTTCAAACTAACTTGGTGCCTTACCCTCGTATCCACTTCCCGTTGGTAACATATTCCCCAATTATTTCGGCAGAGAAGGCCTATCATGAGCAGCTCTCTGTGTCCGAGATAACCAATGCTTGCTTTGAGCCATCTAATCAGATGGTGAAGTGTGACCCTCGGCACGGCAAGTACATGGCGTGTTGTATGCTGTATCGTGGGGATGTTGTCCCCAAGGATGTCAACGCTGCTATTGCTGCTATCAAAACCAAGCGCACAATCCAGTTTGTAGACTGGTGCCCTACTGGTTTTAAGGCAAGTCTCAAGTTACAGCATGATTTTTTTAACAAACTTCTCCTTCACTGTTGTGGGCTTATGAAGTGTATTTTCTCAGTAAGATGTTCTGTAGGTACCTGACTTGTATGTTGAGAAATGGAGACTTAAGTTCTTACACAGAGCTGTTTTCTTGGGAGTGAAACGTTTTATTCAACTACTGTCTGACTTTGATCATAGTCCTGTCAAATGCTACAAAAACTCATGGTCTCTTCTGCTTCTCACATAGGTTGGCATCAATTACCAGCCACCAACAGTGGTTCCTGGTGGTGACCTAGCCAAAGTCCAGCGGGCAGTGTGCATGCTGAGCAACACTACAGCCATTGCTGAAGCGTGGGCTCGTCTAGACCACAAGTTTGATCTGATGTATGCCAAGCGTGCCTTTGTTCACTGGTATGTTGGAGAAGGGATGGAGGAGGGGGAGTTCTCAGAGGCTCGGGAAGATTTGGCTGCACTTGAGAAAGATTATGAAGAAGTGGGCACAGACTCGATGGATGGAGATGATGAAGGTGAAGAATATTAAATACAACAGAAGTGAATTGCAGGTCTTTGCCATTTTACTGCCTCTTCAGTAGTGGTGTAAATCATGTTAAATAATTGGAATAAACTTCTTTAATCAAGACATTTGGTAGTGTCTGAACACTATGTACATGCATTAACTATATGCAAGTAGTCACTAGTCCAGGAGATAGCATTTCTTTCTGAGAAAGATAGCCAAATAAAATAATTGTGCTATAGTTAGATGAGTTCTTGTCCTTAATGTATTGATATTTGGAGAGCTAATAGTGCATATTTTCCCCCAGAATACAAGACCAGAATGTGCTTGAGCTTTTGCTGGAAGATGAGTTAGGTATGTTTTTTTCAAGGCTCTAAAGCTGGTGGAGGCAATGGGAACTAACCTTGTATTACCTTCAAGAAAATAGAATAGTACGAAAGGCTATTTGAGTGAGTCTTTTACTGGTCCATGCTGAGGCTACGTATAGGCACTTAGAGGTGCTGTAACCTGGAAGGGGAAGAGATGTCCAGGCAGGGTGTGCCATAGCATGAGGAACCTGCCACTTCTGTGGGGACCTGTGTGGTGGTTGTCCTGGTGTTGCTTTGTCCTCCCACAAAAGGAACTGCAGTCCCTGTCTGCTGGATTTCTGTGGAGTCAGCCTTTTGCCTGAAGCTGTCTGGAGCAAAATGTCTGGGTTAGCTGGCCAGGATTCAACACTAATTTTCCCTAAAACTAATTCTTTTCCAGACGTCGTGAGTCCATGGGGTTCAGATACGCAAATTACCATCCTTCTGCCTTCCATTGTAAACTGATGTAACAGGAGATTTGGCTAATTAGGTTATCTTCCGATGTGGACAAGCCTCTGTCTGAAACCTTCTGCATGGCCTGAGATGGGGCTTTGGGACACAGGGCAGGGATCCACAAACCACTTAACTTGAGACTATTTCCAACTCTGTCTTGGAGCTGGGTGACTCTGAGGAATCTCTCCCACAGAAGTAGCAAAGGTGGAATAGGCAAATATGTTAAGATGATTGAATACTGAATGTGATTATAGGATACCAAAGTCTGACTCCAAGACTAGATTTGAGCTGGAGAATTCTTCCCTGTCCTATTTCAACCTTACTTAGACTCCTTATTTAATAGCAGAGCCTGAGTCAGGCTGAACCTTGAAGCCTATGTTAGTGGATGAAGATGTGTGTATGTGCTTAGCAGGAGTCTTAGCTGTGGTTTGAAAAGTGCCTTAACTTCCTTCTGTGTGGGAAATCTGCAGTCCTCAGGTAATGCTGCAGTATTTGACATCAGCTTGTGAAGTGGGAATCTTTCCCTAACCTCAGTTTTAGCTGTGACTTGGGTGTGCTTATTCTACTAGGTGGGAGTATCCCTTTAAACTTAGATTAACAAACTGCTGCTGTTGATTGAAGGTCTAACAGAATAGCCTGGTCCCTGGGTGTGGACCAGTCATTTGCTTAGGTTGAAAACCTGTTGTCCTGAATTACTATGTGTTCTTGCAGCCATTGTGTTGAGTCAATCTGATTTGAAATTAATTTATTGGAAATGGAAGTTACCAATTTTATTTAGATGGGGAGAACAAGGATCAGGCTTTATAACCTAGGTGAGTGCCTCAGACTGTCTTGTCAGCCATGGTCTTGGGCAGAATATACAGGTGCTGTGTAAATCATCTGCCATTCAGCATAGCTGAGCATGTCTGAAGTTTCAGTGAGTTTCTCATTTGTGTTTGCTTGTGTTTTTATGTTCCAGGGTAGCCATAAGTCCTGTTGACTAACTTATTTTCCTGCTTACTGGATGATTAAGCAAATGTGCTAGGCATAACCCAAGAGACAGTCTACATTCATTGCAAGTCAGATCGACTTCATTTCAGTGCATGCATTCCAATTTTTAATGTAATGGCAGTGCCCACAGGAGGAATATGCAAAGGACTGTTTCAAGCCTTGCAGGTGTCTAGATCTTTGTGTGGCCACAAGTGCCAGCACTGTGATTTCCTCTAAAAGTTGTGTATCGGGGGTTGTATAGGAGTGGATTTCTGAACTGGCATTCCGTGCGATCTTTTAGCAATGATTTTGCTCTTCTTTATGGGATTCTTCATTTCATTGTTTGAGGCTGGCATGCTCTATTTCCTGCTGATGCTGTCTGGGGTTTTTATTGTACATGTGAATTACTCTTATTTAGAACACTGCTGCTTATGTGATGGGAATTGGTTTGTGGTGTGTCAAAATGTTTTATCTGGGCATGTACAATGATGAGTCTGTGCAGGACACAGCACTCTAGCGTCCTTGTAAAAGGCTTGTGCATATTAAATGCTGAGTGCTCTGAAAAACCTGGACTGACTAGAGAATCTCATTCAGTGTAGGCTTTAGATTTGAGATACATTATGCTTTTAATTTTTAAAAATAACATGTAATGCTACTTTGAAAAGATGGTAAGCTGAAATGTGACAAGCATCCACTAGTGGAAGGTTTGGCAGGAGATGCTATGTCTCTGTTAGCCATTGGACTGATGCTTAAAATACATTATGCTTTCTTAGCCTACATCATACTCAAATTTTCTTTCTTAGTGTTAAGAAACACTGTTGCATTAGCTAGTGGGCAGTTAGCTCTGTGTAGGCATCTGCATAGTGAGCTAAGATAAGATAGTGTTTTTCTCAGATAGGAAGCCAAGATAATTACAGCAGGAAAATCCTGCTAAAACTGCTCTTGCTTCAGCTAGCTGCAGAAATCCTTAAACATGTTATAATTACTAGCTGTATGGTTGAATTAACAAATGGGTGGTTCATCTGTTTCCTGAAATGTAGGACATCTGTACTGAATTAAAATTTGAGTGTTAAGAGAATACCTGAAACTTGCAGAGGTTAAGATTAACTGTCACTGAAAAGCAAATGTGTTCTTTGCACTGTGTTGAAAGCCTTTCTAAACTTCAAATGCATGTTTTCTTTGGTAAGAAATCCCTGTATGTCTGCTTTGAAAAGTCAGGTGCCTACTTGCACTGGCATAAGTGCAGGCATTATCTAGTGGTAACTAAATATATCTTTACCTGTGTGGTGACACAGCTTTCTCCAGTATTGAGATTGGCAATTAATAGCTATCACCTGATACAGAATAACTTCTGTGACTCATTAAGAGGAGGAGGAAGTGAGCTGCAGCCCATGGCGGATTGCTGTGAACTTTGTTGTAAATTGCTGGTCTTATCTGCAAGATCTGTTCTAAGATGGTTCTGGTGCCATCCCAGGGGAATGCAGTGCAGCAGAATCTGATTTCCACCCACTCTGCCCTCTGAATAAGCAATATGAATACCTTTTAATGTGTTAATGTCTATATTATATATATATAATTATGTACATTTCTAATTTCTATAGTAAGCATGCCACAGTGTAATTGTATGATAAAAATCTCTGCCTGTTTTAGCTTTATGGATGGTATAGGTAACATAAGCACACAACTGCACATGCTGCCACCTTCAGTTTGAGCAAACTTTTCTCAAATAAAATTCAGAAAGGGCTTTTGCCGCAGGTACTTCAAACCCTGTTAGATGACGTTCACCCTAGCAGCCTGTTGCTGAAAAGGATGAGCTTTTTTAGAAGAGCATAGCTCTTTGGAGTTTGAATTGGTGAGATTAATTGAAAATGAGTAAAGAAACAATAGTGTGACCCATTATTCTAGTGGAAGTAGAGGTGACATCATTGCAAATTATCTGCTCTTCACAATGTTTTAGGAAAATACAAAGCATTATCTGAAAAAAAGGATAATATGACTTGGTATTAAAGATTCTCTGGCTTTACCTTCTGTCTTTCCCCACACTGTAATAGTGAGGAGTCAGTAATGTCTCATGGGCAGTTCAGACTGATTTCTTGTGAAAACTTGGAACTAGTAAAAAAAAAGCTAAGAGAATAGCAGTGTCAATGCATTACTTTGTCAGTATGCTGCTGTAAATGTGGGTGTAGCTTCTGATTGTCCCAAGCCTTCAGTCTTGCTAGGCCTTCTGCTGGCATAGTTCCAGTCTGGTGAATTCTCTAGGGCAAGGAAGATGTCATTCTGTGCTTGACTCTGCTTTTCAGTCAAATCTGCATGAACCCTGTAACAGCAGAGATCTTGACATCTGAAACAAAGCTGCTAATGTGCTACCCCATGCCATTCTCTGCTGATGTTTAAATGTCTGTATTTCTGCCAAATAAAACTTTGTTTGCCTTTGCACAAGGTCATGTTTTCCTTTATGTAGGAGATGCTTCACAGAAGCAAAACTGCAGTTGTCAGTATTTATAATGCAGAGCTATTTTAAAGTAATGGGATGGCTTTTTCACTTGCTGAAGTATTGTAACAACCTAATATTCAAATTATTTTGCAGACTTTTTTTAGTCAATGCATTTTTATCTTTGAATTCATTTTTACAAGCCTTAAAAGTTTTGGAAGAAAAATCAGCTAAAGTACTAAATGTGAGATACCATATCTTGTATAGGAATTGTGAATTACCAGGGGTTGGGAAAGTACAGAGGAAGTGTAATTGAGGCTCCTGTCAGGTATAAGATACTGGATTAGGTGACTCCTGATCTCACCAGTTCTTACATCATGTTTATAAAGGATTACTTCAAAAGAAAAGGTGTTTTTATTTGAACTCTGAAAACAGGGACTGGACCTATAAAGAAACTCAGTGGTAAAGAGCTAAAGAACAATTTTCCATCATATTGCAGAACTCCACTGAAGTGCTGTAGGGATTTTCTGTGTGTATTGGCAAGGTGATAATCATTAATCCTGTCCTATCTTGGTCTGAACTGGAGGAGGACTAACTATGCAACTTCCAGACTGTGCAGAGACTTTGATCTACAGATTTCTTCTAAAAGTTGGGCAAGAGGATTAAAGGTTTGTAGACTCAACTGGCTGTTAATGGAGAGAAGGAATAAGAGCACAATGAAGTGGGAGAAATTACATTGCTCTGAAGGTATTGTTGGTGCTGGCTGAGAAACACCAGGAGACTAAATAAAATGAAAAAAGGGTAAGGGCCACGTGAAGAGTGGTAACTTCTGTAGAGCTTTTCAGTGGAGTGAGTCAGTTAAATCCCAGTCTCTTCATCTTTCTGATGCCATGTGCCCATCCACTGGCTCTCTGAAGACCCTGTGTTCCATGGTCAGCTTCATATGACAGAAACCATGTTCACTTGTTTAAAGATATTCTTTGTCTGTCTGATACTGTCCTGTTTCCTCAGTGATTCATAAGAGGTCCAGTCATTGTTCAGGAGCGTGTTTTACAGTTTCTCTGCAGCACTATTCTGGTTTCCCTGGTCTGTGTCAAGACTTGGGAGTATTTGAGCCCAAGAAGTTAAATTCTTCTTTTCAAATGCTTATTAAAAACATCAGCTGTAAATACTAAGTGTGAGGGTCTAGAAAACATTCCAGAAACACTTAGGAACTACTTTTTTCTAATATTTAGAAAATAGGAGTGCAGGAAGACTTAGTCTTAAGTGAGTTACTCTTCCTGAGAAGTGCATCTTAATCCCTTTAAAAATGAAGTACTGTGTGAGCTGGGTTCTGCTTTAAGGTCTACCCAGGCTCGTGTGTGACACCAATGGCCCAATTTGTGCAACAGTTAATTGTGTTACGTTAGCTGCAAAACTGAGTGTGTTTTAGCCTGCGGGAAGAACAAGACTTTAAGTCTTGCTCTTTGGCTTTCAAAAAGTGGGGAGTCCTGTTCATAGGCAGGAATATTTAAATTTACTTTAAGATTGGAACTGGAGATCAGATGGTCATGGAGAAGTTGAAGAAAATTTTCAAGGCAGCTTTACAGGCTTGAGTTTCTGTCCATCTGGATACAATCAGCTCCAGAAAGGCTGTCCCAACTGGCTTGCGTTAATACTGGTTAGGCATTTCTCCCACCTCAGCTTTGTTACTTTTTGGAGGCGATGGGTGATGTTTAACTACTATTGCACAGTGGTGAGGGCCTGTTTACAGCCCTTCTGGAGGAGCTGCACTTCTTCTGTCTCTAAATGTTGTAGGATTGAAATGCTGAGATGCTATTGCTGGTCTCTGTCTGGGTACTGCTATTAAACTGGAGTCAGCTTTGCTACTCAGCTGGTTGAACAGAGGTCAGTGAAGGAGATACTTGAGCAGTTCATAACTCTGCCTTATGTCTGGTGGGTAAGATTCATTTTTTCTAAACATTATACTTTAAACATTATACTCACTGAAGTGAGTTACCTGCTGTCTGAGCTAGGTGCACTAGGATTCTTTTGCAAAATCAAGAGGAGTAGGGGAAAGAAAATGGGAACAGTGGGCTTTTCCTGTCCCTTCCAGGTGGTAAAGTTAGAACTAGGTGACTTTCCTAAGTGTCTGTTGAAGGCCCAAGGTATCACATCCAGAACTCTGCATTTAACTTCGAGAGACTTGAATTGGGACAAATTCCTCTGTCTGAAATGGCTGAAACTTTCTGAGAATCTGTTCTTGCCCTGCACTTCTGTGATTTCTGTGAATCTCCCTGAGACAATGACCTCTCTGAGGTCACTGGCTGTCAGTGGTCATGTTCCTTTTTCAGAGATGGCTGCTGTGAGTGGCTTGCTCCAGTGCTTCAAATTAGGGATGAATTCCAAGCAGGGTTCTTCAAGAAGGCTGCCAAGACCTTAAGCATTTTCATGTTGCTTTCTCTTTTATTAGAGCTCTATGGCCACAACTGTCAAATGCATTTCATAGTCTTACATTGTTACCACTTGCAAAAGCTACTTCCAGTCAGTTATACTGAGTAGAGATCTCTGTGGCTTTTCAGTTATTTCAAAATCCAGTTTGTAGAACCTGCCTTGGGTGAACGCTGCTGGTGTGTGTTGTTTCAGAGACGCTAATGTACTGTTTTGAGCCTGGCATTGTCTTCCAGCAGTTCTGGAGTTGATCTTGTGCAATTCTGCACAAGTTGTCAAAGCTGTCTCCCATGCAGAGTTACTTTCAGTTTTATGTCTGTTAACTGCTGGCTATTGCTATCCCTGTCCTCCCTTTCTTGCCCATGCAGTTGTGGTTTTGCTCTTACACTGCCATGTTTTGTATTAAATTAGGAAAAAAAACACAATCCTTATCCCTTGTTGGGGGAAGGGCATGGTTTTCTTTTGCTGTTGTGAATGAAGGTGGCTCAGTGTAGGATCAGCTGGGTGCTGGAGCAGGATCAGGGCAGCGTGGGGTACCATGGCTCAGCTACTGCAGCTGTTGAACCACAGGCCTGCCTGTTCTCTGGGACAGAATGGTTTCTTGCCTTTGTTCTTCACAACTTATATGGAGTGTTTATGTGGAAGGCAAAAGCATGTGCATGTATGTATGGAAGTGTCCCAGTCACGTCTCAGTACATTATAGAACAGTTTCTGCCATTGTCCACAAATGCTTTTGAAAACACTGATGTCTTGCAGTAAGCACATATGGCACCCAGAAATGGAGGGTTTCTTTTCCATGACTTCCCTCGTAATTCCGGCAACAGTTACTGGCAGTTCTATGCAATGTACTCTTCTGTTTCTTGTTTTACTTTTTGCTGTGTGTTTAGTATTTATCTTCTCTCTCTGTTTTCAAATTCTGTGTCTGTTTCTTTACTTGTTCACTGCTGTTGCAGATACCAACAGTGTGTTTAAGTTCCAGCTTTGTCTATTACAGCATATGTGCACTGGCTTCATTATCTTCGCTGCCTACAAGTATTTTAATGTCTAGTAAGTGTGTCTGCATGTGTTAGATTTGCCTGATGAGGCTGAGTGGGGCAGCTTGACTGCATATTGATTTAGACCTTGTTTACTTTTGATTAGATGTATTAAATACTCATATGTGTTCATTGCAGACACTTCTCTAAAGCACCTATGTGCTGATACACCCATTATTTTGCTAATTGTAGGTGCTGGCAGATCAAGAGCAATCCTTACTGTTGTACTTGTGGTCACTAGAAAGCTTTTCTTGTTCAGTCTTGTATTTCCTTGCAAAAGATGCTCTAAATTCTGTTGGAGATTGTGAAATTTTTACGTCATCTTCATCAGATGTGTGTGGTTCCAGATATGAACATTATAAGCCAGGCTTCCTTTGCAAGAATCTCTCAGAGCTTGGTGCATTCTAAGGGCCTGATTTCTGTTTATTTTGGTACTTAATTGACTGCAGAGCTCAAGTTCTTTCCGTTGCCAGGTTGTTTAATCACATCCTTTCCCCTTTGAATGTGTTCTGGCTCCCCAGCTGGCTTTAGACCTGCCTGCCATCTACCAGATTCTGTATCGGTGTGCCTTGTCGTATGATTCACGTGGTTTCTTACCACCTTTGCTTTGCTAACATTGTCACCTTTGTCATCAGTATTGTCTGAAATACTTTCTCTGCCTTAGTTCACATAGCTCTTACGCATTCTCCAGTGTACCCAAGCAATCGGCAACTATTTCTGCAGATGCCTTCTAGAAGTAGTAGGTGACCTACAATGGTTAGATGACTTTGTGCATACTTGTTTTTGAAACCCAGACAGTAGCTTGTTGGGGAGGGGGTGCTGAGGGTTTGGGGAGTAACTGCATACTGGGCCTGTAAATCTGTCCCGACTGCAGCTGCAGGTTACCCGAGCACAAGGATCTCCTGAATCCTGTGCCACTGCGCAAGCTAATGAAGTCTCCTTATTGCCTCTTTGATGTTACCATTTATGTGCCTAAAAGCAAGTGAATCCTGGAGCATATGTCTGGGGTAATCAAGGGGGATTTCAGCTGTAGCAGAGGCAGGAAGCTTGACTAGGAATGAGATTTGTTAATTAAACATTTTCTGTAAAAACAGCTTCCCTCCTTGCCTGGGCCTGCGTAGTGTCACTGAGTTGTGGAGAGGTGGGCAGTGGGTTTATCTGGTGGGCCGATGTGTCACTGCTGTGTGATGAAGGTGCAGTCTTCTCTGAGGTTTTTTTACTGCTGCTTCTACTCACCCTGTGCAAAAACCACAGCTGAGTTCAGATACTTTGGGGGAACAGTTGTGATGGTACTTTCTGTTTCACTGTAGCCAAGGGCTTAGGGGTGGAGAAGCTGCAAGTTCATTTCTGAAATACTTTTTTTTTCTTAGAAAAACCTATGCTTTGTGGGTTTCTACATCATGGCAAGTTGTATTTCCCAAGTTGCTCAGTTTTGTTGCCAGAGCTTTGTAGCAGGGTTCACTTTTCCAAGCACTGAGGTCTGGAGCTGAACTAGTCACTCAAGGCTTCCTGTAGAGTCAATGCAGAGAGGTAAGGGGGGCTTAGGGTGATGTTACTCTGACCTTAGACACCTGCTTTCAGGTAATGAGCCTTAAAGCCTCACCCGAGTACTCCGTTGGTGACTGGTCCCTTGTCAGCCTCCACTGGCTGAAGCCTCCATGGCAGAAGAATCCCACCCTCACCATGTCCTGCCTGGATGCAGATCGTGTCCCATGCTGCTTCCATTTGCTATTAGCGTGCTGAAGAGCAACAAGGTACAACCCTAATTTGTTGAGCGTGAGTCAGCAGCTGCCTGGGAGCGAAGCGAGGCGTGTGAAACAGCACCTCAGCTCTGCCTTTCCAGTGCTTCCTACGGTCGTGGCTTGCTTATCCTTGTTCTTATGGCAGTCTGGCCGCAGATTTGGAGTAAGACTTTACTCAGCCTTTAATAGTAGCTAATGACAGGGTATGGGACTTTAAGAATTTTATTAATAAAGGTAATGCTGAAGGCAGTTGCACAACTGCAGAGGACTTTCCATACTGGAACGGAGGTATTTTAGTCCTCCACGTGCTCACCAGCTGTTCTTACCTGTCTATTGATGTAGTCCCCACTAGGAGCTGTGTGCAGCTGTGAGACTTCCGTCCTCAACCCGCTCGGTTCTAGCCCAGAAATGAGGCTCAGATTTCCTGCCTACCCCTTCAGCGTGGCCCCTCTGCACGGTTTCCTGTAGCTGACATCTTCAGCCTGCAGTCTGAAGAGTTAAGAGCTGGTGGTGGTGGTCAGGCTTCCCCCCGAGCGTAGGAGGCATCACAGGCATGGAGCAGGCGCGTCAGCACAGAGTGGGGCAGTGGTGTGGAGTGCAGCTTCTGGAAGAAAGGCAAAAAAAAAGTAGCAGGGCATCTCTCTATTGAAACCAGTTTCTCTTGTAGCAAAAGTTGCCAGCAAAGTACCTAATTCCATCTAAGAATGCTTCTGCTGAGACTCAATTAGCCAAGACACAATGTGAGACAAGCAGTCTGGGTACCCAGTGTCACAGCAAGAGTCAGCGTGATGTCTGAGCTGGGAGTTACGCTTTTAAAATGTCCATAGCCTGGTACATCCAGAGTACTCCATACTTCTAACCAGGACCCTGAGATTGCAGCAGCTCAGCACCAACAGTCTTTTTTTCTCAAGGACTGACATACCTCAGCATCTCTGGGAGCAGCTGGCTTTCTGGAAAATGTAAAACCCTTTTCTACCCTTGATGATGAAACCCAAACTGCTTTGCAGGTTTGTACAGGCTGCTGGTTTGCCCAGGAAAAACTGGTTTGGTTTGATCTGTCATATGTTCTGCTTACTAAATCTGTTTGTTCCCAGGAACCTATTTTCTTATAGAGCCGAGAGGCTCAGCATATTTCCCTCCCTGCCCTGTATTGTGATCATCTAAACACATAATATTTTAATTAGGCCAAACTCTGCTGATGAAATGAGAGCTTTGACTTCAATGGAGTTTCACTTATCTATGACTTATAAAAAAACCTGACTGTAAACTCATGTGTTGCTGGTTGTCTCTGGACATGATAGTCTAAAACTTGGACTCTTATGGGCAGGATCTTCTCTTCTAGGTCATTCTGGAGTGAAGCTTGTGTAATAGTAGCATTTTTTCTTAAATATCACTAACTGCGGAGCCTCTGGGAGCGGTTCAGTTAGCTTTTCAGCTTCCAAAGTGCAGATCTGTCTGAGGTATGGTTTTTCCTAAAACTCATCTCAGTGTTGCTGTTGTCCCAGGCCAACATAGCCAGCACTCACTGGATGCCAGAGGAACTGGCTGCAGTAAAAACTCTGGCCGTGTTACCAGATTACATGGAACAGACTGGAGGCTGCTGGGATGAAAGGTATCCTTTCCTGACTGAGGCCCAGCTTCTTGCGAACTGCTCCCCTTTGTTCCTGCTCATTCTTACCACTGGAATTAACAGCTCTGTAGCGTGTACCTGGAAACGGATGGGATTCAAAGTTACCAAGTATCAGTCTGAATTAATGCTGACTTAACTGGAATTACTCTCTTTGAACTGGTACTCAGCTTTTGTCTGAAAAGGAATGGTGCTCTAGGATAGCGTGGGCATAAAAGTGGGAAAGATTAATCTTTTTTTGCAGTGTCTGAGTTGGGTATCTAAACCCAAGCCAGGCAATACAGGCGTTATGAACAAGGTGCTCCAGACAGATGATGGCTGGTGTGGAAGAGTGAAGGGGAGGCTGCACTAATAGGGAAGTTGACAGTATGGTTCCCATCCAAGAAAACACAAAAAAGGATTTGTTAAATAGCCCTACAGTTGATGGGACTTCCTGCAAACAAATGGTACGTGAACAAAGCTGTGCTGAAGCAGTGTGTTGAGGGACGCTCAAATGTGCGGGATTGTGGACGGATGCTATATTCCAGGCTCATGGCTAGGCACAGGATGGGGCACAACTGAGTGAGGATGGACATATTACCATGGAAAAGCCCCTGACCTAGGGAAGAGTACTTGGCTTCAGTCAGAAGCCTTGATGCTCCTTGTCTTTGGGCCAACATGACCCCTTATTTCTTGGTGTCTCTGCTAGGTCACTGCCAGGCCAGCAGCTGCTGTGCTCGGGTATAATACTGAACTGCAGCAAATGGGGAAATGCTGCTCACTGGGAGCAAATATAACAGGCTTAAAGAAAGCCTATCTAATAAAAGGTTTTAATTAATGACAGTCCACTGAACCATGAAGAAGGAATGTCTGCATTCTCATTCCAACTGAGAGAAATCTGCTTTCCTTTCTGCAGTTTGCGCTTCTGTAATACTTGGAATTCATCACAGAATCCAGGGCCATTGATTTCTAAGCCAGACAGTTCTGTGCCACATTAATCCCCTGAATACAACAAACACTGCAGATGCCTCAGCAGAAGGAGGATACAGGAGAAAGCAGTGTGCGAAAGTACATGTTTGCGTTGATGAAGCGTTTATGTTAGCAGGTAGCAAGGTGGAAAGACAAGTAAGATGCCTGATGGGGTGCTCAGACCCTCCAGGGCTTGCTGCTTACCTTAAATCTCCATCTTAGCCAGACCTGACCCACCTTGGCTTCCCTTCAAGGCACCTGATTCTTGCCTTGAGTCATCTCTTGATCTCCCTGCTCTGCTCACCTTTAGATCTTTGTAGCAAGTGCTTTTTCTCCTCCATCATAACTTCCTAGGTGAAATACGTGTATTGTGAGTGTTTTGCCATCAGAGTCCCTTGGGGGCCTTTGTGTGTGACTGTCAGCAGTCTGGTCCTGCTAAACCTGGGCCTTCCAGCTCTGATGGAACAACAACTTCTCAAGGAGTCACTACTGAAAAGACTTTTTGCCTGACACCAGGAATGACTGGTGTTTAAACATCCTTGAAACTCTTGGGGAAACTCTCAGACCCAAAGTCACAAAGTGGTCTGCCAGAGACCATTGAGCTTTGGATGTGATGCAGAGCAGCTGTTTGAAGGTGGTGAAGCAGCTTTGTCTTCTCTCTGCATTGTGATGTTTGCTGATTTGTACTGGAGGTTCCTGGGGTGTAAAATAAAAGTATAAAACAGATACTGTGTATTTTACAGATACAGATTGTTTTACATATATAGAACCACAGAATGGTTTGGGTGGGAAGGGACCTCACAGCCCATCCAGTGCCACCCCTGCCATGGGCAGGGACACCCTCCACTAGCCCAGGTTGCCCAAAGCCCCATCCAACCTGGCCTTGAACACTGCCAGGGAGCCAGGGGCAGCCACAGCTTCTCTGGGCACCCTGGGCCAGGGCCTCAGCACCCTCACAGGGAAGGATTTCTGCCTCAGATCTCATCTCCATCTCCCCTCCTGCAGTTTAAACCCATTCCCCCTTGTCCTGTCATTACGCTCCCTGACAAACAGTCCCTCACCACACAGTTTAAGATTTCTGTCTAAACTTGATACTGCTCTCCTCTGAGGAAGTGGGTTCACTGACTTGTCAGCTGTAGACAAAAGTCAGCAAAGGAAATGGCAGGAGCCAGAGCCTGTGGAAACCTAAGCTGTTCCCAATGGCCGAGGCCTCTCCAGGGCTCAGAGCTGGAGCCGGGCCGTGGCCCTCAGGCTGGGTCAGGGGGTGACTCTGGGCCCTGCCTGTCCCTGCCAGGGCCAGACTTTCCGAAGAGCTTGGCTCTTGGTGCTGCGCCTTCTCGAGACGTGTCCTGATCCAGCACCTGCACTGAGCCCTTGGTGTGTCAAGCAGGGGCCTGTGCTGCCGGGCACGACGTAGGTGACGTGTGTCTGTGCCCTCGGCAGCCATCTCCGAGCTGTGGCTGTGCCCGAAGGTGTCCGGCAGCCCTCGGTGCTTCAGCTCTGCGGCACCCGGGGCTTCGCAGTCGTGCAGGCTCCAGCAGCGGAGGAACCCTTCCTCTGCCCCTGTCTGTCCAAAGGCACTTTACAAAACCTGTTTTCATTTTTTTTTTCCTCTCCATTTTTAAGCGAGAACTGGCAGTGAGTGCTCTGCCTGTCGTTATTTATGGATCCCAAGGGCGAGCAGGAGCTCAGGTAGCTGCCTCTAACCGTTTTGGGTGGCAAGTGTTCACCTGTGGTAGGGGAAGGGCCGTGGGACCGATGTGACCCGAGTTTGCAGACGACGGCGGCTCTGGGTGGATTAAATTGCCCCAGGACCTCGCGCCCCTCGACCCTCAGCTGCTTCAGCCTCTGGCGTTTGACTCCTTCACCCGCTCCGTTACAGTGAACCTTTCTCTTAAGCTTTGTTCAAAAGTGAAGTTTTATTAAAAACTACACCCTCAGCGTTGTGCGCTCGTCTTAAAAGTTGTTGGGGTGGG
>VXBL01007360.1:75066-101154 GCA_013400195.1 Aramus guarauna
GGCGAGCGGATCCCCCCCCCTCTTCTCCCCCTTCCCCCTGCCGAGCCCCGGAGGAGGCAGCTGCCTGGGTGTTGCCCTCCATGTTGGCATTGTGGTGGTGCAGGGCTGTGCAGACCTCTCCTCCCCCGGCCCCGCGGCGGCCTTCCTCCGGCCCTGCTCCTCCTCTGCCTCAGTTTTAATACAGGTAACTGCTTCCTCAAGTTGAACACCACCAAACTCCGCAGCTGTGAGTTTGGCTGGTGGCTTTGCGAGCCGAATCCTAGACAGACATGGCCACCATTTTAGAATGCAATACACAGTGGGAAGAGTAATAAGCCTTCATCTTCATCATCATCACCATCACCTCGGCCGATGCTGTAGTAAGCTCAAAACTGGGGTGTGAATTCTGATCTCCTTTTGTTGGTCGGCTCAATTTACTGAGAAATGCCGTGAAGATCTCAGAACCATAGTTTGTGAGGTCAGAATTGTTAGTCCGTGTAAAGGGGTGAGCAACTGCGCTGGTGAGGAGAGGGGCTTCTCGGAGTAAAAAATCTAACGAACAAGTGTGTGTGAATCATCTTTATTTTGCGTGAATTGCTCCCTCTCTAAGTGGAGGGTGGTGCGAGTCTGGGGTGGTGCAGCTGGCTTGAGGTAGTTTAACACGATGGCAACAACTAGAATGCTAAACAGCAACCGAGAGCCTTCAATCTCATCCAGCAAGAGGGAAAGCCGACAAAACGTTTCTGCAGACCTAAGTTTTGTGAGTGAGACTTTGAGTTCAAAGAAATAATGTTCAGAAACACATGCTCCTTCCTCAGTTTCATGTTTTGATCATTGCCGGGACTCCTGTTGGTAACCATCCCTTTCCTTCCAAATTAAAATAGAAGTAACTTGCTGCGTTACTGTCTGAGATGATAGAAATGTTTGTAGCGGATTGAATAATGTGAATCTCATTGGAGAGGAAGATGTTTCTGTTCTCTGGAGGAAGAGTCCTGGTTTGCAGTGGTATGAACGCACACAAGAACGCTCTTGAATTTATATCTGGGGTAGAATATGCCAGTGCCCCCTTTCACGCAGCGTAGCCAAATGCTGACATAGTTAAGGGGGTTAGATGGTTTTTATTACACAGCCAATATAGAACTTGTGTAATATTTTTGAGTAGAATAATCTCTTTGGGTTGTATATTGTCAACGGTATTTCAGCAACTGCGTGCAGAACAGAATTTTTATGAAGGCTTTTTTCTTTTGTGATTTGTTTTAAAAAAAAAAAAAAAATCTCAGCTGTGTTTCTTGGCTGCTTGTGTAAAAAGCCCAAACTCAATGATAAAGGCTTCTTGTAAGCAATATTAGCTGTTAGAGACTCATAAATTAATAGCTCTCCTAAGGAATGAATTACTACAACTGCATTTTTGGCGTGCTCTCATCCTCGCTTACTAAAGAGCTAATATCTCTCTGTGTTTATGATCATACGTTTCACCGAATGTATTTAGAAGTAGGATGAAAATAGTTGGAGCTGCTGAGGGCTGAGCACCGAACAGTGGCATGAGGCCTGGCTTTCAGGAGAGCTCAGCCTCCGTGGCTCTCACCTACCCTAGATAATTACTTGGATGACTTGTGCAAGTGCAGTTGTTCGTTCACCTAGAGCATAGAGGGAGCCCTTCCAGAGCTACCAGAAAAAGCCTTGGAGTTGACGTAGTTCCTGGCCTTCCTCCTGAAAAACGGGAGACGCAATGAATGTTCAGTTATTGTTCTTTTCTGCGTAATCGAATGGTTTGTAATACCGTGAGCTACAAACTATACCGACCTTATCACAAAATTGTATGTGTTGCAACCGAATGCATTGTTTAGTGACGGCTGAGGTCTGAAATCTTCGTTCATCCAAGTGAAGCTTTTGCCTGCGATCTTAGTCCAATAACGTCTGGGTAGGCAGGGAGGCAGCGCAATGAACTGTCAGGACCTGTACCGAAAAAGAAATTAAAAATTTGATTGCCTTATTTTAGCTTAAACTCTGCTGGATAATTATCAGCAGACGAATATGCGCCTTCGTGTCTGAACTGCGATACGGAATAGCGTTGTGTGAGCCTGGTGGTGCCCAACTGTAGCATCACAAATTGCTGATGAAGAAGTCCTTACTCCTAAGGTAGCTTTGATGTTTTGGCACCAGACCACAAAGAGGAGAGCTCCCGGTTCTCTGCAGGACCGGGGACATCTTTTTCTCTGGTACCTTTCAGCCAGCATTAGCTGGGCACCAGGTCAGCGTGGAGCAAACCGCGTCTGTGGTGGCTTCTCTTGTGTGGCAGGTTTCAGGGACAGTGAACTGCTTTGTGGGGGGGTATCAAGGCATCTGACATACTGTAGGCATTTGGGTGGAAGGTAGTGGATTCTGGGTGATCATTGGATGTTCACAGGATTGAAAGAATGTCCAGGAATATAACAGGAGGTATAATTTCGGCATAGCAGTTTCCAGTTGAGCTCTTGAGAGAGGCTGTTTTTCCTCTTCATTCCAGTTCAGTTTGTTCCAGTCATCACTGATGACTTAGTTTTGCTCTTATTTGGGTGAATCTGGGATACAGCAATGACTGTCTTGCAGAGGGTGCAACAATAACTGCATTCACTGACGCTGTTCTGTATGACACAGGAAAGCAAAGCGAAGGCTTTTTGTCAACAGCCTTGAGCATGAGTTGACAATCCCTTTGGCAGCAAAGTGTTCAGATGAGGTATGGGGCTTCACCAGCAGCAGTTGCTTCTGGCAGTTGACGTGCTACGTAAATTAGAGATGCTTCAACTCTTTGCTGCTGAACTGAAGGTGGGGAGCTGGGTGCAGAACAACTGGTGATGGTGAACAACTTGTTTGCAGGCCAGCGTGTGCGGTCTTGTAGTTAGGATTTTCTTCTATGAATGGAAAACATCCTTTATTAGGATTTCTTTATTTAAATGTTAATTGGAACAGGTGGTTTATTCCAAAGCTTGGCATGTCAAGTGGTGGCCTTACAGTCTGGAAGATCTTATGATAGCTCTGCAAACTATGGAGGACATTTAGAGGAATGAAATGGAGTATTGTTTGAGTAATCCCATTGTTACTTGAAGTAAGTAGTTAATAGTGATTAATGAAAGCAAGTTGTAACAAATTTGAAGTCTAGCTTCAAGAATGAAAGGTAAAATGTAATGCATATGATACCCTTCTTGCTTCAAGTTGTTCTTGAGAGTGGGCTCTTCCTTCTGCTTCATTGTGTAGTTGCTTTGCTGCCGTGAAGAAACAGTTACCTAAATCTCACTTATCACATGAATCTGTTTCAAAATATACAGCATTGTACAATATACTAGAAACACTGTAGTTCTCCCATGGCCCAACATGAAAATTGAGACAATTAGGGCTAAATTTCATTGCTTTAAATAATGTGAATATGGAGAAGTACAGTTAAAGGCCTCCAAGTAACCTTAAGTCTGCCCTGATAAAACTAAGCATTTTAAGATCAAAAAGTCTGTGTTAATATAGCTGAAACCTTGAAGGAATTGACACTGGATTCTCTAAATTACTGACTCACATTTTTCAGTAAATACTGGGAAACTTCTAAGATGAATTAACTTAATTATCGGTTTAAATTCGTTATGGGTGCAGGAGCTGTTGACCCCATCTCACTCCAGGGTAGAAGAATGACTGATACAGTCCTGAATAGGAACTCGAAAGGTGATAGTATGAAATACGATTGTATGAAAACTGGCGTTGTCAAATTAGTTTTATTGTTTTCTATGAGGCTGTGCATTTGGTTAAGTCAGTTGTGTTGTCGTGATCTGAGATCTATAAATGAACTGAGTGTGTTTCAGTTTTCTAATTATAATAATTATTGTTGTGCAAAATTGATATCATGCTGAAGGAATCCCAGATTATTTCAACTATTAATGAGAATTTGTAATGAAGGATACATTTCTAATGGTCTTTCAGAACCTCAAGCCAAGGGTATCTAATTTTCATTAAAAGTCTAGAAGAACAAAAGAAATTATTCCATATAGATTGCAGGTTTACGGCGGGTAGCTCATTGTTGCAGAGGGATCCCGATTGCCTAATAAACAATGGGTGTTAGGAAACAGTAATCACTTCAGTAGGACTCGATGTGAGCTTTTACATTTAGGAACAAAGGAGCATAGGGCAGCCTTAGAGGAGGGAGGGTTGTAGAAAAATAACTGTGGATCCTTGTGGATTCCAGTGTAACGGTAGAATGGATACTTCAGCTAAATCAGTGAATGCAGCTCTTGAGTTTTTTACTAAAAAATAGGATGGTTTTACCTCTGGTAGCATGAGAGTAGAAAATACTGCATTCAGAATACTGCACTCGTTTGAGAATTTTAAAAAGATATGACAACTAGAGGGGGTACGGAGAAGTGTCAAGAAAGTTGTGCACATGAAAGAATGAATTTTGCAAAATTTGATTTGAACAGAACTTGAGTGGTGAAACCTAAAGGCACAGGGCTTCCGAGAACTGCAGCTGCTGCTCCAGGGACGTATTTGCAGGAGCAACGTTGATTTAAACAGTGTCTGTTCAGGCTGCTCATTCAGCTGCTTGATTTATTTTCATTTTTATGGAGAAAAAGAAAACACAAAGCTAACCAAACCCCTTCATTAAACTATGGACTGAATTCAGTTCACTTTTGGAGCAACTTTGTTGAGGGTTCTGGCAATCTCCTGGTCCAAGTTGGAAAACACACCGCCGCTAAAACAGGAATTAATGCAGAGAATTGTTAGACTTTGTCCCAAACAGGATGTTGATCGTGGTGATCCCTCTGATTTGATAATACACAGAGGCTCAGTCACTTGATTTTATCAAAAAGAAAACAGAGAGATAACTCGATTACAATATGTAAGTGAGCTTCATAGGGAGAAAATCGTGGTCTGTCAGGCTCGATGAGAAGCGCTTGAGCTGCTGGCTCCTGTTCGGCACAAGCCAGGCTGGCTTGAATTGGCTAACAGAGCGTGCATTTTAACTGTGAGGGCGATAATGAAGGGTGGTGGTGGATTTGGTCCTTCCTGGCACTTTGGGATCAAGAACGGGCGGGTTTTTGGGAAGAGATGTTTTAGTGCTGAGGTTCCTGTTCACGTGCTGTCAAAGTCTAGTGAAGAAAAATGGATCAGTCACCAAAGCTCGTTAGGAAATTTTGACTTTAAATGAAGAATTTGCTGTGTTCGATACAGGGTTTGTGCTGTGAAATTAGGTAAATTCAGAGTCAGTTATTTACCGGTTTCCTCTGATCATTAGCTATGAGGAAAATGTGAAAAAGGAGTATGGTTTTAGCAACGGCAGCTGCCGCGCGCAGCGCTGCTGCAGTTGCCGGGGGTATGGTGTCTGCACTTCAGAAACACTGAAACGTTGGAGTGTGCTCAAAGGACGATACGAATATCCTCTGCTCCACTCGGCCTCTTCCAGTGAGGGGTTTTAAACACTCTACTTGGCTCATTGAAACTTGAAGATGAAACAGTTTAGCCTGGAACTCTCTATGTGGGGCAATAGTAGCAGCAGGTTTGGGGAGGGTTTGTAGTTGTTTATATGTTTAACTTGAGATAAATAGCATCAATTAGCTAAAAGCTGAAACTGGGGTTTCAAACTAAACCCAACTCCCTTCCCCAGCATTTGAACTAAAGCTGCCGGGGAATGGCACTAATCTATGCCTGCGTATCCATTGGGATGTGCTTTCTGTCCAGCCCAAACGACGGAGTTGTGTCTGGGAGCTGCTGGGGGCAATGCTGTGCCTGTGTTCGGGAGACCACGTTGAATGTTTTTAAAAGCCAGGGAGAACTTCTGAGATCGTACAACCTGCCACCCTTATGCGTCTGAGTAAATGCTCTTTGCTGAAAGTAGGTGCTTTACAAGGGAAAATGAATCTGAGCAGCTTGAATGGAGACGGATGAAGCCAGCAGCATTGTCCGTAGCTGGTCTGCTGCTGTTCTGGGGTGGCTCTTAAATTCAGCTCTCTTCTTAATCCGAGTTATATTGGGATTAAAATCAAGGTTTGAAAGCTGCCGGATACAGCTCCAAAGAGGGCACAGACTGTCTCCCAGGGGCTGTGATGGGAGAGCTCCAGAAACAGTCTGTGCTGACCCTGCCGCTCTCCGGGAACGTACTGCGGGATCAGACCAAAGGTCCATCTGCATCGTGCTGTAGCTCTTGGGGCCTGGTGCCCTTGGACGCTGACGGCTGAGCCCGGCCCCAGTACAGATGGATGCTCTGCTTCGAGGTCTAGGTCGCTGCCTCCGAAATGAATTGGAGATCCTGGGTTCCTTGCCAGTGCGCTGACCCCAAGGCCCCGTGTATCTGCAGCTGTTTGTGCCGTGCTGCTGGGACATTGCTTGTTCGTGCCTGGTGCTGCCAGAGCCTCTGTGTCTGTTCTTGCATGCAGTTGCCTCCATGGAGAGAAGACTGGTATCTCTTGTATGTAAACCCTGGTACCTATTTCGTGGTGATGTTCAAACCCCATGTGTAGTTTCTGTCCTCTCCCTTTGGGTCTCAAGGAGCAGCCAGCTCTGGTGCTTGAGAATCATCTCGGGTTTACCTGATCTTTTATTTCTCTCCCAAGTTTGGAGCTGGCACAGAAATGCTGGGATCTAGAGAGGTAATTTCCATTGCAAGCTCATCTTCGGCTGTGGTTCTCAAATGGGAAGGATTTGTGGTTGTGTTTTCTCCTTTGCTAGTCTGCAGTACGTAAGAGCCCAGTTTTGTTTCAAATGAGAAATAGTCCACCAAGCTTCTATTATTGAAGAGTTCTGCAGGTAAGGTATGCTACTGCACCCAGGGTCCCTTCTTAGCAAGGAGGAATTCGGTGGTTTTGTTGGAAAAATCACCTACACTCAAACCGACCGCGCAAGGGCCGTGTCACCACAAACTAGGTTAGCTGGTGATTGGAGTTACCAACTAATGTTAGCCTTTTAACAGGGTCAGAGGGGGATTAGTTCCTGTCCAAAAGGAAGCTTTGTGGATGACCCGCTGACACTGCTGGGGCGATAAATGGTGATGCACGTCAGTTTTACATAGTTTCTGCTATCTGAGTTTCTTTTGAGTGTGTTTTTCATGTAGTCATAAAACCATGAGACTAAAAGGGACCTCCTGAGTCACCGAGTCTGCTCCCTGCCTCTCGAGGCAGCAATCACATAACACCTCTGCAAAGGCAAGATCATAGATCTGGGAACAAAGAATGTAGGTCACGCTCACAGGGTGGGCATCCTGGGAAGCCGGGAATTGCTATAGTTAACTGAATGAATATGTGTTTCTCCGGCAAGAATTGCTAAGATATTCTTTTGGATCTTACTATGAGACGCTGTCTAGCAAAATAATGAAAGTGACGTCTTTTTTTTTGTGTGTGTCTGACATTGGAGAGATTGCAACTGAAATGCTACTTGTGGTTTTCAAAAGATGTTGAAAAAAATAGGAGAGGTTTCAGAAAAAAAAAGCCTGAGGAAAATCTTTATTTGTGGGGCTGGAAAGCTGGTCCTGTAAAGAGAAGAAAAAAGATATTTGTTCATTGAAAAAATGCCTTGAAACATTGCTTCCAGGAAGTGTTCATGAATAGCTGCTTGGACAGTAAGCAGACAAGATATTTGGTTAAAAATGAGGATAAGGGGAAAAGTTGAAGCTAACTAACCTGTAGAACAGCTTACCAGTGACAGTGGTAATTTCTTCACTTGAATTCAAGGAGTTGGGGGTGGTTAAATTTTAATTAGAGAGAGTTTGGATGAGGTGCAAGGTTTACCAGCTGAAATTACACGAAGCCTGCTGTTCCTGTAACGACGAGTTGGAAGGAGGAATATAGAAATACTGTAGAAATAGTTCTCCTGACCATTTGTAGTTTGTATTACTACTTGAAATATTAACGTGATTCTTAGAGTATGCCTTCTGCACAGCTGGATTTGTCTATGAAGTTTATAGAAAGTTTGAAATTTTGATGTCAGTCTCATTTTTGCATGGATTTGTAGGCAGGTTTATTCTGCTAGGTTTGGTTAACAAATACATGCCAATGTAGGCAAATGATGTTGCATGTCTTGCAGGCTTCTAACAATAATGTCTGGACGCTAGAAAGCAACAGAGTTTTTTCTGATGAAGAGGTGGTGTAAAAATTCTGTATTTTTTAGGAATTTCAGGTTTTCTTGCCTTTTTTTTTTGTGGTGGTTTGAAAGAAACTTAAATTGATCTTTTTTTAAAAAGGGGGAAATCCAGACCAGTTGCTTTTGCGGACTTTGCAAATGCACGCTGGGTAGAAATGACAAGTCTCACAGGTTTCCCAGACACAAACGTAAGGGAAGTGGGCTTGTAGAGTTGGTTTGTGTGGTTTGCTCTTCCGTGGTGAAGCTGGTGGTGCGAAATCGGCCGCTTTGCAGAATTAGCCTTGCCAGGGAAAGCTCCCTCTTGTGGTGCTGCTGCATTCCCGAGGTGCATAAAGTCATTGCTTTGAAAACACTGATGTCACTTAATGCTCCTTTTAATGAACATCGCATTTGTCTTAGTAAGTTGTGCTTCAAAATGTATGCAAGCATTTTGCCGAGTAAATAATAGACTTATTAAAGAAGGGTTGAAAGCATCTTGTTGAGGAATTGAGGAACTTGCCGTACTCTGGAATATAAGATAATAAATATTATTCTTGTTGGCTATTTCAACTTGGATGCTCCAAAACGAACTGTTTGTGACTTTAAAATGAATCAGTGATAGTCAGGGTGGCCTGTTCACTGGACCTGCTGTAATTTCTCTGAATTACAGAGAAATTACAAAGAATTACAGAGAAACTGATACATGGCTATGTATCAGTTGCTAACGTCATGTGAAATGGTTTGTGATAAATGAGATGCGCAGTAGTGTGTTTCTAAAGTCAGAAATCTTTTTATAACAATCTAATGTGACCTATTACATAATACATAGCATGCATTTCCCTCTGCTCTACCTGCTTAAAAATACCAAAAGTCAGAGTAAATCCAATGTTACTTCTCATTAAGCCAATTTACCTTATCTCAACAGAAGTTCTTGCAGTGGCTTTCTCCTTGCTGAAAGTGAAATGCTTTTAAGACTGTTAAATTTTTATTTCTAGTTGATGGACCTGAGACTGAAAAGCTGTCTCCTGAAAGTCCCGTATTGAACAGATCGAATTTCCAAAGCTTCTCTTTGTAAAATAGCTGAGGTACCATCAAAGGGTTCTGGCATGGGTAGTGTTCATTCAGTATCATTAAACTTAAAAACTGCAAGGTGTAGAAATTGCCTGTCGTGGAAGCTTGGGTGTCTGGAGCTCTGTTACTTTTTTCCAATGAACTAGTTATCTAGTGCGTTGCTAGAGCAAGAGTCTTTGGCCAAAAAGGAAAGAATTTCCCAAAATGTATGCCAGTCAGTAATAAATAGGAGATGTATGGAGCTAACCAGCTAATTCTGGAGGAGTGTGTTTCAGTCCACCACATTGCGAATGAGGTATTTCTGTAAGATAATGCACGTAATCTTCATTTTCTTTCATAGCTGGAGGGGACAAGCTTGCTGCTGTCCTGTCCAAAGGCAGGCCGCTTTCTAGCAGTGGGTCCTAAGTCCGTATCTGTCCTGGGAACGCCTGTATGTTTATTTCTTTAAGATTGAGCGTGAGCGGGAAACTGTAGGAACAGGTGGGAACACTGTTCCTCCTGGTGTGCCCCAGTGGGGTGCAGGCTTTCCTCCGTGCCAGGGACGTGCAGCCCAACCAGGAGACTCTCCTGCACTCCCCCCTCCTTTGGCTTTACTGATGGTCTGCAGGTACTTTATCTGCAAGCAATAGCCCTGAAGGACATCATCAGAGGTAGGATCACTGCCTGTGCAAGCTGAGTTCTTGCTCCTGTTCTTTTTATTCCTGTTTTCTTGTCCCCTGCAGATCCTTATTATGGGATCCTGGTTTAGGTTAATGCATGGCCCACCTGGCGATAGCCTTGGCTCATGACTTGGCTAAGCAGTCAGTCAGCACGTGCCTCTCGGTTTTAATTTACTCTCTCAGCCTAAGAAAAGTGCTTAGGATCTTACAGTTCTCCTTCAGCAACATCATCCCCAGCATGTCCCAAGGGTGTTGTGTGTCCTCTCCTGGTTTGGGTACCTGTCTTCTGTCTCTCCTCATGCAAAAAGCAAACTCCAGACTGGTGACTAATGTTGTCATGAATTGGTTCAGCTCGAAAGTCAGATCTGTTGTGTTGAAGTACAGCACTTCAAATCTTGCCCTAAATGTTTCCAGTCATGTTTCTCATCTTACAGTTTGGGAGGCATGAATTATTTGGCAGATATCAGAACATTACAAAAGAATGTCAAATGTTTCCTTCATCACACTGGCTATTCTCATTGCATTTGGTGTTCTGGCAAACAAAAATGTAGGATTAATTTTATCGAGTTGTTTAAGAACATCATGCCATTGGACACCAGTCTTAGTCCTGTGGTTGAAAGAACAAAAACAATTGAGAAGCATGTCCCACTGGCTGAGGATTGACCATCCTCTTGATAATTGGTCATCTTGATCCCCCTATTGTCGTCTGACTTGCAGTTCAAGTTTTAATGTCAACCTTGCCAAGTTTTGATGTGCTGAAACTGCCTTGTAGGATCAGAAAACTTGAGAGGTCTGGATTAGTTAATGTCTGTTTGATAAAATGTATAGATTGGTGTCTGTCCCTCTTTGCTCTTCAGGTTTTCCACGCTTTCGGTGACTCCTGCCTTCCTCCTCTCTTGTTGCGAAAATACCTGATTGTGCCGCCAGCTTGCTCTAGTGACGGGGTGGGGATGTCCCAACGTAGAATTGGGCCTGGGTGTTTGTATGTAAGGTAGTTGCTCTGCATATCCTTTATGGTTGTTTTTGACACTAATTTTCATATTAAGTATGTCTGCTAAAATAACAAATACTCTACTTATAATGCTGGTCTTACTTCAGTTGCCTTAGTCCACAGGCATTGAGTAAACGTTCTTTTTCCTGGTAGAAAGCTCTTGTCTTACTCCACTACCAGTAACTCTTATGCGCGTTATCTTCACTTTGTAATTAGTGATAATAAGATAGCTTTATATGTAATAAATTACTGTCAAGTTGAAATCAAATCTAATTTGGTTTAGTGAAGCTGTGTATTGCCAAACCAACCACATGTGATAGATGTCAGAGATTTAAAAGATAAAATTGCTTTATAGTTGTATTTATAAATAACACTACCAGTTGCAGGTATTTTGTCAAAGTAATAATGATCTTTTTAAATTGGTCATATTCCAGCTGTTCCTGAGTGTTTGCAGACAAGGAATTAAGAAAAGAAGCTTTTCTGGTTTTTAGTACAGCTGCTGTTTGTTTCGGAGACAAGCGTTCATGAACGCTAACTACTGTGTGTGTCCTTCACGAGCATTTGAAGTCTCTGCTATCAAATGTTAGTCTTCCTGATCGAGGCAGGCATTACAGTTTGCGTCACGGTTTATGAAACTTGACTTTGTTCTGTGTTTTGCGTGGTAACGATACAGAATTTGTTGAGATGAGTGACTTCCTATCTCAAAGTTGTGACTGAGTTTCTGTTACTCTGGTTGAAAGCCCCGAGTGGGTTTGACTCGCATGGCGGCAGCACGTCCAGGGAGTTCTCCTTTTGCTGTCTGGCAGACAAAATCCTTGGGTCTTGTACAGTTCCCATCTGGGAATGGGCCAGTGGCCGTTGGTGTGAGACTGGAGCAAATGGGCTGTGCAGCACCTTGAGCTGGGTGCACGGGGAGGGAGAAGATGGACTGACTCGGTCTGCGACTGAAGGCTTGTCTTTGGGGACAGGTCCGTAGTTCCAGAATGTAATTTATTTAGTGGTTTCGTTATCTGTCTATTTGAAAGGGGTAGACAACGAAGCTCACTCAGTGTCTCTCATTCTTCCTGCTTTCCAGGCTTGTTCAACACAAAGTAGTTTGGAAGCAGCATTAGATCTCACCTGGAAGCGTGATGGGGTGCGATGGCTGACAGGTTGAGGTGCTGTACAGTCACTGTGCTGGAGGGGCACGTGTTGTACGGATTAGTGCTGAGGAGGGCTTGGGAACCACAAGACTTCTTCAATGCTTTGGGCTCACCTGGCTTTTGACTGTCATATGGACAAGTTTCCTTCATTTTCCTGGTCTTTTGATGAAGCTCTTCTGTTTTTGCAGGACTGGCAGCCTCCATTTGCATGTGATGTCGATAAGCTTCACTTTACACCGAGGATCCAGAGGCTCAATGAACTAGAGGTAAACTGTAAAGCTGAGCATTGCTTCTGCTCCAAAATGTTTAAATATTTTTTTGAGAAATGGTGTTTTCCAGTGAGCTGTGTTTGACTTGAGCTGACAGCACTCACGACTGCTGAACATCAGTTTTTAATTAGCACAGAAATTCATCTCTTTCAGAATCTCGTTGAAAACACGCCAAGCATCAAAAGTAAAGTTAATGCTCAATAAGGGAACATAATTCAGGCCTCTTCCACACAGAGGCGCTTATAAGTGGTTAAACTCAAATTCTGAAGTGCCATAGATTCGTGCCTGCATTTTGCACATGCAGCGTCTTTTAAAAGTAGAAGAGATGAAACATTTACAGAGCACTTTAAAAATAACAAGCCATTGGGAAGAAACAATTACAAAATCTGGATTCAGTTGGTGGAAATTTGCTGTTTGCAAGCACTTTCATTCACCACTTTCATGAATTCAGACTAGAAGAAGGGAGCGGTGAGGAGTCCTGCTTAGCTCGCTACTGGTACTGATTGGAACGGCAGTGACTCTTTGCCTGCCTGATTTTTCTCGTGATGTTTGCTTTCTAAAGTCCTGATGTGGTGATGTGAAGCACCGGGGTAAGGGCTCCAACGTTGGTTTTGGATGCTGAGAGAGAAAGATTTGTGTGGACACAAGCTGGTTCAGAGCTCTCTGGAGTTGAAGAACAAGCTGGTCTGTATGGACGTGGCCATTTTTACCTTGAAAATAAAATGTGTGAAAATGTTAAGTCTAAGCTACTACTCCTTAACATAGCACTGGTCCAATTACCTTACTGTGTGAATTGCTGTGCTGACAGACTCATTGGCTTTCCCTGCCCTGACCGGTTTGTATCCATAAAAATGAAACCAATGCAGTTGGGAGTGAAAAGAGATAACAGAAACCCACCCCACCCCCCCTTTTTTTTTTTTAAATAAGAGCAAAATACTAGTTTATTTTTGGGTTATTACAAATAAACCAAATTAATAAATGTAATACTTTATTACAATGTAATAAATCCTAGCAATGCTGCTAGTTCAGGTAGTTTTTAGCAGTAATAACTCATTGCTTGTCTGTTCTCAGGAAGTACTTTTCTAAATGCAGTAAAAGTTAACAGTAAGTGACTTGAGTGAAGACTGGTGGTATGTGTATGGAATTTTTTTTCCTGCATATGATGAGAGGGGGGAAAAATGCAGAATTACACTTGTAGAGGGAAAAGCCAGGCAGGCAACTGAGGTTGCAACATAATAAACACTGGGATACCAAGGGTAATCTGCGTTTAGTAAGCAATTCAATTTTTATTTATTTATTTATTTTAGGCCCAAACTCGTGTAAAGCTGAATTTTCTGGACCAGATTGCCAAGTTTTGGGAGCTTCAAGGATGTACGCTGAAAATTCCACACGTGGAGAGGAAGATCTTGGATTTATTTCAGCTTAATAGAGTAAGACTGTTACAAGGGAGAAACTCGTCCTACTGTCATCTCAGTTTCTGGGATGATATGACAATTGTTCAAGGGAGACTTTGTGGTATATCTAAGCTGAAAAGCTGAAAAAAGTATTACTTTGTTTAACCTAGCATAGCTAATGAGACAAAATAGTAAGAAATATAATATCATGGGAGTTTTCATGTGAGCTGGGAGATGAAATTAAATTTCAAGCTCTTTAAGATCGAACTTGGTTACAAACTGGTCAAGAATAAACTTAGGCTTAACTGCAGAAAGCTTCTGATCAATGACAGCAGCAAGGAAAACATTTTTCCATTAGAAATATGGGAGAAAAGAATCCAATTACTTTTAGGTTGAAGTTTGTTAAACTTCTGGAGAAGTTTATATAATCTGATAGTAAGGGGTGGGATTCACTGACCCCAAGGATACATTCTCTCTGCTTTTTTATGTTTAGGGTAGTTTTTATTTGCTTGCTTTAGAGCCTATTTCATGGTACTTCTTCCAGTGAGAAGAACTGATTATACTGTGCTAGAAAGTCGCATTGGAATACAAAGTGGTGGCGTGACAAATTGCAGCCAGACAAATTCTCAAAAGTGGGCTGAGTTACTGTTTGGTCACCTAATACAGGTGCTGACTTGTTTGTAAAGTAATTCAACAAGTTTACAATTCCTGAATAAGTTATATGTATTACGTGTTCCAGTTGTTGCTTTTAAACATCTTTTATGTTTTGTGTTTTTCTAAATCTATACTTTTCTGGTTTAAAATAGCAATTGTGGTGTTGTCTTGCCTTTTAAACTAGCAATGCTTTCCTTAAACACTGATAATTTTAGTATTAAATATATGACCATTTTGTTTTCACTTTTTAGCTAGTTGCAGAAGAAGGAGGATTTGATATTGTTTGCAAGGAGAGAAAATGGACCAAAATAGCCACTAGGATGGGATTTGCTCCTGGCAAAGCCGTGGGTTCGCACATCCGTGCACATTATGAGCGCATTCTCTATCCTTACAACTTGTTCCAGTCTGGAGCAAGCCTATTGGTAAGCTGTATTGAGACTAACTGAAGTCCAATTAATTTAGCAGCCAGTCTGTTATGTTTTTAATTGCTGGAACATTTCTAAAGACTGCGTTTTACGCTTTATGGCATGCAGGTGACACGATGCAGGCTGTGGTGTTGGTGAAAGCTGCAGGCAAACTTTTAATCAAAAGTAAAGCTTTTAGAATTACTCTTGAAGGTAGCCTCTTAGTGACTGCTTTGAATACTACCTTTTTGTATTTTCTCTACAGTTTACAGAAGCCTCGTGATAATGGACTTTCAGACTTCCTGTAAGGATTTCTTTGATGCTGTTTTGTCAAATGCCGAATAGTACTGTATTCACAGATCAGTATAGGTCCATCTCTGATAGAACAAGGGTGCTGTGCGTCGGTATCACTTGCACGTAGAGTGGCTGAGGAACTGTATCAAACCATGGTAGATTTGTGGCAGTAACCCATCTTGCTCTCACTACGGGTGTCCAAGTTCAAGAATGCTTCATGGATATTGCAGTGTGGTTAAACATACTTGTGACTTTTTTCAAGTTTAAATCTTCCATCTTTGCTGCTTAGATTTGGCCATTAAAACAAAATTCAGGTTTGGTTGAGAGTGGAAGCAACGTAATGTCTAATGAAGGATAGGGCTTATCTTTTAGAGCAGTAGTCAATTATTTGGAAAACCAAAATAGGTTGCAGTTGCCAACATCTATTTTTAATTATTTGAAACACTCTTACCATGATGATCTTTGAGAGAGAGGAGTGTTGACCCTTTTAAGCAATAAAACTCCTAATCCTGTTACAAGCATGTGTCTCCGTCTCTACAGAAATCAACACTAGCCTTTTACCTAAAGCTGCCAAAATGAGGGAGGGATTTGACATAAGTCAGGAAAGGTTGGAACTGAAGGCTTTTTCCTTAGCTAGTGATGATCAGTTTTCAGTGAGGAAGAGCTAGATTCTGCAAACCCTTCAGAAGAAATAATTTAACTTGTGTAGGTTTGAGTTTTTGTGAATGGAGCAAAATACAGTTGAAGGAAACTGCTGTATCAAAAATATTTTGCTTTGACTCAGACATGTTGATGTTAAGCAATGGAAAGCAACACCATTTTCTGAAGGAATTTAATTGAAAACTTTTCGTTTTTATTAGTTCTGAAAATTGTGGATTCTCTTTTTTTTGAAGGTGATGTGTTTTGTGACACCTTGCTTTGTTTTCGTATTTGTGAGGTGCAATTATACAGGGAAAGATCTAATGAAAAGTTGGAAAACAGTTACCGTGGTACTGCACTCTCCATGCCAGGGTCTGTCATGCAGTTGTTGTTTGCATTCATGGCTTTCTCAGTAGTGAACCGTTTTAGAAAAGAAAAGCGTTCTCAAATGAGGTCACGCTTCTCTCTCTTGCGATGGGCACCTGATATTTGTTCCAAACTGATGTATTTAGTGCGTGCAGTTCTGGAAAAGCTATGTTAATGTCATTTTTTAACTCTTCCCCCAAAAGCTGTTAAAGTATTTCCTTCCCATATGTGGCAGAAATGTGTATTTTCAATTAACTGAGAGAATCCACAGAAATATGTTGAGTTTAGCTCACTCTTCACTCTAAGATTTGACTTTTTTTTTTCTTCCTGACAATGTTGTCTTCCAACTGAGTTTGTTTTGCAATACGTTTTTTGAGGAAGAATCTCAGATGACATTCTTTTTGGCTTTCTTCCATGTGTTCTCAGTAAGTGGTGCTTTCCCAGATGCTTCTTGTGTAGGTGTCCGTTTTATTGTATGTCTGTTCGGTGCGTTACTGGGAATCTAAGCATCTGTGACTTTTGTTTTTGGAGAAGATGTAGCTATTCGGTTTGACAGCTGTCAGTTTGAGATGCGTGGTTCCTTCTTGCGATATTTCAACAAGCCGTTTGAGAGAAACTCTTCATGCAGCCAGGATGATCATCCATAAAAGATGAGTGCTTGCATTCACTGAGTTTTTGAATTATTTTTTTTTTTAATTGGTAGTACTTGCAGTATTAATTGACTTTTTTTCTGCAAAAAAACCAAAAATATGGAATGATGTAGTTTTACACCAATGACTATGCTGTAACTTAAATCTCATCCAAAACTGTGTATAGCATTAATTGTATGTGTGGCTTAAACATATGTTAAACTGGCTTCAGGAGTTATTTTGACAAATAGCCCAGCTGGAGATATTTCTATATACATACTAAAATAATGAAACTGTCTGGAGCTGTTCAGAAGTTAATAGATACCATGTTTTTATTAAAGTTCTTGTTTAGTCAAACAGCAAAAATTTCTTAAATCAACCAGTTTCTAATACTCCAAGCAGCTCTCCACAGGTGTCTGTTTATTTTATTCTTATTTTAAAACATTGGACTAGACAAGTCTTGGGTGTTTGTCTCCAGAGCGGTTGTGGTATACCTGTTGGTGTACTGGTTCTTACTGTCTGTGCCTTGCTTGTATCCCACTGATGGTTACTATGGCTGAGAAAATTACGGGATCGCTTTGTATGCCCAGAGGGATACAGGGCGCCTTGCATGAATTGAGGTGGCCAGAATCTTCTGTCAGTGCTTCTTCTGTGGTGCATTGCCCAGATGTTTGCATTATTTAAAATGCAGATTCTGGGGGGATAGAGGTGGTCTTGTGGTGGTCTGTTTTTCAGTGGATACAACCGGTTCCGTAATTGTGGATCTGGTCTCTTTTCCAGAGGTTTTAATGTTCCATGTGGGAATCACATGTCCAAAGATTTCTATGTGTATGCCTCTAATAAAGATGTTTCTGTACGAGACAGTTCTCTAGGACTCTACTGTTAGTGGAGAGCAATAAGCACCTCTGGAGTTTGGTGGTTCGTATCCTCACGTGGATATGTAGCAGGATACACCAGTTGTATTCAGCAAGTATGGGGAGCCTGGGTGATTAGCTTATGTGTAAATTACTACTGCATAAACATCTAAATCTGGAGGAGTAGAATGATATCTCTACTTTTTTTTTTTTCCATCTTTTGACATCCTAGAGGCCTTGTGAACATTCCTGCTGTGTCCTTAATGCTGCTCCGTAATGGTTTCAGCTGCCAGGCTTTGAACTTGCTCTCTGCCACCATTTGGAGTTCAAGGATTGTATGTGCAACCATCTTCTCAGAATATAATGAGATCACGATCACAGTCTAGATTACAGTATGTAGAATGAGCTTATGGTAGAGTAATTATTGATAGAAGCTTAATGTTACCAAAATTGGCTCTGCTAGTTGGGAAAGGACTGAAGAGATAGGAGGTAGTGTCCTCAGTTACAGACCTGTGCTTGCAGTTGATCCAGTCAGTCTAGGAGTAAAGTGGGTTCAGAGGAATTCCCATCCTTAAGACAGGGCTTACATTTCTAGTTCTTCCAGGTACAACTGACAATGTTAATTAACAGCCGTTTCATACTACTGCTCTGCCTTCAGGTTACTGAGGCACTGGGAAGTGTTTCTGCTTAAATAGTTGTTGAAACCTCAGTATTTGGGAAATGTCTTCTGGGCGTTTTTCAATGAACAGTGCTTTTTTCTCTCTTTTTTTTTTTTTTTTTTCCCTTTGGACACTCCACTGGGGTGAAGCAAGTCACACCATTTCTTGTTTTTCTTTCCATGTTTCACTGCCCTTTTTGTTTAGGAAAAGCTGTTTGCCTTCTAGATACTTGCTTTCACAGATCATATATCCTCTGTTACTAGAAGGAGTAGAAACTATGCTTTTAGTGAAAGGTTTGGATTTCACATGAGGACGTGATTCAAGGAACCAGAATTTGCAAAAGTCATTAAAATTGGCAATGTTCTATGTAGCATTAGTCTCATTTGCTTTTCCGTTCTCTCATTTTCATATTTTTCCTACTCGCTTGCCTCTTCTGCTTGTCCGTTTTCTGTCCTAAGAAATTGTTACTTGTGACTTTCTCCCCCTGATGTTAACGTGAAATAATTCACATCGTCGTCTTTCTGCGTGAGCTGTACGGGAGCAAGCTCTCGGGAGGAGCTGGCTGCTCTCTGGCCCCAGGTACGCCGCACGGAACCAGCCACGAGAGCCTCAGCCGGGACTTAACTGCTCCTGTGCTGAAGTGGCAAAGTTGAGTGGGTTTCTGTATTTAATATTGAAATTAAGTCAGACGTTCGCTTTCAAATCATAAATCTGGAATTTACAAAGTCTAAGGTTGAAAGCAGTCCTGAACAAAACAGAAATTCTGGAGGTTTCTTTGAGCGCTGTTGTGAACTCTCTGTGGGTGACAGGTAATGATATCCTGCTACCCTTGACTGATATTTTGTTGTTGTTAAATACATATTTCTTTCAGCGTGGACTTGTCTTCTAAAATACCACTCCTTCCTCCTTTTCCATCCCCTTGTTCTGACTGCTGTTTGTTTCCAAAAGTGTGATTTCTGTGCTGTCTACAGTGCATCGGTCCGTATGCCACTGCAGCGGTTCTCTTGTGGTTCCTGTCCTGTTTCTCTCTTGCTGAGAAAATGCTTGTGATGGAAACAGATTAACAGAACTGAGGAGGTGTGGATCCAGCAATTCATGTGAAATACTTTCTGACAACATAAGACTTTTTTTTTTCTTCAGGATTTGTTGTTTACTCGTTAAAAACTGTTATATTTTGTCTACTGTTACTGAATGTTGTGCGGCTTGGCAAACTTGGAATTCTCATTAATTATTATTTTTCCTGCCAAATATATGCACAGTTTTCAGCAATTAAATGTGTTCATTCAGCAACTTGAAAGAACTAAAACTGTTCCTGCAGAGTTGTCCTCACCAAAGCATACAAAGAATGTAGTCTCTTCTCCAGACAAAATTGTATTTCAGTTAATACAGGGGTGTATGACAGACTGCAACTTCCTTTGGTTTTGCTCTCTGTTAGCATTACAGCAATGCGACCTGAGGGTACTACAGCACTTTCCACTATGCTGTTACAGTCTCCAAAAGCACCATCTACTAGAAGAATTGGTGTTGGTATTCCCACAGAGGAATGTTCGGTGCTCGTAACATTTAAAGGATGACTTCAGCTTTATTTAAGATCCTCTATTATGGTTATTGCATTCAGTAAAAGAGCAGGAAAAAGTGATTTTGTGGCTTGTTCAAATAGGTAATGTTACAATTGTCATAAATTCTGTTTTTATGAACTCAGCACAGTAATTATTAACGCCCTGTCTATGTTCTTTCACATTAGCCAGGAAATTGTTCTACGCAAGGTTTGTATTAGCAGTGGAGGCAGAAATTAAGTAATCAAATTGTGTCTCTCCAGTGCCTGCAGAAACCAGACCTCACCAGCGACACAAAGGACAAGGAGTATAAGCCCCACGATATTCCACAGAGACAGTCTGTTCAGCCATCTGAAACTTGTCCACCTGCTCGCCGAGCGAAACGCCTAAGAGCAGAGGTGAGAAACTGTCTTTACGCGGGCAAATGCTCTGTGGTGACCGAGCTTGAAATCGTAACGCAGCGACAGTTTGCCTAGCCACGGGGCGCAGCGGGGTTTGGTTGAGTTACGGGGTAAATGTTCTTGTGATCAAATTGCTAAATGTATGTGCATAGTAAACAGCTGTTTAACTTTTTTTGTCATTGGTAAACATACCGTTGTGTGATGCTTTGAAAAGTGTGTTACTGAGGTTTGAAGTTCTGAGAGGCTTTTCTGCTGAAGCTGTTCCACTTATACATTAGTTACGAGTGTGTACGCTATAATAATGTTTTTAGCACGATTATAAATACTGTGTTGCTCATAGATTAAAATACAGGTGACAAAATCTAGACAAGAAGCTTGTCTTTTGCATCTTTGATCTCTGTCATTTCCTCAGAGGACAGCGAGTGAACAGTAGTTATTCTTTAAATGTGTTGGGAGATTTCTGTAAATCTTTCATGAGGTGAAGGCAGATGTTAGAGCAGAGAAGGTTAGAACATTAGCACTGTTGTATTTCATTTTTTTACTCTGAGTTCTATCCATTTGCAATATTTTCACCCTGCAATATAAGGAAGAAAATGCATAACATTAAGTCAATATGGTTTTGTACAATCAAACAGGAATAATCTTGCATGTGCTTAAGAAATAATATTTATTTGGATAAACATAAAATTTGTTGACTATATCTGCCTAGCGTTTTCCTGTGAAGACGTATTTTAGGAGATCATGACGTATCTCCTTCATTCCTGGAAAACTGTAATATTGTGACTTTAGTCTTTCCAGCCTGATGTTCCTGCCTTCAGAGACTTTACTATTTCTTTTGTTTGAGCAGATGAAGGGTAGGGGAGACTTATTCCCCAGCGACGGTCTTATTGGTGGTGACATCATGAGTTAGGAAGGTCATGATTGACTCCCTTTGTTTATAATCCACATTTCTATTTAAGTTCATTTCAGACTCTCTATTAGCTCCCATTGTTCTAGACTTGGTCTTTATTACTACCAAGTACTACAGCTTAGAGGTTGCAAATTCTGCCTATAATTATTCTTGGTTAATAAGTTACAGTTAAGGGTTTCTAAAGCTTTTCCACTCAAATACCCAATTACAAGTTGATTTATAATTCTGAGAAAACCTCAGTGGTTTGATCTGAAACTTTCCATTTGAAGTATCTGCCTGTAGGTGAAAGATGCTGATTCTCACGTGCCTGTCAAAGATTAACAGCAGGGCAAATATACACTAAAATTTTAGCTGTTTCTCTGGCAGTGGTGTCAGATGGCACTGGCTAACACAGAGTGCATGTTTTTCTCATTTCTGTGATGAAATGCTCATACTTAGCCAAACGCAAGGCTACCCTCTCAGCTCTTCCCTGAGCACTGTGGATGTCTTGCACCTAATTTTTGTGCAAAGAAAATACTTGATTAAGAATAGAATTGAAACATACAGAGCTAAGGCAGCAAGGAGCTGTACAGTTTTAAGACAATTTCCAAAAGTTACAATTTGTTAACGTGAGTGTTTCTCTTCCATTGCGGTGCAAACTCAGCTCAGTTGATGAAATGTGTTTTATCTTTCACTGAAGCCACACACAGTTGGTACTTGCACTGACCTGGTTGCAGAGTAGTAAAATTTGGTTAATGTGTCTAAAGCTGTTTTCTCTTAACGAGATATACAAGGATTTGTCAGTGTCTTAAATTGTAAAACCTGAATTGGTTCTCATGTTCACCAGTTTGATGTTTCCTGCTTTTCAAAGGCTAACCATCTACTTTAAACCTTTAAAATAAGTGAACTACAGGAAAGTACTGTAAATTATTCTTACAAGCAAAAAAATACAGCCTGTGGGATAAGTGTTAGTTTGCAGTTGGGACACATACAGTTTCATCTTGCCCTTTCCTACCTGGTGAGTAAACACTTAGGAGAAAAAGTTCATAATTGGAAAAGAAAAAGGCAACGACAGTCACAGACTGGTTTTGAAATGCAAAGGCTTTAGGTGCTTGATGTAGAAAAGATAATTGTCAAAGACCAGAACAATGGTGCAGAAGTGGAAGATGAATCAATATGATAAAAGGCTCAGGCCAAAAAAAAAAAAAAAAAAGCTGCTCTTGTGAAACTAAATATAGGCTTAAGCACAGAATACGGAGGCAACTCATAGAAGTTAAAGATGCCTAAGATGGGGCAGCATCTGTTATTGCATTGCTTGAGGATCAGCGCAAACTGATCCCAATTCAGTATTACTAAATATAATGAACAGCATTTTTTTGTGTGTGTGTATCTTAAGCAATGGCAACTCTGCCTGGTCTCATGGAGACAGCAGTTTGGACAAAGAACAGAAAAAGTGGAGAAGTAATGTCAAAACCATGTCTGTAAAAATGCAAAGCAAACAAACAAAGCTACCAAAAACCCCTGAACAAAACAACCCCTCACCTCCTTTGAATACCTGGTGCTGCATTCGGGCTTTCAGAGCGAGGCCAACAAGTCCCATTTTTTGGGAGTTCAGGGAGTGCTTGATCGTGGACTGATTTTCGTGAGTAGCAAGAGAGTGGACGCATGACCTCATTTCCTTAAGAAATTAGGCTTACAAAATACATTGTTGGAGAAACCCATCTTAACGCTGAGGGATTTGAGAATTGTTCTCTCACAGTCTCAAAACTTCAGGGAAGAAATATAAGAATTAAATGCAAAAATATTATTCTGTGTTGAAAGCTCCACAGTAGACCAGGTGAGTTCCCTGCTTAGGAGTATGCTCTGCTTCTCAAGAGTAAAAGAAAATCTATGAAAGCCCAAAGTTCCTTGCTCCTTTGCCTCTTACCACGTTCATTGAAATCAAACTAAAAAGATGGTATCATTATTGGTACAGGCTTTTGTTAGGATTTCCTTTCAAATCTCATGGTTGTTCCCTGTGTTATTTCTCTCAGAACTCTTTTTTTAAATAATTGAATACAAGTATTTCAGAAATTCAGATTACCTGTTTAGATTTATTCACTTGTAAGTAAAAACAGTTCTTTGAGTAAGTGAAGTCCTCATAGTCTTTATCTGACTTCCACCTGCCCGGCTTTTTCCTAGAACAAGTCGGGTTACAAGTTTTAAGACCTTTGTTGTACCTCAGTGAAGTGTTTGTGTCTCACATCAGCTTGTTCTCTGAACCTTTGCAGTCCTGTCTTGGCATTTATCAGAGTGGATTAAGAATTGTAGGCAGAAATACTTTTTTTTTCCAATTTGGAAGTCAAAATTGTCTCTCGTCCCCAGTTCTTGTATCGAGTATTGAAATGTGTATTTTAAAACCTCGCAGGGTCTGCCACCAAAGTTACTCAAGTGTTGCGACTCGCATAGAATTACTCAGATCTTAATAGGCATGCTCTTGTTAGGGTTGAGCAGTGAACACAGCCAGCAGCTTCCCTTCTTCAGAGCCAGAGCGGCTCTGGGGCCGGGAGAAGCTGAGGGCAGGTCGGTCTCCTTGGGCATTGGGCGCAGTACCCAGCTCTGCGTTCCAAAATCCTCCATCCGCCCTCGGACAGGCAGCTGTGAGTTTAGACGGCAGTGACCGTTTTCCCAAATACAAGTGTAAAACCAAAGTGTTCCGTCTAAAGACGTTACTGATTTTTTTTCTTTTTCTTTTTTTTTTTTTTAAGGCAACCAATATTAAAACTGAATCTGACCCTCCAGAAGCCAGAACTCATAATCTGAGACGTAGAATGGGATGTGCCCCTCCAAAGTGTGAAAATGGTGAGTGGCACGTGGGGAGCGAAACAAAATGTGAATGTATTTTCTGTGACTTTGTACAAACTTGGTTTAAGACCAGCTGGCACAATTCAAAGTATTTAAAAAAAAAAACAAACTTCTGTTAACTTCATTTTTAAATTTAAATTTATTGTAAAAGTTATTTTATGGCTTTGAAATCTTTTTGTTTTGTAAGTGGTTGAGTTTTCTTGGAGAAGAATATATTCCAATCCACTAGCTTTAAATACAGGAAACTCTTTTAAGAATGTATCAGATTTCAGACACTTTTAGGAAAGAATTTGAATTTGAAATCAGGAATTGAAACTCATAAAGGCAAAAGATAGTATGTTGTGAATTTAACAATAACGTTCCCATAATATGATTTTTTTAAACTGCTTCTATCAAGAATCCTGAGTGTGGTGTTATCTGTCCTTAAGAAATAAGTTTCAGACTGAGAAGAAATGTTTCGTGCCATCACACAGAAGTATAAGCTTGTTGACAGGTAATTTGGCAAAGCAAATATAGGAGCCATTTACAACTGCTTAATAATTGAAATTAACTGAGCAGTTTGTCAGTCTCCTTTGTTCATTCAAAATCCACCCACCCCCCCAGCCAAGAATTTGTGGAAATCGTGGTCCTTTTTTTTTAATTGGATATTTTTTCTTTAAGGAGTGTCTCTAGGCATTAACCTTTATTCTCCACTCCCTGCCCCCCCTTCCCCCCGAAGAGCGGAAGGAAAAAGCTCTTGACAGTTTTTTTAATACTTAAATTTCTGAGAGATGTAGAATGTTCTTCTTTTTAGTATCTTTGTTAGCTGCCAGACTCCCAAGAAATGCTTCAGCTTGTCTCATGTCCAGGTGTAACAGCCTCTAGCTCACTCGCAACTTCACCTGAGAACATCGTTGCTCCCTTGTCTTCAGTACCAGAGCCCAGGGATTCTCCACACTCTGGTGTTTGGATTTGGGGGGCGGGGGGGGTTTGTTTCTTTATAATGTCAGGAATGAAGACTTGAGTGGAGACATGCCTGAATTAGGTAGGAGTGTAAGAATGTAGAGGATCTGAACTGAAGTGTAAAGATCGTCATAGGAAGCTGTAGTGTTGCTTCATGTCGTCATGTCACATGCTGCTGTAAAATTGATGGGGTAATTCAACCGCATTTGTTAATACCACATGGAAATAAAGTCTTAGTATGAAGATACTCATAATTCAATTCAAATGAATTTAAATGGGATTTAAAATACCTGTTCAAAAATTGTAGGCTGTGATAGTCATTGCTAGCTCATGATGGCATGCTTGGCTTTTCTGATAATACCGGCTTCTGTAGGCATTGCCGGTGTTCAAATCTTGCCTTAAGCTAACTGAAACAAGTGTGTGTATGGGGCAACAAGTAATTCAACAACTAATTGAAACAAGTGTGTGTATGTGATAACAAGTAATTCAACAAATAACTTATAGTGAAGCAGTGTAACAAGTAGTAACGAATAAAATAATAATAAGTAATACCCTCTTTGTTTTTTCCCCTGTTGCACCAGAAAAGGAAATACATAGCACAGTGAAACTTCCCGAGAAGAAAGAACATGCCGGGGAGCCAGAGAAAGACAAATCCAAAGTCCGATCTAAAAAACCCACTAATGCTGTGAGTATGCCCTGCCCTCCTGCTGCTTCATATTGATTGCAGGTGTTTCTGGGTTTCTTTTGGGTACGTAGTGAAATTTCATGTCATTTGTATCACACTAAGGACTCTCTTGTGCTCTTCATGTAACCCTGTGGCTGAAACAAAGCAGTGTCTGTGCCTGCTGGAACATACATACTCGTAAAACTTCGTGCTGTTACAAAGCTGAAAATAGCAAGATAGTTGAGTTTCACCTTCTATAACTAAAGTAACTTGTTTTCTGTCTCCAAGGTATGGTCTCAAAATAAGCATTTTGAAAGAAGAGTCCAAGTAAAAGTGGTGGTTCTGTGAACTGATCTCTCCCCGTTGCCCTTTAACCTCACGGGAACTTACCGCGAGCTTTGGCACTCGGCTCTCCAGCAGACCCCCTGCTTATTCCACAATTTTCAGCACTAACTTGGAAGCTTTGTTGTTCAAATGCTTCTTAAACACAACCCTGTTCCTGCTCCAACTCTCCACACACCACCATCCCCCCTTCTGAACACCCTAAACTGAGAGCAATGGTAGTTTGTCTCACTTTTGAGTAGGTGACACAGATTCTTTCTGTCCATGCCACTAGTTGGATCCTTCCTAAACCCAAAAATAATCTTCATTTAATCCACACCTATAGTTAAGTACCTGAGAATGAAATCTGCAATGCTAGAAGCCTGACACCCCCACCCCC
>VXBL01007360.1:101162-138497 GCA_013400195.1 Aramus guarauna
TGGGGAGTGTTTTTTTTTTTTTTTTTTTTTTTTTTTTTTTTTTTTAACAGTGTAAGACAACAGGGTCTGCTTGTCCTCACGGCTCTGTGCTGTACTTGGAGAAGAGCCTTCCAGGCTGCTGCCGCGGGTGGTGTGGTGTCAGACAGGCAGCAGACAACCTTCCCGCGGTGGGAGTGCCTGCACCTTTTTCCTTAGGGCTTGGTAGCTGCTGTGTGAAACCTCCATCCAGCTTCTTGCACAGCTGCCCACAGGCACACAGCTCTGCTGGGAAGCTGCTGCCTTTCTAAGTGAAAATGAAGGTCTTGGTCAGCATCTCTGGGGAAAAAGAGGAGCACTCCCATCAAGAGGAACCCCTTTCTCTCTCCTGAGGCTCCACACAGTTGGTCTCAGAGGAGGATGAAACATCTGTGCACACATGCTGCATGTGAGAGCAACAAGGAAAAGGATTTGTGAGCCCCCAACGGGTGTTGCATTATACCTGCTGAATCCACAGTACTGCTGATTTGAAATATCCTGGCCGCTGAATCGAGTCTTCTGTTGTTTGGGGAAAAAATACATGGGAGTGCCTGCAACTCTTGTGGCCCTTCCTTAAATTACAGAGGGGGGTTGTTGAAACTTCCATATAAATAGTTTGTGTTTGCTTGTCTCATTTCTGTTTCAGAGGTAAAGTGAAAATAAGCTTTGGCAAATGTCACAGATGACTGAGTTACCAACCTGCTCTTTCACCATGAGTTGCCTCAAGTGCTCAAATTCCCACTCTGGCCATTTTGTGTTACAGGTGGATTTGTATGTATGTCTCTTATGTGGCAGTGGTAACGATGAGGACCGTCTCCTGTTGTGTGATGGCTGTGATGACAGTTACCATACTTTTTGTTTAATTCCACCCCTTCATGACGTTCCCAAAGGGGACTGGAGGTGTCCCCAGTGTTTGGCTCAGGTAATCCGACAAACTATAAAAGTTAGGCTGAAGGTTATTTTTTTTATTTTGTGGGATTTCTTTAAACTTGATCCTAGTGATTGAAAATACAATTTGTTACTGCTTGAAGTTGTGCGAACAAGGTGATAGACGGTAAAGCTAAAATGAAGACTGGGCATGCCCCAAATTGGAAAGCTGTCACTTAATATTTTGGAGCCAAAAATTGATGTGCCTTTAAAGAATACATTGGATTTTAATTAGCACCTTTCCTCTGTATTTAAAATTGGAGTCTTACTAGGTCCTTCAGTGTGGAGGTCTATACATCTTTTTTTTCTTAACTCTACTAGAGGAAGAAGAAATTAGGCATATCACTTCATTAATGTTTATGCAGATTTATAAATAAACAAAATATTGTGATTTGGTGAATTAAGCAGTGTGGTTTCTTCTTCTGACTGTCGACTTGGGGCAGTCCTTTCATTTTGGTCAAGCATCCTGCCTTCTTACCCATCAGATGTTGTAATAGTAGCTCATTTGTGTAAAATCTGAGCACAGATTGTCTTAATACATTATAGAAATAATTATCTTTTCAATTACAGGAGTGCAATAAGCCTCAAGAAGCATTTGGTTTTGAACAAGCAGCAAGAGACTATACACTTCGCACATTTGGAGAAATGGCAGATGCATTCAAGTCAGACTATTTTAACATGCCAGTACATGTATGTTCGTGTATTTATCCTGTTGCCATAATGTAGATTTCATTTTTTGTGCTTAGTTAAAATATACTACTTTTGAGGGGGAGGGGAGAATTCTGGTTTTGAATGGGATGAAATCCCAAATCAGAGATTCTCATTTATGTCAGTGAATCCTTGTTCTTGCTGATGTTATGGTTTCTTGTCCCACTGGCTTCTTGGTTGTTGGTTTGGTGGGTTTTTTTTTCCAGTGGTTTTGTTTTTCACTTTTGAAGAATTGTCAGTAAGGAAGAGAATACTCTCCAACTGTCACCCATTCCTGAGAGCACAAAGCAGCAGCATTTCCTGGGTGGAACCATGTTTCTGCTGCATTTTTTTTTTCTCTTGTTGAAATGATTTTGAAATGGGGAAATGCTTCAAGCTAATGGAAGTTTCTCCTTGAGATATCTTTCATGCACATGCTTTTTATATACCGCTTCCTCAGTGTATATACTCCTTGTTTTCTTCTCATACCTAGATGGTCCCCACCGAGCTGGTTGAAAAAGAATTCTGGAGACTTGTTAGTACCATTGAAGAGGATGTGACAGTAGAATATGGAGCTGATATTGCTTCAAAAGAATTTGGCAGTGGCTTCCCAGTTAGGGGTGGGAAATTTAAAGTTAGACCAGAAGAAGAGGTAGGTCTGTCTTAGTTCACTCTGTATGTTTGTATTGCAGTTCTTCGTTAAATAAGTCTGGTTCAAAGCACGGTAATGGAACTCAGTTGCAAACTGTTTGTTTTGTGTATCTGGCACAGTATTTGAAGAGGAGAATTACATCAGAGTTTTGAATAAACGAAATTTGCTGTGATCGGACTTTAAAAGCCACTGGCTTATCCTAGAAGTTAATAAATAACTTCCAAACTAAAAAAAAAACAACAAAAAAAAACCAAAAACAAACAAAATTGAGTAGTTTTTTGTGTGTCTGACAGGTCAGATAAGGTTTCTGAAATGAGCAAAGACAATGGAGGTTTTGTTCTTTGATTCATTGACCTATTTCTTATATTTTCCAGTTGGGAAAGATGCTTTTCTTCTGTTGCTGTTTTGGCAGTTTTACCTTCTTGGGTTTTTCACTTCATGTTGTATAAACCTGTGACTGTTCTGTTCGATTTTTCAGGAATACCTTGATAGTGGCTGGAATTTAAACAACATGCCTGTGATGGAGCAGTCTGTTCTTGCTCACATCACTGCAGACATATGTGGAATGAAATTACCCTGGCTGTATGTAGGAATGTGCTTTTCTTCATTTTGTTGGCATATAGAAGACCACTGGAGTTATTCGATTAACTATCTGCATTGGTGAGTTTGAGGAACAAACTCAGCCTGAGAAGCAATCTCCCTTTCATTCCCCATTCCCCTTCTTAATTAGTGGACTAAAACCAGATTCATAGAGTTCAGGCCAGAATAACCCTTGCAGTCCTGTAGCAGCAGGGTTAAAATTGTGTGATTCCTGCACTGATTTGGTTTTGGACAAGAGGTCATATTTTGGAAAGAGACATCCATTCCCAGTTTTAAAAAAATCCATGAGAGATGCAGCAGATACTCCATCAAATGTTTTCTTATGCTCAATGTAAAACTAAAAACCATGCAAGTTTTTTTAAAAATCATCTAGCTTCAACTAACAGTCTTAAGATCTTGCATATTTTTTTTTGTCTGTTAGATAGATCATTCTATCATAAATCCTCTCATCAAGCGAACACTTGTCAGCTGTAATCAGGACAGATCTTTGCCATCTCTTTGATATTCTAAATAGATTGAACTTCTTAAACTTCTCACCTTACAACAGCTTTTCTAGAGTTTGAATTGTTCTTGTCACCTTTCCTGAAGCCTGTCAAGCTCTTCCCCTTTCCTTTTTCACATAAGTATTCCAGCAAAATGGTAAAACCACACCCCAGCTACTGTTCAGTAGGTCATCTTTTTGGTTGGTTATTCACTTGTTGCTCCTTGAAACAGCTGCTGCTGTAGCACAGTCCAAGTAGTCAGTGACTTAATTCACTTACCTTCTTAGTACTTGATGTTATTAAAAAAAAAAATAAAAAATTGAGTGAGGCTAAGTAAATGAGGGATCAGAATTACATTGTAAAAATTATATTCCTTGTCATTTATTGTTTAGGGTTTTTTTGGGGGGGGTTGGGTTTTTTTTGTGTGTCTGGGTCTTCAGCTGAAAACTGTGAGGAAGAGAGGAGGTTTTTTGTTTGCCATAGAAACTTCATTTCTTCTAGGAGAGCTTCCGTCAGTATTGTTAGAAAGGCATTATGTCCTTCATAATTTGTCCTGAATTGCATTAGTGTTTGCAATCTAGGCCAGAAAGATGCGTAAGTGCATAGTTGTATACGTGCGCACACCTGTACATACATTGACAGACACATGTGAAAGTCGCCCTACCTGCTTTTCATTTATTTCTCCTTTGGCATGAAAGTCCTTGATGTCTTTTCATTTGCAGATATTTTTCTGTATTTCCCTTCAACTCAGAGGTGTTAGTCTGGGGCTTTTAGCCTATTTGAGATCAATGTGTAGTTGAGGTTAATACTTTTCTTGGCCAGAGGAGTCAATCTTAATGAGCTACTGCTGAAGAGACAGTGCTCCAAGCTCTGAAAAGACTTCAGAAGACAGGACTCGTTCTTGTGGAGTACTAGGCATGACACGTCCATCTGCAGTGTTCCCGTGTGCCTTGAAGGAACTTGTATCCTGATACAGGATTTTGAGCAGATAGTCCCAAGTGAACCAGGCTACAGCAGCACACCTTCCGTAGGGTTCCAGGCAATAGTTCTCCTGCATGACTCTCAATCCTGTGTTAGTTCTTGAAATGGTAGAAGGATGAAAACAAATCTTTGCTTCTGAAGATGTTTGCAAATAAATAAGATGTCAGTCCTGGTCAGGCGAAGAATTTCCATCATTGATGCTGATGTTTCTAAAGGCAGGGATGTGGAGCTGTCAGCGGTGCAGAAAGAACTGTCACCTTGATCCATTCTGCAGCTTGCTGCCTTCATAAGGCTGATGCCTTAGCACAGTGTTAGAATTGTATCTTTCTCCGTTATCTGTTCTCCTGAAGTCCATAGACCCTGGTACCAGTATCCTGATCCAGGCTTAGCATATTTCACAACTGCTGTCACTCCTTGGCATTGACACGTATCAAGGAGCAGAATTCTTGACTAACCTGGTACTGGGTCAGGACAGAGGACAGTTGTTAGTTGCATCTGTGGCTGGTCTTCGTGAATTCATGGAATTGTTCCAAGATGATGACCAGGTCTAAGGCTGCGTAGTCACTTAACGCTGCAGAGTGACGACTCTGCTTGTGTTCCTCCTTGTGATCCCAGTGTCACTGCCCTCGCAGAGTCGTGTCCCCCCCCGCTGGCTGTCCTATTTGCCATGACAGAGGTGCTGTTTGAGTACAGGAATAACCTCTAGGTATGAGGGATACGCCTCTGGATTTGTACTTCACTCTTTTTTTTTCCGGAATCCTCCCAATTGCTTCATGATTTATGGGGAAAAAGAACACTGTTAGGTCTGCTTTTCTCTGCCAGCTTTTCAGGAGTCTTGGGAGAAGGTAGTTTGTCTGTTATCTTCTGTTCAAAATACTTTTTCTCATGTAGTTCTTTGAGGGATTGAAAGGCATTTTCATCTTTGCACTGCGGTGAGCCAGCTTCACAGTAAACCTGAAACAATATCTCCTGGAACACATCTGCATAACCTTAATTTTGTCAACTGGCTTGCATTGGGTTAAGCTGTTGCTAGAAGTTCTTTGTTCCTACTCTGGATATGGAATATTTTTGTTCTTGATGTCTTTTCATAATTTGGAAGCTTAATTTCTACTTACTGTATGTTGCTTTTATGGCAGTTATGTGCAAGACCAAAAGAACTGGCTTTGGTTATTAGTTCCAAGAGGGAGTTTGTGTTCATGGTAAAAGACAAACAGCTTATGTTTTGAAGTTGTGCTAAAATCAGCAGAATTTCACTGAGGACTTCTTCAGTCTTTTTTTTTTCCCCAGAATATTTTAAGTATGTGCTCAGAAATGTAGGCAGTTAAAAAGTTAGGTCTGGAGGAGGGACCTGTGTAAAATGTGAAGATTCAGGAAGGTGCATAATCTTTGCATTCCTTCCTAGTGATGTACCCTTCTTTTGACATGGTGTAATTTAAAGCAGAAGACTGAAAATGTAACTTACAAGATTGCTTATATTTAACTTTTTTTAATAATCTTGCAGGGGGGAGCCTAAAACGTGGTATGGAGCCCCAGGGTATGCAGCTGAACAGCTGGAGGATGTAATGAAGAAGCTTGCTCCAGAGCTATTTGAATCTCAGCCAGATCTCTTGCACCAACTTGTCACCATAATGAACCCGAATACTTTGATGGCCCACGGAGTGCCTGTATGTTGTTGGACTCCTGTGCTACTCCCCCAAACTGAACCCTCTTCCATTTGCACTGAATTCTACTTCAAAGCTGATAATTGAAGCCACTTTTATTACAGAGATGGTGTGGTAGTTGCCATGTGTGTTGTATCTTCCTTGTCTAGTGTAATGTGCCAGTGTGAACAGATGGGCAATGGAATCATTGCTTTTGGAATTGCTTGGCAAACTCTTCTCTGGAGATCCACCTTTAGTGTATTTCTATTTCTGTATCTCAGCTGGAAAGTTTTTAGTCTCGACCTTTGAAACAATGGCAGGAGCTCTTCGTACGGCTGTCTAATCAGACAGAATTTTTTTGGCATAGAGTTTCTGGCAAGGGGCCAGACCCCATTCTTCCTTTATTTGTCATCCACATCCTCTTTATTTTTCCTGCATAAGTTCTTAGGTATTTAAAAACATTTTTCATCAGTTTCCATCATACTCCATACTAGATTATTCATGGGAATTATGTCCCTTTACAACTTAATTAGCTTTTGACTAGCTGACCTTGGGACTTGAAGGAAAATCTGGAAAAAGCAGCAAAATTTGTAGTGTCTGCTATGCTTTGAGAGACTCCAAAATTGAAAGTTGCAGGGAGACTCGCCTGCTTTCATGCTGATTATATACCACCAAAAGTATTAGTTTTACAGCAGTATGAACTTTTGAGTAGGTTCCAAACTTCTCTTCCCCTTCAGCTGCCTGTTGAAGTGAGCCTTGCCTGTGCTTTACCTGTGTAACTCTGCACAGAGCCAGTGAAGTGCAAAAGGCACAGGCAGCTGACTTAAAATGGCTTGGTGTGCGGGTACGGCTGAATTAAACCCCTTTGCTTCTAGCGTTTTATGTGACAAATTACCAAATGCCGGGTGTAATTCTTGGGCTTATGGTTTAGAACTATCCAAAGTTGTCGTGGAAGTTACTAGGAATTGGAAATCCATATTCTCTTCGCAGCCCTCGGTTCTGTTCAGGTCTGACCTAATGCTCGTCTGTCTCTTCTCTTAGGTTTACCGAACCAATCAGTGTGCTGGAGAGTTTGTGATCACCTTTCCAAGAGCTTATCACAGTGGCTTCAATCAGGGATTCAATTTTGCTGAAGCTGTGAACTTCTGCACGGTTGATTGGGTACGTTCCAAAACCAGTTTCTCATTAAGTATGTGGTCCCAAAGTTGTTCCTAGCTGACGTACAGCTCTAATTTACTGCTGATGTGCAAATCTAATCCACAGATCAGAAAACGCCTGTTGCTGGAAGCATAATGTTTTGCTGAAGGTGTTTCTTTCATGTAGTGAACTGTGGGCTTTGTCTGGTTCCTAAGGTTCGGTTTGAAACTACACATCAGGGCTGATGCATCTTTTATAGTAGGCGGTAGACATGGTCCTGTGAGAAGCAGCGGTGCTGATGGAATCGACTCCTTTTGCGTCCCCAAATTCCATTCAAATCGTTAAGAGCTGGAAGGAAATTTTTCTCTTTATTGCACTGGGTATGCTCTAAGAGGTGCTTTCTACAGCTGAAAAAGAAAGCTGACTTGAACTTCTTTAATTTAGCTTCTGTGGTTAAATTGGATGTTACATTTAACATACGTTAAGAACAGTTAAAGACTTGATAGTCCTCTTGGAGAAAAGATAATAAGAATTGCATCTGATGTGAGTACATCCTCTTGGATAGCCGAGGTGCTGTAGGTTTTTAGGGAGGAATACTTAATGAGAACAGGAAGTTTTAGTGTTCAAACAGAAGGTTTACAGACCAGTACTTTATTCCCATTAAACTTCACTCAGCTCATTGAAACAATGGAGACAGGCACACATTACAGTCATTAGGTCATAGTAATGTATTAAGTTTTTTGTCTTTTTGTAAATAAAACAAGTTGCTCCAAAGTTACAAGTAATCATTTCTCCTTCCCAGCAGATTTCTCAGACACAGGGTATTGCCTGATCTCAGAAAGATCCTCTGAAGCTACTGATACTTCAAATTACTCCTCTTCTGGTTTTGTTGTGGTTTTTTGTTTGTTTGTTTTTTTCCCAAGAAAGGTCTTGGCTATTTATAAATTTAGCCCATCTAAAAATGTTGCTAGATTTAAAAAACATTACTTAGATTAGGAGATAGCTAAAATTGGAAGTAAGCTTTCTGCGTTGTGGCTGTGCTTATGTATCGGTTGAGTTGGGTTTGTTTTTCCTCTTGACCTTCCATGAGTTGTAACCTGCACATCGCTATCCACCTGGGCAGTGAGAGCCTTAAAATAAAGCTATGAGTGACCTGCCCAGCTCATAATGAATTGTTTACTCTGCCTGGGGTTAGTTAGGGACTTTAATGGTTCATGGAGTCAGCAATTTCTCAACGCTGTTCGTGTCCTACGTAAAACAGCCATAGTGATTGAGAAAAAGGCCCCGTGTGTGCCGCAACCTGCCTGTGGCGGGGTGTCCCTTGGGTGCAAGAACAGGGCGAGTGTATGGACTGTTCCCTCTGCCGCTTCGCCAGCCCCTGTCTATCGTTAGATTGGGTCTTCCTGAGCCTGCTGTGGGTTAGTGATTTAGTTACCCCAAATTATTCCCTCTGTGAACGTAGCCAAGCAACTTGCATCCACGGTATCCACTGTAAAGGAGTTCTAAGCAGTCCTGGTTTACAAGAACTCAGGGCCCTGATTTCTCTAGTTTTACATTCTGAATTACGAATATCATTGTTAGAAGGATTTACCTTGGCCTTTCATTTGGATAGTTTTGGGTTAGTAGCATAATAAAGTTAGTACCTTAATGTAGATTTCAAAATAAACCGTTCATTTAATGTTTTTCCATGCAGTTACCATTGGGTCGCCAATGTGTGGAACATTACCGTCTGCTAAACCGTTACTGCGTGTTTTCTCATGATGAGATGATCTGCAAAATGGCTTCCAAAGCAGATGTTCTTGACGTTGTGGTAGCATCTACAGTTCAGAAAGACATGGCTATTATGATTGAAGATGAGAAGAGGTTGCGTGAGAAGGTTGATAAACTGGTGAGTTGTAGGAAATAGTATTGTAATGGATGAAGGACCAGTTACGCAGTGGTGTGAGAACATGCTGGGACTTGTACTGTGTTTGTCAGTGACTTAGAGCTCCGTGGTGCCTTCCTGAGTAGTGGTGTTGGTTTCAGAGGACCACCTGGGCAAAGAATCAGTTATCGTGCATCTTGTTTTAGCATCTGCCCTTTTTTACTGTTCAGATTGTCTCTTTTACAGTAATATTCTTTCAGTGATTTAGTCAGAATAGCGGGTTTTTCATTAACTGAGATTTCTGTCTACCTGGTTTTAATATCTTATTTCTGAACTTCATTATTCCTTTGATAAATTCAGCTTCTGATGTTTTAGCTTGGAATGATCACCTCTTCCTTAGGTTTTGAAGTGATGTAACATACGCTCTTTTGCAGGGAGTGACTGACTCGGAGAGAGTGGCTTTTGAGCTGTTTCCTGATGACGAGCGACAGTGCTTAAAGTGTAAAACCACCTGTTTCATGTCTGCTGTTTATTGTCCATGTAAACCTGGATTATTGGTATGCTTGTACCATGTTGAGGATCTCTGCTCCTGTCCCACCTACAAATATAAACTGGGGTAAGCTTTAGATTGCAGTAATACTGTGTTCTGGAGATATTTATTATATGTGTAGGTATTGTGGTCCGATCATCTGGTGTCTGTTTGTCAGTGGTGCTCAGTATTCTCTTTCTCTGTCCTTTGCAAATACAGTACCCCCAAAACAAAGTGCCTTTTCTGTGCTCGTATACAAAGACTCTTTCTTTTCAGCATTCAGCTCTTCTTGCTCTATAATGGCAAAAATTGCTGGATAAGTTAGTTTGTTTTTTGTATTTATAGCCACAATCATCCAGTCCTTGCCGAGTAATATTTTTTGCTTTTGTTAGCTTTCGTTCCTGTTGTCATCTTTCCTTTCCTGTTTTTTGTTACACCTTTGTCCTACATGAATGTAGCTTGTCCTAAGACAATTTCACAGTTGCTTCAATTGTAATGTTAAAATTGCTTTTTGAAGCAATGGCAACATTGAAATTGTTTTAGGAGGAACATGGTGTGGTTGGAGGTCTTAATTGTACAACCCTGGATGCGTAGCGCATAGTTTCTGTGTTGTGTGGACCAACACATCGCCGTGCCCCTCCCTTCCGCCCTCCTGCTCCCCCCCAGTTTTTGCTGAAGAGTTTGAATTCTGTGTTACATGTAGGTACCGCTATACCCTGGAGGAACTCTATCCAATGATGAATGCGCTAAAAATGCGTGCGGAATCATACAACGAATGGGCTTCCAATGTTAACGAAGCTCTGGAGGCAAAAATTAATAATAAAAAAAGTAAGTATCTTACCTTTTGTTTCCAACAAATGATTTTAAATGGCTAATTTTTCAGTTTTTAGTTTCTGAACCTTTGCAACTTTTGTCTTATGTGACAATCAAAAGAAATCATCTATGATTTCATGTTTTAAAGTAAATATTTTAGCTGTTATAGTTCCAGAAATTATGCTGTCTCTGTGTGAGAAGACTGTAAATCGCTTTGACGCAAAATATAACTGAAGTTGAAATAGAAATATTTTTAATGTGTTGTGTTACTCAGCCTTACCATTTAAAATTCATTCCAAGGGGAGACTTTTGTTAACTTCGTATTTTTCCCAAAAGGTCTCATCAATTTTAAGGCTTTGATAGAAGAATCGGAAATGAAAAAGTTTCCAGACAATGATCTACTGCGACACCTCAGACTGGTTACACAGGATGCAGACAAATGTGCCTCGGTTGCACAGCAGCTTCTCAATGGCAAAAGACAAACCAGGTGAATGTTACTGTATGTGTTTGCAACAAAACTGAGTCACTGAAGAGAGATGCCAGCGTTCTGTAAGACTTAAAAATGAAAGTAATCTATTTGTCTTCTCAGGACAGCCGTCTTTTACAGGGAGATTCACCTTTACTGCATGTAATAAGTTAAACATCCTGAGCTTTCAATTTCTTCTTCCTCTGTGTTTGACAGTTGGGCAGTAAAGTCATTCTATTGTTCCCCAAAAGGCAAAATTGGTATTTCCAGACAAAGCAACACCCAACAAGATACAGTCCACTTGCCTTTGTGCCATGGGGACTGAAAATCTGTCAGTGGTGCATATGTCCTTATATTCATTACACATTATGCCTTGTGGAAAAATAAAGTGTCTTAACGTCCTGAGCTGATGATGGTGGGAATACTGTATGAGATATCTGAAAAACACTTGCTCTTTCTTTGGCAGTACTTAGGTTCAATCTTTTAGACAGGTTATTTGCTCAAGGAATTTGAAGGTAGGGTAGTGTTTGGGTAATACGTTCTTTGTGACCTGGATGCCTGGTCCTGCTAGCGCTTTCCATGTCTGAATGAGTTGAAAGAAGTCTGAAGAATCCAGAAGGACAAGGCCATATCTTCTCATTGCATCAGTTTGATTGTGACTGTATTGATGTAAGAGCCTTTCTCTCAGGGATCACAGATTGCCATCTCGTGTTGCAGATTTTCTGCTCAGACTTACAGTGGCTGTACCTGGCTGTGCAGGATGATGGGTTCCTAAGAAAATCTTGGCTTTATGTATGTGGAGGACAATATTGCTCAAGTCCAACAATCGTAACAGTGTGAAGTATGCCAGGAAAAACTGTTTCTCTTTTGTCCCATCTGGACAATTTTCACCTTTCTTCTGCTTTGACTGACGTGATGTTTGTCAGAGCAGTTGCTCTTCGTGCTGGTATGACTGCACGTGTGTGGTTTCTGCACGTTGCCTGCCTCACCAGGAAACTCGTAGCTTGTCACTCCTTGTGTTCTTGCAGTACTTCAAGGCTGACTTTGAAGGACTTTGGTAGTAGAATATTCAACTACTATTTAGACATGATACCTGTAGCTGCATTTTTCCTTCCTTTAGTGATCCTTGTGTAAGCCTTTGTGGCCAGGACTTGGTAAAAATTCACCCTTACTGTCTTGCAAACACAAGAGGATGAAGCCCCTGTTGCAGCAATGTAAAAATATTACAACAGGAAATAAAAAATTCAGCATTCCAACAGACATCCCTTCTGCCAGAAAGGTAATTTCCAACCTGGAGATTCATGGCAGTGTTATCGAAGGACTTGCCCACTCCTAATCTCTTCCTTCATTTAGTGTTAAGCCATCTCTTCTCATTCTGGCATCCCCAGGCTGTGTGTTCTCCCATCCTCGGTATTTGCTCAGGCCTCCTGATGATGAACGTGGAGCAGCAGCCGGGCCCTTTCCAGCTGTTCTGTGCCAGACAAGCTCTTCCAGGAGTCCCTCCTGCTCTTAACACATCCCTAACTTTGGGTCTGGAAAGAGTGAGAGGCATTTTTATCCTAATTTCCTTGACTAGGTCTGTTCTTTTGTCATGGTGATAGTGCACCAGCCTTTCACACAGCTGTACTTGCCAGCTCCTTCATCACAGGCTGCGATGAATAATCCACTGTGTTGCACTACACAGGATCAAGGCAGTGCTTGGATTGTGTTTATTTGCTCTAAAAGTGTTTCTAGCCCTTCTCTCACCATTTCTCCTTTGATTTTTTTTTTTTTTTTTGACACATTGCTGGGAAAAGTCCAGTTGCGTGTCTTCGCAATTAGAGTTTTAAACTCCATGTTATTTAATGGATTTTCTTTTTTCTTGAAAGATTGAAGGGGGGAGTGCTCATAACCTATGTAGGAAGATAAAAAGGAGAGAATAATCTGCTTAAAATCTTAATACATGTTCTGTCAAATAGTTTAATCTACGTGAAGTTCACATATCTGCAGGATGCTGGGCAGCCTTCATCACGCCAACTGCTGTGTGTTGGTTATGAAGGATTGTGGCTTCTGCCTAAAGTTTGGTTTGTGCTTTTGACAAACTTTCCTTTCTGGACTCAGCATTTTGTTCTGGTCCTCAGCTGGGAAGAGTCACGCAGCAGACTTGACTTAACTGGAAGGGTCATCCCTGTTAATCGTGGTAATCAGTGATACTCCAGGATCTCCTCCCATGTAGCGTACACAGCAGTTCCTGGGGAGAAAAGACCAAGAGAGATGATAAATAGGCTTTCTCTTAGAGTAAATCCTGTGACTCTTGCTCACCACCTTCTCTGCAGTACCTGGGGAGATGCAGATGGGCTGTTCTTCTCTGTTTCCTCCGGTTCTGGCGGTGCTGGGTGATGAACCTGTCCTAACAGATGCTGTTCCTGAGAACAGCTCCCTGAATCGGGCTCAGGGATGCGTAGCCCTCGCTCCCCTCTGGCCCTGGAAGGGAACAGCATGGCAGCAGGGCAAGTACAAGGGGATGTTCTCACTGTCCGACCCCTTGCTTCTCCGGGTCTCATGAACCTTTTCTGCTTCTTAGAGTCTCCAGGAGTTTAGAGACCTTGTGCTTGGAGATGTTTGTGATTAATAACCCTGGACGGACATGGCTTTTCTTCTGTGAATGCTGTTATTTTTTTTTTCCTACGTTCATGTAATTTCTGGTTATCAAAAAGGCCTTGTGACAGTCAGTTTTGCAGTTTAGATGTGTGCGTGTGTATACACACAAATATATATTTATTTTAGAAACTTGTGCCTTTCCTGGAAGATGCTGCAGAACTTCCCCAAAAAATAGTAAAACATTGTAGACCATACAACAGCCTGTGTTGTACCTGAGACTTTGAATTCATTTTATTGCTCAGCTTACTATGGATTTTGGAACTCCCAATGTGATGTTGCACATCCTTTACAAATACCTATTTTTAACATAGAATGGTAAATTAAAATTTATTTTATAGTGTTCACATTCCAGTCATGCTGGCATATCCTGCTGGGATGTTGTTTTCCTCTTTTGTTTAAGTGACATATTGTGGATTAAATTGGAGCCAGCATTGTAAGAGATTTCTTTGCTTTTCTGTTCATGGCTCTCAGACCTAGTTAATACTGGCTTGCGTTCAGAGAAGTTTTTAATATTAGCCAATTTATTAAGACTTATAAGCTGCTCATTTGATACAAAGCTTTTAGATAAAAATAAAAATGATTATTTCAGCATAAAGAGGATTTTTCAGAAGTGCCTACACGACCTGTGGATAGAAAACTCATTCAAAATTGGGATTTGTTCTCTTTTGCTGTGGGCATGGGGAGAGCTTACTACAATAGCTGTTGCAACACAACTGAATAGTTTCTCCACAATTGCTTTGTGTTCTGGAAAAAAGCCTAATTTTATTCCGTAATAACCAGCGCTCTTCCAAGGCTGAGTAGCTGTTCCAGAATACTATTGAATCTGAAAGGGTGTTCTCAACAATAGCTTATTCTGCTATAACTAAGTGAGGTTTTCCCATGGATGGAAGCCCTAGGCTGCTAGGATGTTTTTGAATATTCTATTATTTGTGAGTCAAGTTTGACTTACAAGAAATCATAAGCAGACTTTTGAGAAGTTTAGATTTTATTTTAGTTTTTGGTGGCATTCAACAAAGTTGAATTGTGTGTAATTTCAGGTACCGCTCCGGAGGAGGGAAGTGTCAAAATCAGCTGACTGTGAATGAGCTCCGGTTGTTCGTGAGGCAGCTGTATGCTCTGCCCTGTGTCCTCAGTCAGACACCATTACTGAAGGTAACTTGGAAAATTCTAGGGGAAAGTAGAGGAGCATTTGTCGTAGTGATGTATTTGCACTGCGTTAATCTCCTATCTCACCATTTGCTCCAAGAATAAACACCTTTCAACTGGCAGACCTGGGAACTTGTGCACGAGTTGCCTAAGGACAGAGCTCTCTGACCTGCTGGTGTTTGATTCCCCTACATTAGGGGAATCAAAATGTTGCTGTTGCATGAAATAATGTGAAAGAAGCAGCAGGATGACCTGGGTAACTACAGATTAGTTAATTGGGGTCAGTTAACTAGTGTCCTCTTAAGAGTGAAGCCAGATTTATCTGAGAACATTCCAAACTCCATAATGCTCTTGGTGACAGTTCTCCATTCATATCACTTTCCTCCTTTGTTAGTCCCGAATCACCTTTCTCATAGTCTTGTAAAGAGACACCTCCTCGTGCTGTCAGCCCAGGAAACACCAGACACCCCGAGCCAAAGCGAGCAGCCCAGGCTACCGACATGCCTGTTCCAGCAGAGTACCTGCTGCTGACAGTGTCTCCCGTGCTGTCAGGTACTGCTGCCCACCAGACGATCAGCCTTCAGACAAGTTGAAACTAATTCCAGATTTAGTTTCAGAATTTGCCAAAATGTTGCATATCACACTGAGGAGTAATCCCCTTCCCCCCCGTCCGAAAAAAAAAAGGAACAGAAATTCTGGGCAGCTGCAGTTTCTGTCTTAGAGGAGAATGGCTTTGCATATTTGTGACTCTCAGAACCAGGAGACAGAGCGTCTGGCTCCTGAACCACCTCTTAGGTGTCCACACAAGGCCGAGGGCCCAGACAGTGTCGTGTAACTGAATCGGAACAGACCAGTTCAACCCAGTTTTCTGACAATTTCTTTTAAAGCTTTATCAGGTCTGGAATGTGTGAATCAAGTTTTACGTAATCCTATTTACAGTTATTTGTTTATAGCGTTGTAACTCTGTGAAGTTATTTAACTGTTTAAAAAGCAGAAGTTCAGAAATGCCAGACGTGCAAACAGTTCTCCATCTGGCATTCTTGAACAGGGAAATGTCAAATACACGTGGTCAGGGTGTGCTTTTATATCATTCTCAACAATCCTAAATTATATGTAGTCATGCAAATTAGATTGTTAATATAAATGACCAACAGTTACTGGAGATAAATTCACAATTTAAAATATCTCTAAAAAGGTTTTATTTCCATTTGCCTACCCTGGCAAGCAACCTCATTGGCAAAATACCAAGATGTCAGCTGTGAAGGGAGAGCTCACTGCAGGAACAGCGTTTCCGCCAGAACTAGAAGCCTTGGGCAGGGTGGCTAGGTACAGAATAGTGCCAGCCTTTGCGGTGGGATTACTCTCCCTGACGGACGTTTATCCTGGGTGAAGTGCAAACAGCCACAGATGCACCTTTTTGGGGGTACCTAGCTGTTGACTGTACGGAGAGAGAGAAGGTGGTGTGCTGCATGAAAGAGTAAAACGCCTGTGGCTTACTGAGACTGCGTGGTCCAGGTCAAAAACCTTCCCAGTGCAGCAGAAATGAACCCCAGAAGCTCCCTGCCCTTCCCAGCATTCTTCAAAGCCATCTTAATCTTAACCTTGCTGTTCTTCAGCCTTCTTAATCATTCCACCACAAAGCCAGAAAACGGCACCAAGGAAACATTTAAATTTTCCCTTTAGATCCTCTCTAGTCTTCTGAGACCTCTTTTTGATACCTGTCTTAGTTCAAAGGAGTTTGGAGTGGAATTCCCTTGTTCCGTGATCCTCGAGCTGGTGCATGAGGAGATGCTGACATACACACTACGTGTTGAAGACACGCTGTGCGTTCCAAATGTCATGATAATTTGCTGTGCATGTTGTGTGCATTGCAACATGGTGTTTGCCAGAAAGCTCGCACGTACGTGTTTGAGAGATGGCAGTGGGTTTTCTTCTTGTTTATTGTTGTATTTGGATATTTCAGGATCTTCTTGATCGTGTGGAAGCTTTCCAACAGCAAAGCCAAAAACTCCTTTCTGAAGAAATGCCCAGTGCTGCAGAGCTTCAGGAGCTGTTGGATGTCAGCTTTGACTTCGACGTTGATCTCCCCCAGCTGGCTGAACTGCGGACACGCCTGGAACAGGCACGCTGGCTCGAGGATGTGCAGCTGGCTTCTTCAGACCAAAACTCTCTTACTCTAGATGATATGAGACGTCTTATAGACTCAGGTGTTGGACTTGCTCCCTACCCAGCAGTCGAGAAAGCAATGGCGAAGCTGCAGGAGCTCCTTACTGTATCCGAACACTGGGATGACAAAGCCAGAAATCTGATAAAGGCCAGGTAGAAACTAAATCTTAGCGTTGCATTTTGTAGTACCATGAGCTGTTTAAGATGGAAATAGTTGGCTTTGCTTCTGAAGGGGTTTCTTTTGTTCATCCAGGTCACAACAAGAAGGCAAAACCTGTGTCATCCAGAAGGGAAAGGGTTGGGGAAAGGGGTTGAGTGACTGAGCGATTTTAAACATTGCTGTTGGCTTGCTCCACTGTCATTGTGCAAACTCTGCTTTTACCTCAAGGAAGGGTTTTCAGACACCTCTTCCTTTCTTTCCACCTTCTTCCCGCCCCCAGTGTCAGGCTGGAGGATGCACAGCCAGATGGAGCTTAGGTATATATCACCAACTGATAAAATTTTATTATATGGGCTATTTCTAACATTGAGGAGGTTTTACCAGATAGTTGGTGCAGGGGAGAGGGAAATAAGCCAAATACATCCTTACTGAAAAAAAACTTTCTTACTCATTGCTTTGCCTTTCTGATTTATCAAGTAAAATGGGGTAGAGTGCAGTCTACCAAAAATTTAGAAAGGTGACACAAACTTGTATGCAAGGTTTCTTCCCTCAGGACTCCTGATTCTTAAATTTTTTGTTATTTTTTTAATCCCCCCCCCTCATATTATGAAAGCATTTGATTGTTTCTTACCCATTAGTAACCGTACTGTTTTAAAACAATAACTTCATAGAGCACAGAACTGGAATAACCCCCAAAATGGGGATGCACTTGTGTTTATACCTTTCTGAAACATCAGAATCCAACTGTGAATTACAGAAAAGTCGTATTCAGGTTTTTTAGCCTTCTGATGGAGAACCTCTTAGTTTTTGGTGGGCGTTTAAGGATCCGAGGTTCTATCATTCAAAAGTTAGTAAATGTTAAATCTCCCTTAAGCCCAAATGTGTGAATATTTCTAGTAGGACTCTATAGGAAGCAAATACATTTTTAAAAGCCTGCCTGCCTTACCAATGCCCTGGTGGGGCAGCGTGCATCTCTGCCACTGGCCATAACGTCGTTATTTGCTGTAACCCTTTGGTTTTAATAAGCTAGATGAGTAGAACCACCCCAGTTGTGCTGCGGTGTTTTACATTCCGAGATGTTTTGTTTACACAGACCACGGCAGTCACTGAGCAGTCTTGTAGCAGCAGTGAAGGAAATAGAGGAGATCCCAGCCTATCTCCCAAACGGCGTCGCACTGAAAGACACGGTGCAGAAGGCCAAGGACTGGCTGCAGGAAGTGGAAGCCCTGCAGGTACGTGAACTGGCCCCTCTTGGTGAGTGACACTCGTCTGGTCAGGTTAACACTATGTACGCTCGGTGCTTCAGCATCCCACTGAATTACGAACGCTTCATCTGTGACTTCTGTTGCTCAGACGTGATGCAGTTGCGCTCCGAGTGCTCTTATTTTACTTCTGTTTCTGGGCCTGATTTGTATTCCTTCACCTTTGCAATTAACTGACTGTAATAAAATCTCTAAAGAAGCTATTAAGAAAAATCTAAAATTAAAAAGATATACTATGGAACTTTTAAGGTAAGTTTTGCTCAGTCACTTAGTAACAATTACTCGGTAATTGTATTTTTGTGTACCATTCTGCGTCATACTGCACTCCTGTAACACATAGTGTGGAGCAGGGGACACAATCAAAGTTCTGCTTGCTGCCTCCTGAATAAACAAATCCTCTAAAGTATTTAAAAGTCACCAATAATACTTTTTTCACAGCCTTCATTTGCTTGACTAAACAAATAACTTTCCACTAGCATCTTACGGGGAGATTGCCCCTGTACTCGGCGCTGGTNCTGATCAGACGAGTGTCCTTGTATCTTCTCCAGTTTCGAATGCAGCCGTCTGAGGCGTTCTCGTGTACCAGGGTATTAATGCTCCTATTAATACTAGTGGTGGAAGTCGCCTCTTCTGAGGCCCCGTAGAATTCATTTGCTGTTTCCACATCTATATCAGCAGTGATATTTCAGACATCCTGTGATTGAGAGGTATTCCCTCACTTGTTTGCCATTAAGCATGGCTGGTCTCAAGGCTGTTTCTTGTTCTATTCCTGTATGGCCAGCCTTTGATTTCCAAGATCATAATTTTGTAGTAGTTGTGTTTGAATTCTGAGGTGGAAGTTACTTGATTTCCTCTTCTTCCTTCCCTCTTCCCTCCATCCTGTTCCATTTTTAAGGCTCCTTCCAGCTTTGTGTGATTTCCATGTTCACTCTCTGAAATCTGAAATTTTGCTCTTCAACTGAGCAAAAAGTTGATGGTGGAGAATGAAAAGCAGAGTCTGATACAGACCTGTACAGGTTTTCATCTTGGCTTCTGGTGCTTCCCGCTCAAATATTTATCTATTTATTTATTTATAAACTTTTCAGACACTTTTATTTGTGGGTCCAATTCCCTTTCCTGGTTTTTTGGAGGTGGGGTTTTTTTTTTTAGGTTCTTTGCTTCTTTTACAGTTTAGTGGCAGCTTAACTCTCCCCTCTTCTCTCTCCCACCCTTGTGTTAGCGTAGTCACTTGTGCAGCCAGACACCATGCCGATTCCAGTGAGAATCGTAGCTGGGGCCGACTCTGAAGTGGTTGATGGCTCGGCCTCCCAAGTACTTGAGCCAGGTACCAGGAAAGGTGGGACTGGGGTAGCTCCGACGTCACGTTTTGATACAAGCTGCCAAATATTTTCTTACATTTTCGTTCGTCCTCATGGTTTTTTCATAAAGTGAACTGTGATCTGACTTATTGTGTCTTCAGGCCCATCTGACCTAAATTGGGCTTTCAATAAAAACTTATGAGTTCAGGAAGCTTTTATTGAAAAAAAATTAGTTGTCCTGAGCCTTAAAATTTTGAAGGAATAAAGTTCATGTAATATTGACTTCTGTTTGAGGACTATCTTGAGAGGACATAAGTGAATTGTTCTTGACGTTTGCAATTTCTTGGTTTGGATTCTGAAATTCTGCCTCCTGTACATGGAGAAATGCATCTTCACATGCCAAGAATTTTTGCTTCAATTTTATGAAGATTTTAGTAAATGCTCGCTATTGTTGTGACTTGCGGGAAGTTCTTGGTATCAGCACTTTGAGATTTGCAGCTAGAGATGTTGGGGGTTTTTGGGATGACTACTTGTTTTAGAAATTACCTCTCGGTAATTTCTAGCTGCTTTGCTGCTGAACCTCTGGTCACTGGTGGTCTGAGGTGCAGGCTGCTGAGTGAGCGTACAGAGCTCGCCTTCAAATGGCACGTTGGGTACTTGAGGTGGTTCCTTGCTCTTGGCCTGGCAGGTCTGGGTTAGACTTGTCTTCTGGGTCTATTCCAAAATTATTTTGGATTTTCTGCTGTGAATGCAGATTGTTAGATTGTGAGTCTCCTTATGTTGATGGCAGCCTTCCCCCCCGCCCCCCCCCCCTCCTTTTAACTGTCATTGGGTAAATATATTCTTCCCCCCCCCAGTGTTTTATTAGTTTTGTCTGTGTACTTAATGACTGGAGCATGAGAAGCACAAATGTTGGAATAACAGCTGTGGAAGTGACTGAAGTGTCTAAGCAGTGAATTCATTCTTACAAGCTCTACCTTCAGTTAATCTAAATGACTTGCTGCGACTCGTGGAAGTGGTATGTCTTGTATGCATCAAGCATTTCTTAATTTATAACCTGACAGGTTGGAGGACGTGTGCCTGTACTAGACACACTAGCAGAACTCGTCACAAGAGGTCGATCTATTCCAGTGCATCTGGAGTACCTGCCGAGGCTGGAGTCCCTCGTGTCCGAAGTTCAAGCGTGGAAGGAGTGTGCAGCGAGCACGTTTCTGTGCGAGAACTCCCCTTATTCTCTTTTGGAGGTAAGAGATCTCAGCCCTGGAGAAGACTACCATTCACACCCCAGCAAAAGCACATCACAGTTACAGTAACTAACTCCTGAAGTAGCAGTAAATATTAAGTGTATTTGCAGAATTGTTTTAGGATTATATTACTTATTTTAACATAATTTTTATTAGATTGACCTATACTTCCAATGATAATTTTAAACTGTTAAAATGCTTGATTTAGCTATACTTTCTCTATTCTTTTATCAGTGGCTATCAAGAGCATGCTTTGCCAGTCTGACATTTTCAATATAAATGTGGGAATATTGACGTGATTGTGGCACTGAATTTACACTGAATTTTTAACTGAACTTATCTCCCCATTTTCCAGATAACCTCATCCTAGTCCCCCAAATCTTTGATGGAAAAAAACCTGGAGGAATCCCTGTTCTAACCTGTGTGGCTGTGTTAGGGCAGGACAAACGCATTAAAAATGTTGCAGACAGCACTGCTTTTCTGTCCATCAGGTGTTATGTCCCCGCTGTGATATCGGAATGCTAAATCTGAAGAGAAAGCAGAAGAAGTTGAAGGAGCCAGTGCCAAGTGGAAAGAAGAAAAGCACTAAGCTAGAGACTCTGAGTGACTTGGAAAGAGCGCTCTCTGAGAGCAAAGATACTGCATCTGCGGTACGTGCTGTAAGATTTTTTTTTTTGAACTTAAGTTCTTCTAAGTTCTTTGAACGTTTATGTTTCCCACTTGTGCAGGAGGGTTATCTTCCACTCTTCTCTGCTTGCGCTGCTGTTCTGCAGAAGGACTTTTATGACTGCACTTTTCTGTGCCTGCTTCAGACTTCCCAAACTTGTTTTTAGTGGAAAAGCATGTTTTGTCTTTTGTGCATGAAGTAGCCTTACAGTTTGCCAGGCAATGCCTGTAGCCTAACAAAGCATAGGAAAATAAAAAATTGAGGCCTATTTTCATCCACCATATCAAAACCTTATTAAAGATAAGATAGGGTTTTCCCAAGTCTGATCCTTTCAAAGAACACAATAACCCAGCACCATTTATAATTAAAATAAACACCATAAATCATTAAATAAAACCTCCTGCATTATGAAGTCAATAAAACACTGGTTCTGGATGGAGCAGACTTAGTCGCTGGTGGTGAAGTGCTTCATCCCAAACGATCTGTGTCAGAGCCCCCACCACCGTCAGGTTAAACAGTGTCCTGTGGTTAATGAGGAGCAGCAGACTGATTTGGTAGGGTTTGAATATAATTGTCCCTTCAGCTATGGGACACTGAATCTTTAAGCTGTGGCAACTACTTGAAACTTGTATGTTCCGTGCTTTGGTTTTGGCCTTCCTTGTCTGGAAATCCAGACTTAGAGACTGCGTCCCTACGAGTGCTGTAAGGAGAAGATACTGGTTCCTTTGAATCGCACGCCCTTCCCTTTGGCTACGTAACCTCTTGGTAAGGGCTGGGGTGTTGGCAGAGAAGGATACTCGCACGGGCTGCACCCAGGAAAATGCGGTTGTTCAGTGCGTCAGGTTTTGCTCTGACACGAGGGGACAAGAATCCTCTTACAGCAGAGGTTTTTTGGATACTTTCACAACTCAGTGCTGTAGCTGCAGTGCTCAGCACCTGTCCGTGCATACTGGTGTGCTGTGCCTGAGTCCCGTATTGCCCAGGCTGGACACAGGTCCCTCGTTTTTGCATAGCTGATTTTTCTCTAGTCATCATATTTCAAAGCTATGATGTGTGAAGTAACTGTTTTGCATATATTTATAAACCCTCCTATATACATTTATTTTTATATACCTAATAAAATGCATAGAATTTATTAGACGCAGCTGCTACTAATAGCCTTTATGAAACTGAAACATAGTGCTATCTTTCATAGCAGTTAATGGTAAAGATTCCTGAAAAAAGGGATCCTGAATGCGTCTGAATTTCACGTGGTGTTCGCAAACCCTGGAGTGAGTACACAGGTCAGGGTATGGCCCCGTGCACTTGCAGCACGTGCAAGGGGGTTATCTGGGATGCATTTGTACGTCTGAACGCTGTCCAGATGCGTGTTACCATTTTACAGAGTCAGACTAGGTATTTGAGAGACACGTTCACAGCAAAGTACCTGCAAGCCAAATCTGCACTTGTTTCAGGATGTAAGCTGCTTTAGTGAGGTAATGGTTTTGTAGGGCAAAAGATGAAGGATTTGGAACAGAGAGGAAGGGAGTTAGGAGGTCATTTCTTGCAAAGGAATAAGCTTTGTATCTCTGGGCTTGATGAGAAAATGGAAGGAAACTGAAGTCACGTTGCTACACATCCTCATAAGTGCTTTGCTTCAAACATTCAAAGCCTTGAGGGCGTGCAGGGGTGAGGAGCTTCTTATCGATCTGAAATACTCTGGCATGTCTGAAGAGTGCGATTGTGTGGAGGTCAGCCTGTTTCTAATGAGTAATGTTCCTCTCACGATTACGTCCCTTTCTTTGAACTCCTTTTTAGATGGCTACGCTTGGGGAAGCCCGATTGAAGGAGATGGAAGCGTTGCGTTCTCTGCGAGCAGCAAACGAAGTGAAGGTGCTGTCTAGTGAAGAGGACACAGAGCTGAAAGTCTGTCTGTGCCAGAAGGAGCCAGCAGCTCCTATGATACAGTGTGAACTCTGCAGAGGGTTCTTCCATACCAGTTGTGTTTCGGTGCCCAACGTTTTGCAGGGACCTCGTGTGTGGCTGTGTCCGCACTGTCATCGATCAGAAAAGCCACCGTTAGAAAAGATCTTACCATTGCTGGCCTCCTTGCAGCGTATCCGTGTGAGGCTTCCTGAGGGAGATGCCTTACGGTATATGATCGAGAGAACTGTGAACTGGCAGCACAGAGCACAACAAATGTTATATTCAGGGAATCTAAAACTTGTACAAGACAAAGTTGGCTCAGGATTATTGTACAGCAGATGGCAAGCCACGGCAGGCCAATTGCCAGAGACAAACAAGGTGAGGCTGAGCTGTGGTTTCCTGGCATTGGGTGGTGGTGCGGTCAGCAAGAACAGTCAGTAACACTTCTCTGGGTTCTGGGCTCACTGCATCGGTGTAGAAATACTGGCAAGGCAGATTATTTACATGTTGCTTTACAGCTATAAGGAGTTGGGGTTCTGTCGTAACGGTTAGCCAGGGGGTCTGTGTCCTCCAGCAGCAGCTTCGTGTTCTTCTGGTGGAGTCTGGGAACAATTACTCCTAAAGGCCTATTTTATTTTCCCTTCTCCTCCTCCCAGCTCCTACGCTCTAGTGTGACACTGAACAACAGAGTTGCTGAAGCTGTTGTTTCTAGAGTGCTTAGTATTCCATTAGTCTTTATATTCTGTTCTTACAAGTATTTATATTTATTTTTTTAAGTGTTGAGAACTAGTAACAGAGGCACAAACCATGCAGTGTGTTACCAGCTTGGCTCTCAGATGAGGTTGTTTTCAACAGGGTATCTTCATCCGCTCCTGCTCCTCCTTCCCCTTACTGCTTCCACCAGAACTCCCAACCTGAATATTCTGCTGATATTACTGAGTTAAGATACAGCAGCTGTTTCAGGTGTGGTCATGAGGGAGTTTCAGACTTCCTCCACTGAAGATCTTTCAGCAAAAAGCACAGGGAAAATGGGAAATGGGTTAAACATTTCTAGTTTTCCTGAGGTGATCAATCTGAAGTAAAGGTTTGTGCAGCATAGTAAACATAAAACGTCCCAAAATGAAATGCACTCTGTTGCTTTTACTTTGTTTGAAACACCTGAGTTTTGCTAGTCCAACCTTGTTACAGTTAGTCTGTGCGTTTGTGTTTTCATGCTCAGTTATGTCAAAACATAAGAAGTGCCACGCATGCACGAAGAGGTCTATGGTAACTGCTGCTCAGGTTTGGTCTCAATGGGTTTGAGGTGGTTTTTTAGTGAATCCAGTGTCTCAGCATTGCTGTCTTGTCCTGTAACAATTCTATTTTCCCTGTTATCTGGGGTAATCCAACACTGTCCTTCCCCCAGAGAAGCTCATAGCAGCAACCACTGGAGTTGGGCTTATTTGGCACTGACCAAAGTGAAGAATGTGGAGCACTTAGATGAATTTGAAAAATTCACTCGAATAACAGCTGTGAGAACTGATGAAAGGGGCCCAGATTAGTGAGGTAGGCGATATTTTGGAAGGTATCTGCTGAGATCCTTTCTGACGCTCCTGAGTCCAGAACTGACGCATGCTGGCTTGCACAAGTGGAGTTTGCATAAGTACGCGCACGTTTTGCCATCAGCATGTCCTGTGCGTGCTGAGGTAAAGTGCTTCAGAACGGTCTGGTGTCTCATCGGATCAAGGCAGGGAGAAATGACTTCTTTATGGTGAACAAAGGAGGAAACTGTAATATTTACCCTGAGCCAATTCTAGAGCTGAAGCCTTCGCTTCCACAAGTCCAGGATTATCCCTGCGGTGACTCTACCTGTGTCATCTCTGCTCCGCAGGCTCATTCTCCTCTGGTCGAGCACGCTGCTGGATGCAGTAGGGTCGGTTTCTGATCTCTTTGGAAATGGTAATTCACAGCTAAGAATTCTGGCAATAAAATTGCTTTTGCGTTTTCCAGGTGTAGGATGAAGAATTTGAGTGTATGAGGCTGAACAGTTTCCAGGAATACAAAATTGAAGCAATTATAGGAGAAACAAGTATTGATTCTAAATTGATTGTATCTCAAAACTACATGTTATGTGAAAATATCTGTGTGTTTGGCTTTTTTTCCTAGGTTTCCCAGACAATTGGAGCAATGTCATTCTCCATGCCTCATGACTGGGATAATAGAACCATATATTTACATTCTCCATTTTCTACAGGACAGCACTGCATCCCACTTCATGGTTTGTAATCTTTACTTTGATTTCTCCCCCCCCCCCCCCTTCCTTTTTTTGCCCCGTGTTTTCTGGAGAAGAGAGGGTGTCTTGGTCAGAGGAGGTGGCTGAGATGGGGAGGCACATGACTGTTCAGCGTGTCTTAGTTGCCTCTCCATCCCCTCAGCAACTTTGGAACTTTGTCTAGCTTTGGCAGAGGATAAATTTCTCAACAATACAAATTTCCCACATGTTAGAAAAAGATGTGATGCAGTAGGACAAGAGGTATCAGTCCTCAGTGCGCAACTTCCAGGAGGGGAGAGACCACTGAAATTGTAGGAGGAGGATGGGAACAAGGTAGGGAAGTAGTGCTGAAGACCCCAGGGTAATTAACCCGTAGGATACGAGTCCACCTAAGTTTTCCTGTAGTACAACTGTCACGGAGTCAGACTTGAGTTTTCTGAGCTGCTGTGGCTGCTGCTGGTCACTCAGCACAGGTTCTGCATGCTTCCTAGCTGAGACTTTGTGTTAATTGGACTAACGCAGACATGCTATAAATCACATCATTTTACGACTCTGTAAGAGCAGCTATTATTTCTTTCCTCCTGATGCATAATGTTTTAGGGACACAGGTTTAGTCTTATCTTCATGTTTTCGAGTCAGTGCAGCTTAGTCCATACTAGTATTACACAAGGCACTTAAACTTTGGTTTAACATTACAGTTAAGATCAAACAAGGCAGTCCTTTGTACTACCAGGTTTCTTTTTCAGGCCGTATTTGAGTTGTGCTGAATACTTTATTAAAAAGCTGATATTTACACAATGATTTTGGCCTCCCCAAGCTGTGACTGTTTCAAAAGCCCAAGGCAGGTTCTGAAGCTCAGCAGCAGCAGTGGGTGATGACTCTACAGCAGTTGCAAGGCTTGTCCTCTCAGCTTTTCTTCCTCTCGTCTCTTGGCTTCGCTTACGGATTCCACTCAGTTTGTTCATCTTACCCACTTGTTACGTAGTGAGGGATCATCACGCTTCTTGTAGCTTCAGAAGGAAGAGAAATTACCAAGAATGATGGCAATGGCTTATCCTTGTACCAGCAAGGAAGGCAGCCCAGAAGGGTACTGAGCTACAGTGCAGTAACTTCTATGCAAGCCTTTATCTTCATTTTTAACAGCAGGGTTAAAAAGAAGCAGTGAAGAGGGAACAGATAAGAGTTAAATCATACAGTTGCAGATTTTAAAAAAGTCATTCACAGGGGTTTTTTATGTGCTACCAGAGAAGAATTTTCATTATCTGTGCAGTTCTCATCCATGCTGACACTGAAGAATTCCTTTTTTCCTCTCTCCCTGTCTTTCATAATAGTCATTAGCACAGAGCTGGATGAGCTGATGATGGAAGCCCAGCTGCTACAGGTTTCTCTGCCTGAAATACAGGAGCTGTACCAGATCCTATTCACAAAGCAAAGCCCTGTTTTGCAGACCGAGCAGCGGTCATCCGTTGGACCGACAAATGAAAAGGCAAGTGTCTGGCCACAGGAATGAGTTGGGGGTCACTTGGGAGTAGAGGCTCTGCCTGAACTCATAAGCTTTACAAAGAGGTTTGTGTGTGTCTGGACTTCCATGAAAATACATCTTCCTTGTTTAAAAGGGGTCAAGAAGTTGATAACGAATTTGTTACAAACTATTGAATATGGTTTGTGGCCTAATGCATTTTTGCAATTTGAATCCGGGTTTTATGGTCACTCTCTGTATTGTTAAATACATCTATCCTAATTTGACTCTTGTCCCGTGTTGAAGAGGCTTTCCGAGAGAGCTGCCTCTGAAGCAGTAGACTCAGGCAAGAAATAAGAATCTTTTTTTCCATAAATGCTGTCACTGGGCTGTGACCCTATCCTTTGCTCCCCTTGTACACCCCACTTAGGCTGAAAAGGCAGCGCTCCGTCAAACACTGCACTTTTACTTAAGTCTATTCTTAAAAGCAGGATATGGAATAATGAGACAATGAGTGCTAGTTGCGTACTTACAATTTTGCCAAAATATCCTTCCAATAGAACGAGTGCTGCCGAGGGAAAAAGGATGGAATTAGTTACATGGAGAGAAAACTAAAGCGCCGTTTTGAGAGAGAGAGCTTCTGTGGTGAGAAGAGAGCAAGAGTAAAAAAAATGAGAACACCCAAAAAGAAGAAACTGAAACTGAATCACTCAAAGGATCTCTGCACTAACAAACTGGAGCGAGAGCGGGAGCGTCTCTTTGAGATGCAGCGTTCCAGTGAAAGCCACTTGCTTCCCTCAGATATGTCATTCTCTGAGCAGGAGGACTCTGAGGATGAAGATGCCATCTGCCCTGCTGTGAATTGTCTCCAGCCTGAGGGAGATGAGGTCAGTAGAGGCAGGCCACTGTGGTGTTCTGAATGCTGGGATCTAGGACGTTCAGCTGCCCTGAATCTGCTCGACTGCGGAAATACTATTTGCAAAGAGAGCACGAGGCACTTGGTAACCCAGAGACAGTGTCTGCCACTGCTGGGATGCATTTATTTAGTACTGATCCTTCCCACCTTCTCCCAGCCCAGCCAGGCCTGGGGAAGGCAGGTGGATGTCAAAACATCTCCATGGAATCAGGAGGAGGAGGTGGGGCTGTGCAGACACCGTGTCCATTTCTGCTTTTGAAATAGGGGTGGAGATAGGCTTTGTGGGTTGCAGCCTTTCTGCGGATGGGGCAGTGCCTTGGAGCTCTGCACAGGTCCATCCGTACTGGAAAAAGAAGAGGGACATCCCCTGATGCCTGGGAAGGCTGTGGTGAAGTTGCCATCTGTAACCTTGCTCTAGGTGGGCTACGGGAAGTGTGCCCTCCTTGCTGCTGGAGTCCAGAGAGCAGTGAGCACAGTTAAATATCCAGCACTAGCCAGTTGCAGTGTGGGACACATCTCACTCCTTTAAACAGATAAAGAGCCCAAAAGTGACTAATGAATGCTGCGTGTGTTTGCTTGGTCCTTCTCTGAACACTAGTATGTCTGTTCTTCATTAGGTGGATTGGGTCCAGTGCGACGGCAGCTGCAACCAGTGGTTCCACCAGGTGTGTGTGGGCATCTCTCCAGAAATGGCAGAGAAGGAGGACTACATCTGCATCAGCTGCACTGGGAAGGACTCTCAATATCGGAAGTAAAACTCCCATAAACCATTCAGGACTTGAGTAAAGAAGGTTATCAGAGTTTTCCAATAAAGCCACAGGGGCTGGTTTAAGAACCAGATTGCAAATGGTGCTACTTCTATCCTTATGGGATCATTTTCCAGAACTCAAAACAATTTTTGACACTTTTGTATTTTCCCTTGATCTGTTTGTGGTTGTTGAGGTTTGAGATGCTGACTGTTTAGCAGGGGTTTCCACCAATTCGAAAGGCATTTGAAACATGCACCTTTTATTGTACAGCATTAAATTACCTCTCTGGGATTTACCGGCGTATTTAATTCAGCTTGGTTTAGGTGCAAAAAAACCCTGCACCATGAATTTTCCAATAAATCCTCTTTTGAGGAAATCCCTGTTTACTCTGTTAACTCTTTGGAGACTTTAGGTTTTTTCCACTTTGTTTTTCGTAGACTAGGTTTATTTATCTGAGCAATAACTTCTATGTCTGGTTTCAGTGACTGGAATGACAATTCTGAACAGCGTGTTGCTTCTAGCATTGGTTGATGTACAGAAAGCAAATGTTAGATCCTAGTGTCGCTGATGACCCAGTGATGTAGAAGACAGGAAAAAAAAAAAAAGGTCTGTAAAGTAATTGCCACAGCTGTATTTTGGCTTTCTCCTTTTTTGGGTAGCTTGTATCAAATGTTGCAGTTTATATTGTGGAATAAACCCCTGGTTATGTTATAAAATTAAATGTTGGTGTTTTTAGAGATCTTGAAATGCAGTTTCATTACCCTCTGGATCAATATTGATGGCATCAGTGGGGTCTCTTATTCTTGAGAAATCCGTCTTTAAAAAAAGAAATGCAAAAGCCATAATATTTTCTCACCTTACTCGTATATTCAGGTTTGGAAGGAGAAGGCAGATCAAAATGTTACTCACACCAAAAAGAAAAAAAAACAAAATCCACAACTTCTCAAGTCTTTCGCAAAGCTTTTCCAAACCAGAAGTTATTTGCATGTTGGGTGAATAAAGGGTCAAAACTGTGACTTGTGATCTGGTGGGAGCAGAAATGGGAAATTCACACAGGAGGTAAAGGTGTGGGGATGCTCTTTTTGCCAGCCGGATCCAGCTGGCTTTGGCAGGAGAGACTTTCCCCAGAGTTGGCAGCTGTTTCACAGAGCAAGTGCTGGTGGTCCACAGAGCATTCTGCCTGGCCATGGGGAGACTGGTTTCATCCACTTCTGCTTGCTAAAAACCTCAGGAATAAGGAAATTTCTGGACAGGCTGTGAGTCTGTCAAAGACTGTGTTTAGGGACCATGGCTGGGTGATGGCGTGGCAGTGCTGCCTCAGAGGGGACTAGGCATCTGAGGAGGGGTTGGTTGTTGCACTCCGCAGGGGCTGCACCCAAAATTCAGTGGAGAGCAATGACAGAATGTAGTCGTTGCTCCTTTGGAAATGGCCTGGTGAGAATGATGTGGCTCCGTGGCCTGCCACAGGTGGAACTTCTGGAGCCCTGGAAGATGGGAGGTCTAGATCTCTGTACCAGAGAGAGCGCTCTCCTTGCGACATCCTGTCATCACCAGCACTGTGGCTGTATCGGTGTTCCCTCTGTTCATCAAGGGGAATTTGCTGGTAAATTTTTCTCTGCTGGTTTTAGACCTTTTCCCGCGGGCAGAAGCGGGCAGAGTCACTGGGCGTAGGGCAAAGCCTTTGAGCCGGATGTGGTGTGGATCTCCGTGAGGAATCAGAACTGTGCAGGAATCAGACTTCCCAGGGAGCTGGGTTTTGGTTTTGTTTTGTTTTTTAACATTGCATATGCTTTTTAGTCTCATGTTGCTTTTTAACTGTTAGAGAATCTTTTGCCTGGCATAGATGATTTGTCTAAAAGCATTGGTGGTGGGGGAAGACAACCTGACCACACATATGTTAGTTAAATGTGTATCGGCTTCCATAGTATGACTTGTCTTTTTTATCTACTGAAATTACCAAAAGGATGTCTAGTGATTTTTTTTAAGAAGTCTTTGTGCAACACTAAGATAACAGCCCACGCTGTGGGAAAAAAACCCTGATCTGTAATAACTTCCTTTTAAAGGGGGCAGACAAACAAAGTTGAAATAGAAATAGCTTGCACAGTGTTCTGGTGTAGCTGAAAACATTACAAAAACTTCTCTCATAGTATCCCTTTTATTTTTTTCCATTGAAGAAATGGCTGCTTACCAAAAAGTACTAGAGGAAATACAATGCAATTAAGGTTTGCGTCATGGTTCAGTATAGGACCAAGGGAAAGTTGTCATTTTGTGGACTGTAGGGGCCAGAGGAGGCATTTGTGATCCTGGCAACGAAATGTCAAATCAGGGTTAATGAATGTGGTAGAATTAGAGCATGATGTTTTGGAAATCACCACATCTTTTGCTCGACAATTTTCAAGAACTGGAAAACCCATCCCTAGAGCGCAGGATGTCTGCCTAAGGAAGTGCGTTTTATTTCGTGCTGGAACTGTGACTTCAGGAACCGGTGGCTGGAGGTTGCTGGGAGGTGGTGGCACCTGCTGTACCAAGGGGCCGTCCTCCTTAGATTTCATCCCTGTGTGGATACTTCAAACTGGATTAGGTTGGGTTTGACTTTGTCAAATAAGTAAGCAAGAGATTTGTTGTTTGCTTCAGGGTGGACTCTTCTGTGAGCATCCCTCGCACATTCCTCATCAGGGAAGATGATGAGGGCAGAACATGCTCACCAGCAGGTTCTGGTAGGATCAGCTATCCCTTTCACCCCTCCTCCATCCTAGATGTGCAGAGGATAAACAAACAAAAAAAAAAAAAAAACAAAAAAAAAAAAAAGACAAAAAAAACCCCAGTCCTTCCCACTCCATTCCACTTAATGTTTTTTAAAAAAAATTTTAGAAGGAAGTAGCCAAGTACATCAGTCTCCCTAAACTGCTCAGATCCTAATTCTTTATTTCATAAGAGTAGTTTAAGGCTTCTACATTAGTTTAATCATGAAATAGGACAAAAATCAAATTAGTTCCTACCTGTGGATTTGAGGCTGAAAAATCTGATTTTATTTAAAGCCTGCCTGTACCATCCATCAGACATTGGGATCGTATCTTGTGCCACTTTTAATCTGCTCGCTGTATGCTTTCTTGTGCCACATGAAGAGCATCACAACAGACCAGTATGTGCCCAACTGCATCAGTCGGGGTCACGTACAGCACCCATAAGATAACTGATCTGAAGGAGAGGCAAGGGTTTGGTTTCACGTATTTCTGGTCTTAAACTGAAGCCCACCATGCTGACGCGTTGCTGCGCATCTCCAGGACCTAGTTGTAAAGTTCCTAAGTTGTTTGCTTGGGTGTTCCAGCGCTCTGAGCCCTGTCTGGGAGAAGAGCTGTCTGCAGGGCAGCCCTTTGGCCTCGGCTCTCTGTTTCAGAATCAAACGTAGGATTAAAAGGCTTCCTGACCCCAACACACGTCGGGGATGCCTTGAATCCGGAGTCACTGAGAGCTGTGAAACCAAACACAAGAAGGTAGGCAGCTCTGGAGGAAGACTGGAAATTACGGAAACCAGATTGGTCACTGTGTGCTCTGATCCGCAGCGGTGGCCAGGTATCTGTGTGGATCTGCAGCCTTGGAGCTCTGCAGAAGGTGGCAAAGAGATTTTGGGCCGTTCTGTCAGCACTTGCTGAATGAAGGTGTCGTAAGTGGTGCTGGTTTTCTTCACGCTCTTCTTTTACCACCCTACGTGCCATCAATTTCTCTACTCACCCTCCAATGATGCATACACAGCACTTACTTTCCACAGGCAGAAACTGCTGCTGGAATTGCACTGTTGGTGTGATCAGGGTCAGACCAACTGGCCAGCAGCAAAGACAAAAAATGTGTAGAACAAAGTGGAGAAAAGAGCATGCCAAGGATTTGGTATAAACTTATTGTCCCGAGCAGTAAAGTGATCCCGTCCTTCCCTTCCCCAGCACCTTGTGGGTGCTGGTGGGTGCTGAGACCTCCTCTTTGGTGTGAGAAGATAAAAAAGGTATGCTATTAAGGGATTAAAATGAGTTCCAGATACCGAAAAGGATGTAATTTCTTAAGGACTAAACATCAGTCCCTAGTATTTTGTATACAGTTGAAATTTGGGTATACAAAACAGAATTGACTCAGGGAGGGGCAGTGCTCCCTCACAACTGTGGTGTCTTGTGTTTACATGTTAAATGGCACTGAGGGGAAAAACAGAACTGAAATGCCATCTTTGTGCATTGTGGGAGTTCAGCAGTCATTTGTTAGCCCGACCCAAGGATGGGGATGCAGAGTGTCTAATACTGACTAAATACATATATATTCAAGTAAACAGTGCAATAGCAAACGGTTAATTTTACAGCTTGACACAAAAGCTGTTTGTGTTACAGCTGACTGATGTGTGAAGGATTGCTTCAGCATTTGTGCACTTCAGGGAAAAGGGAGTTACAGCGAGGGACTTCACCTGCAGGCCAGATCCCTACTAGGGCAGACAGCAGATCAACAACAAGCAAGAGCAACAACCAGTGTTTCAGCTGCTGTGTCTGCAGGAGATGTATCGGTAGGACATGACCACGTGTGTCACATGGGATTTAGGAAGGGAAGGTCTCCAGAATACACACACAGGCAGCAGGTACCTGAAAGCAGCATTAAGGAGCTGAGATGACTCTCCTGTGGGTCTAGAAATGAACGTCCTTTTCCAAGAGAAGGGTTGAGGTACTGCCTTGAAAAATGGCTTTATCCTTTCTTCAGAAGTGAGCAAGCCACATATTGGGAGTTCTCCTCTAGGATGTAAACGTGTCAGTCTCTGAAGGCAACAGCCCTGCACCAAGCAGAGCATCAATAAAAATAAAAGCTATGTCTGGAAGAAGAGATAAAGCAGTCACGCTAGATTAATAGTACTGCAGGTTCAACACACAGCTTCTATTGGAGACAGACAAAAATGGTATCAGTGGGTTCCAGCAAAAAGATCTTGGGCAGAAAGAACAAATTTTTTCTGGAAAAAAACCCAACAAAACACAACCATATGTGGTGATGTGATATGCTGCTGGGTCCAAAATTCCAATTCCAAGTGCTGAGAGGAAGGTTTGCTGAAAGGTAGCTGAGCAGAAATACTGACATACCCTACATTAGGAGATGCAGCTTCATGAAGGTACCTTACATACCTCAGTTTTTGAAGTTGTGAAATACTTGTTAATCCCACTAACAGTAATGTTTTTAAAGGTACTTGGCTGTTTAATCACAATACTGGGCCATATTTTAGGTGTGTGTACTTGAGTCCTGAAATGTGAGCTCAGTACCTAAAAATGTATAAATATTTTATAAGTAGTAGTAAAACCAGTAGCTCCTTGTCTACAGAACATGCGATTTGCTTGGAGAGCGCTCCATCGCCCAGGGTTTGTTAAGGGCAAACCAATATTTGTCAGGTGTTTGGGCTGCTTCAGTGTCTGTTGGGCTTTTGGGGTTTCATGTCTTTGTTGCTGCCAGAGTTAAACTTTTACTGTGTAATGCCCCAGATAATGCCTTGTAATTCAGGCTGATGCTGCGCCTGTTCCTTGTGCTGGCCCAAATTTCTCTTGGAGGATTTTTGCTGGTTACAGCAGTCCCATGTCAGCTGCACATTTTTCTGCGGTGTCTTCCTTGGCGTGGGTCCGCAGGGGAGCTCAAGGGCTTGCATGCCTTGCCTGTGAGTTGAAACATCAAAGGAGGAAACAAGGAGTCCATCAGAAAATATCTTTTCATGCTAAGAATATGATCTTTTTGTGATGAGTGAACTTTCTTCCCTAAAGCACGTCAAAAGAAAAGATGAATGTCAGAACCCTTTTGGCTTTGAGGTAAAACGCACGGCATTTGAAAGGTGAGCTCTAGGTTTGCTGGCTTTGCAGGAAGCATCTATGCAGAAAACGTGTGAAGAGACCGTGCAATGTACAAAAAAGATGGGAATTCAAACCTGAAAACCTGGAAGATTCAAATAAATTTCTACAACAACAGAAGGATGAGTTGGACCATTCAGAGTAGTTGTACGGTCACTTGAGCAAAAACAAGGATTTGGGGCTAGAGAAGCATTGCTTTGGGATACCCTCCTCCCCCTAAACTACATCCTCGTTTTCTGCAAAATGGTAGAAGTGCAGAGGAAATTGTTCTGGTTGCTAAGAAGGGACAAAAATGATCACAAATACATGTCTTGTACAGACTTTGAGGTTAGCCAGCCAGCACAGGGTGCCCGCAGAAGGTCTGGTGAGAGAGCCCTGGGCCTGTTCCTCTGCTGGTGGTGCAGTAGGAATTCACTTATGGTTTTCACTAAGCCAAAATGTTAGGACAGTGCAAAGATGAGCAGATGAACCTGGGCTAGTGGAAGTTATAGCCTGCATAAGCATGTGTTTGTTCCTCCAGCAGAACCAGCATTTTGGATTGGAAAGAAAAAAAGAGAAAATTAATCCTTACTCGCTTTATAGAGAACTCTCTGGTGCTGGCAATGGCTGGGGCAGCCAGGACCCAGCCTCTGCCTCTGGGTGCGAGCAGCATGGCTGAAGTCTGCTCTTCTCCCCTCTCTGCTCAAAAAGACCAAACTAAATGGTTGTGCCCATGTGCTGATTGGGAATAACCTCTGCTGGCCCCAGCCTGCCTGCCACCGCCTGCGAGGGGTGGCTTGGCTCCAGCTGAGGGGAGCGCTGGGCTTTGGCAGCATTGGATGTGAAGTCACCCTCTGCAGAGCTGCCGCTGCCACGGCAGGGAGACCCCAGGCAGGGGTGGGATGGTGACAGGAAGGGCCCCAGGCAGCATGAGGGCTGTGCCAAAAGGAGGAGGTACCCTCTTGCAGGGGCCGTGGATTAGTGCTAACCAAAACAGGGTTCCTGTCTGGTCAGCGGTTTGGCTATCCAGCCCTTGTGCTGGCAGAGGGGAAGGGCTGGAGAGAGGCAGGGAGGGGGGCAGTGCTGGTGTGCAGCAGGGCATTCACCTCCGAACTGGGGCTGTTGGGAGCTGAACCCAGTCTTGTGTTTCAGTTGTATCTCGAGTTGCTCTTTCTAATCATAGAGAAAATCTTAAACTCAGGTTGCAAAAGTTACATATGTGATTTATAAGAGGACTCGCATCGCTCTTGACAAGAACGTTTAAAAATATATTGGTAGGAGAGAATGTCACTGGATACGTCATCCCAGAGGAATGGACTCCAGCTCGGAAGAGGCTGGCGAAGCTGGCTCGGACTATAACAAAACACAGAAACAGAGCAATAGGGGGATGGGGAAGGGATGTCTCTAGGAGGGGACAAGGACCTGTGCACAAGTCATAAGGCATGCTTCATTATTAAATAGCACCATGACAAGAGTAAAAACCAAATACTCCTAGCGGTGGCACATCTGTTACCAGGTAACAGATAACAGGCTTGATAATCCTTAAGTAACGTTCAAGCAGAAAGTGTTGTGGGCAAGGAAAATGGTTCCTCATGCTGACCAGAATAACAAGAGGCTTTCTCTGGAAAGAGAAGTTCCCCTGGGCCTGAGGGAGTATTGAGTAACCACAGGCCTGTAGGGAAGGAGTTAAAAGCGCACAACGCAGCCAGAGGCAGCGTGGCGTTAGTTAACGTGACTGCTGTCTCTGCTGTGCTTCCCAGGTTCACCCATGGTGCTGGACCGTGTTTATATACAAACTGCTGTTGTACTCCTGGGGGTCTCACTCCAGAGGAGTAACAACCAAACAGCCACTGAGTTCAGAAAAATCCCCAGAAGCACCACACTCCAAAAAGCGTGGGACCTACTTACACCTGCTAGCACTGCCAGAACGCAGCTCCAACACCATCCGTTGTGCAAGAAGCCCATTTTGTATGTGTTAATACTGCTTTCTGGTACTTATAATGATTTGTAAAATTTCTTAGACTTCCTAAATAAACAGTTGTAGAAAACAGCACACGCGTGGCTCGTTTTGCTTGCTGCTTGATACTATCTACAGCTGCCTTATTCCTCTCACAGAGTAACAGTAGCCCCCTTTCTTTTGCTTTTGCTTCCCCTGAGCATTATGTACAGTACTGTTCAACCCTGAATCAAGAACTTGAGCCTTAGTTTACCTTCGGATGCCTGTAGCCTGAGCCACCTCCTTTCCTGTTGCAGATGAGCAAAGCTGCCCGCGGGGTCGGACCTGTCCCTCGTGCTCCTGCTGCTCCAAGCCTGAGAACCATCTTGGTGCTGCCTTGAAGCGATGCCGCCACCACCCCTCCCCTCCCAGCTTCTGCACAGAAATCGCTTGCAGAATCAGCGTGGGAAGGACTCAGACCTCTGTGTGCCCCCATCGCAACGTTTTTGCAAGGAAACCTCGCTCCAAGGGTGACTTTCGCGCCGTTTAAAAGCAGCATCAAGCCGGTTTGGCCCAGGTGGCTGCATCTGGCCCTTCAGCGCAGACTCCCTCCAGGCCCTGAAAAGCCTCCCCCAGCTCCTGAGGACTCCTCAAGCCTCACGGTGGGAGCTCTCCACTGACACGAATGGGAAAAATGCCCTCTGAGGGGACTCCTCAAGGCTCACGGTGGGAGCTCTCCACTGACACGAATGGGAAAAATACCCTCTGAGGGGACTAAACCCTTTTCCCGGGCTCTGCTTCCTGGGCCCTGCCATGACAGGAACTCCCTGGGTCTGAGGAGATGCTCGGCCCTGAAGCACTAAGGGGTCTCTCTGGCTCATACTACGGGGTTCGTCGGGTTCCCCTCGGTGT